>JABSTQ010011055.1:0-556654 GCA_013358835.2 Ixodes persulcatus
CAATTTTTGAACAAAGTTTGCAGACAGGTATGTGGTCGAAGAGATGTTTTGTGAGCCGTTTTAAAAGTTTCTGATGCACTTTTCTCGCCAGCATTATCAGGTTAATTTTTATTTTGCTTCCAGGATGAATGATAGAAGGTTTTATGGAGGCATGTTTTCTTTTTCTTTCTTTAAATGTTGGGCACCTTCTGTGATAACTTGTGCTGACCTCCTGAAGGCGAGGTGCTTAGAATTTAGCTCTACGAGTTCCTCATCCATAGTAGTCTTCCAGAACTTTATAATTTTTATTGTACGTGAGCAAGAGAATAGCGTCTTCTACTGAAACGTTTGCTTTTTTGCCGTAGAGTACAAGTTCATTATGTGATATTTTTCGTTACATGTTTGCAGATAGCATTCTTTACGTCATGGAATGGCATACATTGTATTTTTCATTTGTCCCTTAGGGTTCAATAAATGTTCAATTTAACACATTCTAATTGATGTCGTAATGAGCTTCAATTACTAAAATACTGCTGTGGTTCAGTCAAGGGCTAGACAACCGCCCTCTACCCTGTTTCCAATCAGTAATCAGATGCGCATAAGGAGACTAGTGATAGGGGAAGCGTGTTGCCTGCAATGCTCTGAAACAAACAAAACATGTCACTTGATCTCCAAACAGGAAAGCTCCCCTTGCCTCGCTTGTGGCAGCCCATGATGCTTAAAATGATTCAGCCGTGCAGTACGATGCTTGGGGCCACTGCTTGCTCACTTAGAGTTCGAGAAAGGGGGGCGCCGTAGCACTTCCTAATTGCCCCCGGAGTTATTATGATCTGGCTTGCCAGGAGCTCTTTTGTATTACTTCATGAGTTGTGCTCTGTGTGACTCATTATTTCTTTATCACGTGCTCGTATGTGATGATGTGGCAATCCCTCTAAGTGAAAAAGTGTAAATATGTTCAGTAAACATGATAAGCTGTAAATCATATAAAATAATATAAGAGTATGCAATACCGTATATGATTTTTGTACAATTTACAAGTTCTGATATGTGTATTGGACACATTCCTATAATATTTTTACTGGGACCTATACTTCATTTCACCCTTCGTCCGAGTGCGGCGGACGCTATCAGCCATCCCAGCGAATCCAGCGTCGAGAGAGTGTCATGTGACCTTGAACTCCACTTAACCAAAACGTCGCGTGATACTCTCCCGGCGCCGGATTGGCTGGGGTGGCCCAGCATCCACTGGGCCACCCCAGCGGGCGCCCATTCCATGCCCAGCACCCTTTGCCAAGGGTGTTAGCAAGCACCCATTATGAATGGTGCTTGCCTGAACACCATGAGGAGCCCTGGGACAAACTGATCTACACCCTTAAGTGTGTAAAAACTTTTACTGTGTACTCAAGGCTTCTCTTTCCCATTAGTGCCAGCAAGCTTGTGTAAAGTGAAAAATATTGTAACTGAACATCGGGGGGTTGCACTGACCCTTCACAAAAATTACTTCTTTTTTTTTTTTACTCCTGCATTACCGTGGGATCTTAATGGTGGGACCACGGAGGACTGGAGTGGTGGTTGCCGCAACCAGCGTCGTAAGACGTAGAACTCAAAACGTCCAATAAATATTGAGCAACCTTGCAGCAGCTTCGCTTGTCATTAATATGTAAAAGTTTCTGGGGTTGAGTTCTCAAACTTGAGCTCCCAAAATTCTTGACAGTATTCTCAGGAACACCAACATTTTGTGGCCGTCTGTGATAAATTATATATGAAGTGTATAACTACAGCCACTTTCGGCCAGTGACTGGCCAAATGGGAATGGCCAGGGGCTGCTCAAAAGTGAATGGCCACTGGTTGGCCGAAATAGACTGCCCAGTGGCTGGCCGAAATCGAGTGGCCAGTGGCTGGTCAAAAGTGACTGGCCAGAAGTGGATGGCCAGTGACTGGCCAAAAGGAAATGGCACTGGCCAAAGGTGAATGGCCAGTCACTGGCCTAAAGTGAATGGCCAGTGGCTGGCCAAAGGTGAATGGCCAGTCACTGGCCAAACGTGAATGGCCAGTCATAGGCCTAAAGTGAATGGCCAGTGACTGGCATAAAGTGAATGGCAAGTCACCAGACGAGGACCAAAACACTGCTATTGCCGAGCACTTTGACCAGGCTTTGGCCATCGAAAATATGGTTGGCCATAGTGCACTTGCCAGCGATGGCCCATTCACAATGTGCTGCTTGGGGTATTCCTGAGGCGCTACGTTTCTTTGACATTTGTTACACGAATTTCACGCTGTAGGGGCATTCCAAAGCGTGTGTATTCCTGAGGCGCGTGCTCACTGAACCAGCCCACCCTTTCACGCCGCTTCATGGTAAGTCTGCAACAATTATTTGCAAAAGAAAAATCGAATGCTATTCTGAGTTTTTTAGGAAACATCGCGGGTTGATGAAACGATCTGTCGATGAAATGTCGCTCGATGAACTGATTGCACCGCCAATGAGGGGCGATTACCGGTTGAATTTCGGGGAAAAAATTCTGCCAGCTGTCGGGAGACTGGACACTACCCAACAATTACCCCGGTTGTTGTTTGCTTTGCAATCTTCTCAGTTGTATAACAGCTGAGTAGTACCTCGTCACATATTACAAATTGCTTAGTTTGTACTTGTCTACAGAATAGGCTGTGTGTAATAAACTTTTAGGAGATTTCAAAAATATCCCTTCTGTCTGTGTACCTTCCTTTTTGCAAACAACTTGGCGAGTGCACTTGCAAACAGCTGGGCGAGTGCAACGATGGCGAAAAATCAGCACCAATGACGGCCAACATTGGATCGGGTCGCACTTCCAGTATTGTCCAATATTACGCCGGCCTTTGCCAATGTGGGACCACCATTGGCAGAAACCATGGTTTAGCAGTGGCCCAACATTGGCACCAACGATGGGGCCGACATTGGCTGGAACGATGGCTGAACAGTGGCCCAACATTGGCACCAATGACTGGGCCAACGTTGGATGGGGTAGCGCTTCCAATATTGTCCAATATTGAGGCCGGTGTTAGCCAATGTTAGGCCAACGTCGGACCAACATTGGTGTGCTGCCTGGGTACCTAAAGTGGTCATCTCTCTTGTACTTGTCCAAAAAGCCCAACTCCCGTTTCTTCAAAATATTTTAAAAAATTGGCAACTCAATGATTTGTATGATACAGTTTTGCTTCAGATTCCCTAGCACATCACCCTGAGATAATCCTTGATTTCAAATACATTTATGAAGCACAATGAAGTAAATATTATAATTTTCTTAGCCATTCACCCACTTCAGATATTAACCTGAAATAAAAAAAAAAACATTCATTAGTAATGAAGAGTCTTTCTGCTTAACCTTTATGTGCGCATTTAACGTGACATATGCACAAAGAAAAAGGAATGTCACCGAAGTGTGACTTCGGTTCTTCGGTCGCTCTTCGGGTTAAAAACTTCGATTCACGAAGTTTCTTCGGCGTGGCACAAGGGTGCTGCGGCCTACCTTGAGTCAATCAAATTTGATCTTATCAGCTCCACTCAATTTTGGTGACCCATCCCCCCCCAAATGGTTGCTTATGACTTATCTGTCCACACCTTTGCATAGGGACGGGGTACCAGTTCTCCTAAAAATGACGGAATGTCCATCGCGTCCACACTTTACCCCAGCCCGTGTTTCGCGCTGGTAGCCCAAAACAAATCAGGTGAGCTTTTCTCCGCGTCTGTGAAAAAACGGGTGAGCTTTTATCCGGTGAGGTTTTTTCCAATGAGCTTCTGTCCGGTGAGCTTTTGTCTGGTGAGCTTTTGTCCGGTTACCAGCTGGAACACCTGCATTCTGCAGTGGCTATACATAGTAATATTAGAACCAAGTTTTTTTTTCTTTTCTTGTGAATAACAGGCGAAACACACGAGTCAAAAGAGAGCTTTCGTAGATCGCTTCTTTAGCTCCGAATCTCGTAGAGGTGGCAGACGCTGCTACTGAGCATGCGCACCGCTAGCTTTGTCTGCACAATTCCTGGGGTTATTTCCGGAGGCGGTAAGCTAGCGGAACGGCGGGTGTGGTTGCTGCTTTCGGTTTCTTGTGAGCTTACAGGTGAACGGAGTGCACCTACGCCCTTTCACTTAAATACAATATTTTATTTTTACAAGGAATACCATAATACAGGCGTATGAGAAAGGAAAAGTAGTTTTGCAGAACTTTTCTGAAAAATATCAAAATTGTTTCTATTTTTTTCTGGATAAGTCTACGGACAAAGCTACGTGAAAGTAATTTGTATTGTAACGAGTAAAGTAATCCGTTACTTTTCAGCGAAAGGAATTTGTAACGGTAATCCATTACAATTGAAGTTCGGTAATTTGTAATTGTAATCCATTACATTTGTCAAGTAACGACCACAGGTCGTCCTGCAACACGACTTTCTTTCACGCCTCCGAACCGTTCCGTCTAGAAGTGTTGTGTTCGCCCCCGTCCCGCGATCAACCGCTGTGCTCCGTGCGTGCCGCCTATCGGTGTGAGCAGACGGCGCTTCACTTTCGAGTTCGAAGATCTCGTAAGGCCCTTTCAGCAATCTCAAATGTTTTTTAAATGGTGTGAGATCAAAGAGAACGCGAAGTCAACTTTTCTGAGCGTCCTGAGGGGCCACATCGCGCCGGTTCTGCGGGAAAGGCTGCCCCGACGAAGTCACAACCGTAACTACGGTACACAGACACCAAACCCAGCAGTTTGGACCGTTTGGCGATATTCATTTCGAAGTCTGAGAGGTAGTTGGGCACCTAAAATATTGACCGCATCTCCACGTGGTGAATGATGTTGATTGGGCCGAAGCTCTGGTGGTGCTTATCTGCGTAGACGCTGAGCCGCAGCATGCCGAGCCTTACGTTCGTTTCCATCCATGTCAGAAAGAGAATGTGTGGTATGGAACGTGATTATATATGCACTTGAGAAATTGACCGCAGTGCCCTCTCTTCTATAAACGTTGAGTCAATGCATGCAAAGTTTAACGCGATTATATACGCATTTGACCGCAGCGCCCTCTCCTGTATAGACGTTGAGCGGCAGCATGCAACATTTCATCCATGACATCCCCAGCTCTTGAGTTACTACCACATCTCGGAGACCCCTACTCGTCCCGCCGTCGTGGTCGAGTGCTTAAGGCGATGGACTAGAAATCCATTGGGGTCTCCCCGCACAGGTTCTTATCCAGTCGACTGCGCAAACATTTTTTTAATCATTTCTTATTTTTTGCCCTACACGAGCACGTGAGCACGTGAGTTCACGAGCACGAGCACGAGCTCGAGCACCAGCAAGATCGATGTGAGCACAGACGCCGGACGGTCAAGGCTAGACCCCAAGGTGCTTCGCCCCTAAAAGGAGAACCTCGTCCGATTTCCCAACTCACCGATCATCCTAGGTGCTACTAGAGTTCCTGTATAGGCTCCCTAAGGGCTCATTCACACTGGAAGCGGATCCGCGTTCGCAAAGCGGTTGCGAACGCGGTTGTATAAGGATTCAGTACATTTGCACTCGCATTTGATGACATCAAATGCGCGTGCAATTGTACTAGATCTTTATACATAGGTTGCACTGACGTAATTTGGTCCTCCTTTCTGGTGGCCGAACTTCCTCGAGCGTAGCCTTTACTGTGCATATTCTACGAGCAGTACACGAGCGTCGCGAGCGAGCGGAAACGAGTGAGCAACAGCTTCATTATACTTCGTTTCACTTTATCTGCGAGCGAAGTCAAAGCTAGAAGCGCGAAACCAGCGCTTTTTGCGTTTCTGCCCAGCTCGCGCGCTCGAGCAAAGCCTGAAGGCACGGAGCTTTCGTGCTCGCGCTTCCAGCTTTGCCTTAGCTCGCACATAAGATGAAACGAAGTATAACAGCAGGTTTTGGCCACCAGAAAGGAGGAAGGGTATGACGTCACGTGCAACCCATGTATACAACCGCGTTCGCAACCGCTTCGCGAACGCGGATCCGCTTCCAGTGTGAATGGGGGGTGAGGGAGCCAGAGTTGCGCGTTTGATTCCACATGCCGCGTGCCGCCCTCGCCGCTATTCGCCGAGATCCGATCACGTGAGGAGCCGTATCAAGTGTCGTGCAGCAAAGTAGACGTTGCACGCGCCCCGGCGTACGTTCCCAGGCTTTTGAGCCCGCCGCGCGCCTAGAACGCGCGGCGCTGCTATTCGCCGAATTCAGTCACGTGAGGAGCTGGATCCACATGCCATGCGTGAACGCGCAACTCTGGCTCCCGTAGGGAGCCTATAAGGAGTATTCACTGGGCGCCATATTTGTGGGTGATGTCTAGAGCGCATGCTCTGAACGAGCCCACATTAATAAGCTGCTAAGACCGGTAATCTTGAGGGTGCGAAATGCACGTTACAAAAGAACTGTGGAAGCTCGCCATCAGCACGCGCTCGGCAGTCGTGCACACAGTTATGGCCGCCAGTGAATACTTCCTATACAGGAACTCTAGGTGTTACATGTGCCGAGCGCCGCCAGCGCCGCAATGTTGTCCGAGGGAGGATAAAAAGCCAGGAGGCGACATGACTCCGGACTCCAATGTTAGGTAATTCAAAATTGCGTTGCGTTGCTTTAAAAAAAAAAAAAAAAGATTTTCAAATGCCGGTATTAAACATTACATAAATTTCGCTGACAAAGCTTCCAAATTTAATAATCGATTACGACACAAATAAAACGAAGCGAGGATGTGGGAAGAGGAAGAAAAAAACGCCTTAGAAGAAAAGGCGCGCGCGCGCGCTTGGGGACATTTTTCGTTGCGTTGTGGTATTTTCTTGCGTGTCTATGACTACAACTTGCATTGTATTAGAAAACACCCCCCCCCCCTCAAAAAACAAAAATACAACTTTTGGAATGTCAGTGCCCCTTTAATGGTGAACGGTGCATGCGGACCGCAAGTTCGTCTGCTTCTTTTGCAAGCGTTGCGGTGACGTCAGTGTGCGGAGAGCTCTGATTGGCTCTGATTGAAAGGATAGTGGGTAGAACTGAAAGCAAGCTGCCTCGAAGTTTAGTCCGCTATCCTTCAAATAAGAAAAAAATCAGAGCTCGGCGTTCCGACGTCACCATAACCCCTGCAAAAGAAGCAGACGATCTTGCGCTGCGCATAGCGTGCGTCGGCTTATTCGCCGCCAGTGCGCCTCGCGGCGCCTCCAACAGAACGCGACGCCTGCACGAGGTGAGGCCAAGACGAACGCGTCCATCATTTTGCGGCCACTCTAGTTGATGTTCGGAATATGCTTACAACTTGGGGCGGGTTGTAGATCTACCAATCATTACGTCATCCTTGTCTTCTAGGAGCTGTTAATTTGTGTCTGGGGTAAAGACACTCCAGGAGGATCCTCCTTTCTGGCACGTATGATGCCGATAACTTTACTCGATCATCCGGCTTCTGAGCTTATGTGCGAAACTCCCGTCAAACATTAAAACTGATTTCCTTGCACTTGTTCGCACGAATACTAAGGAAAGAGTGATTCTTATTGTGAGCTTATCAAGATGGCTGTTTTCGTTTGCAAGGAATCCTCAATGGCGACGACATTTTCGTGTGAGTGGGCGTTCCTGGCCGCTCTGCTCGCCATCACTGCGACCATCACCTGGTACGTGCTTCGAGGGTCTGACAACACAAAACTGCCTCCCGGTCCCAAAGGAGTTCCCTTTTTGGGCTACATTCCTTTCTTGGGAAGAAATCACCACATGAAGTTTGCTGAACTGGCCAAAGACTACGGACCCATTGTCAGGTAAAAGAACGAGGTGAACAATACGTTTGCAAGTGACTGCTTCGTTTGAACCTTCAGTCGCTTGGTGGGAACGAGGAAACTAATTCTCCGCTGAATACAGGTTCAGCT
This sequence comes from Ixodes persulcatus, assembly GCA_013358835.2. NCBI lineage: Eukaryota > Metazoa > Arthropoda > Arachnida > Ixodida > Ixodidae > Ixodes > Ixodes persulcatus. Next base: position 7,838 of record JABSTQ010011055.1, read on the forward strand.
ATGCAACGATTCATAAACATACTTTTGAATGATCAAGATGCGAGTTTTGCAGATTCGCTGAGAAACATTTTTCAGCAGTTTGCAAGTAGCGCAAGAGCCGATAGCCACCGTTGCACCTGCCTTGATTATCTAAAGAATTAAAGTTCTCTCTGGACGCGCTACATGAAGTCATGTTTCGCACTCGTATGCGACTATGAATATTTTCAAAAGTCTCGCAGAATTTCTTTAGGCTCGGGAATGTCTGTAGAGAAAAAAAAACAAAACATTGTAAACGACATAAGGTTTGCTAACGAGCCCTGGACTGAACAAATGACGATGCTGAACTCGATGAGTCAATGATTGCCTTTCGACTGAAGATTCGAAGAAGTATTTTCCTCAATCCAAAGGTACAAACGACTCTTTCACGGCATATTTCTTGTGTAGTTCGTTTGGCACACAATTTGAGGTGAATGCACAGCCTTCTTTTCTGAAATTCTGAAACAACACATGGCCGGAATCATCATGCAGACATGACCTCAAACACAAGAAAGCATGCGTTATAACATTTTGCTTCAAAATAAATGTTTCTTTTTCTTTAAATTACATTTTCCGATTGTTACTTGTTTATCTAGAATACTTGGGACGTTTCATGGAACACGTGTCCCGGCTACGTCAGCCTTCTGAACATCTGCAAGGTTATGAACTCGCCTTTCCAGTAAAACAACGACAAAAACATCATCCTGGTTTTAACAGCATTGAATGAATCATTTTTATACCGTCAGTTTTTTTTAAATTGCGGCGAGTGATTAGATACACGATATGTCGAGAGTAAACAATGTTTTTTTTTTCCTTCTTGTTGATGCTTTGTTTGAGAATTATGAATGCATTATTTGTATGAAAAAGCCACAAAACTGTGGGGAGCATTTATAACCTTTAAAGGGATGCTTCAACTAAATTTGAAATATACCCGTTGTGTTCAGAAATAGGCTGAATATGATCCACAATATCCGTAAATGCCAATGGGGGGGGGGGGGGGGGGGGATGTGGTGTATAAAACGGGAAAGGGGGTTTAATGGCTATGCGAAATGTTATTCTCCAGGCAGGGAAAAGCCTCGCATAGCCAAAGGGGAGAGGGAAGGAAAGATGTGGATTGAGATGGGTTGAATAAAATATTTTGGAAGTTACTAGGGGAAAGCGCCAATCAAATCATTCGTAGGGTAGAGGGAGGGGGGGGGGGAGGGGCAAAGCGTTGCTAACACACGGCTAAAAACATGGTTCAAAGTAAACGTTCGATAAAACGCGCAAGTGCCAACAGTCGCTCAATCGCTCCCAACATTTGGTGAATTGCACAAGTACAGCTCGTCGCCGCTCCGCGGCGACGAGCTGAACCTGTGTAACATGACGCGCCGCCGCAAAGCGGCGGCGAAACTTGTGTTTCACAGACGCAGTTCCGCAGTTCTGCCACAACACAGTTATGTTCACTGGAGTTTTGCATCATTGTCATGTCGCAAACGTGTGACGAGATCTTTACCGGTTTCCGAATTGCGCGCGGCAGTTAGAGGCGGTCTGAAATCTCAGTCACATGCGCAAACTCGAGCACTGCACGGAATATGACCCGCGCCCGTTGCTTGCCACCAGTAGGGAATAGCAGTTCCTCTGTTGTGGACACCTGTGCCCATGTCGCCCTAACCGAAGCTAGTAATGTTTTCCGTGCTTTCTCGTATTCCGGGCAGTGCCATAGTATGTGATCGATGCCTTCAACCTCCCCGCACGCAGTGCAGTCAGCACTGCTTCTCTGAGACGTCCTTCCAAAGCGATGCAATGTCTTCCTCGTGAACGCGCTATTAGTTCGGAGACGATGCAAAAGCGTTGCGTCTTTCCGCGTCAGTTTAGAGGTTGGGACTGGTACAGGACCTTCTCCATTGGCTGTCCGGGGATCGGGGTGTCTTTTCCTGAGATCGCGTGCGATGAGAAGGCGCGCCTCGTGGAAGCGTCGCAGGTTGTGCGTGGTAGTCGAGATGCTATGTGCCCTTGTTGCCAGGGTATCTGCACGTTCATTTCCAAGAATTCCAATGTGGGATGGCACCCACTGAAATACCAGTCTCCAACCGTTGTCCTCTAGCTTTGTTGCTATGTGTGCAGCCTCCTGGGCGATCAAGGGAGCGTGCTCGGGGTTGGCGATGTGAACTAGCGCACTTCGGGAATCGGTTAGAATAACAGCCTTACCGATTGCAGGACGTTCCTGCAGTGCCGTAAGTGCCAGAAGAATCGCAACCGTCTCCGCTGTGGTAGAGGACGTCTCGATGTTTAAGAGAACCGCACTGTCAGTTGATAATTCGGGGATCGTGTATGCCGCGGTTGCAGTTCCTCTCTTCTTGTCTACTGAGCCGTCTGTGTAGACCTCAAGATGTTCAACGTATTCATTTTCGAGAGCCACTGCAACAGCTGTGCGGGCGACAGTTGGGTGAATATATTTTTTCCGAGGCAGGTCTGGAAGTGTTTCACGCACGTCTAGCTTTGGGCGTGTGAAGTGTGGGGGACGTGAAGAATATAAAACTCCAGGGCTTCCGATGTTACGCTGAAATTGTGCAGCTAGTTGACCAAGATGCGACGATGGTCGTTTCAGCAGGTTGGCAAGAATGTACTGTGCCGACGGGGTCGTGTGCATTCGCACTAGGGAATGCATTGCCACTCTTTCCTCTCGTAGGATGATTGGCTCTTCTTGTGCCTCCGTGAGCGTTGCCACATTTTTCGCGTATGGGGGAAGTCCCAAACAGAGTCGTAAAGCGACGCGGTGAAAACGTTCGAGCGCGTCTAGCTGGGGTCGCCTGATATTGACGAATGGTAGTGCATATAGGAGCTTCGATTGGAGAAGACCTTTGTAGAGTGTCAGCAAACCATCCGGTGGGATACCTCTCTGGCCGTATGCACGGAAACTCCGGAGTACGCCCAGGAGCTGTCGACACTGTCCTAAGAGTCTTTTCACTGCCGGCCGCCATGTCGCGAGGTCATCGATTAAAAGGCCCAGGTAGAGGTGGGTCCTACTCCTTGCGATTTCTACGCCGTCGAGTGTAATTTTGACGGTCTGTCGCCTGCTCCTGTTGGTGTAGAGGAGAGCGGTCTTTGAAGCAGATAATGTCAGTCCCAGACGAGAAATTTCTTTTGCTGTTTTATCCAGAGCAAACTGAAGAATTTGCCCTGTCATGTGTGCCTGGTTGCTTAACCCAACCGTCCAAATTGCGACATCATCCGCATAAATGGCGATGCTTGTCCGTGGCGTGAGTGGATATGTCATTGGCGGAAGCACAGCAGGTAGTGACACCATTGCCAAATTGAAAAGAAAAGGACTGATCACGCTTCCCTGCGGTACTCCTTGGGTCACATATCTTGGGACACTTGTTGTTCCCCGGACGTTTACAATAAGGGTCCTGTTTTGAAGAAATGCACGGATGTAAGCGTAAGCTCTACCTACGATGCCGAAGAGAGTGAGTTGGTGGGGGATGGTGGCATGAGGTAGAGCGTCAAAAGCCTTGTGGATGTCCAAGAAGGCACAGTACATCGTTTTCCCAGCAGCCCGCGCTTCTTCGAAAGATGTTGCTACTTCTCCTATGGCGTCGACCGTAGAGCGATGTGTCCTGAAACCAGACAGTTGGTCAGGAAGTGTCTTGTTGGTGCCAAGTTGCCACGTGAGACGCCGAAGAACGAGGCGCTCAAGGAGTTTACCGACGCAACTTGTCAAGGAGATAGGCCTGTACGATGACAGCAACGCGTGAGGTTTACCAGGCTTCGGGATCGGAATCACATGGGAGACTTTCCAGACAGCCGGGAGTTCTGCGGTGCGCCACACCTTGTTTAGTGCCTCCAGGAGGGCGGGATGGTGACTCTTATCTAAGTTTCGCAGTGCCTGATATGTCACTCCATCAGGTCCAGGAGCGCTGCGCTTCGTGCACTTCCGTAGCGCGTATTCTAGTTCGCCTCTGGTGAAGTCGTTATCTAGCTGCATGGGGGCGCAGGCATCAGACGGGCGAGTTTCTGGCTCTTGGTATCCTGGGGGTAGCGGAATAGCTTTTGAAAATTCATCCGCCAATAGTTCCACCGTTTCCTGCAGAGGCTTTTTAAGTGCAACGGCGAGTCCGGATATGGGGTGTTAAATCTGCTTTGCGGAAGACAACGCCTTTGCTATTTTCCATGCTTTAGAAAGGCCACCAGCCGATCCGAAGGAGGCGCAGAGTTGTCCCCATTGCTTTCGCTGAAGACAAAGTGTATGTCGACGAAATTTGGCATCAATCTTGTGGTGAGTATTCCAATCTTTTGGATCTTTTGTTCTTCGTGCCTTTCGTTGAGCTCTCCGGCGCGCGGCGCGGAGGTTCAAGTATACCAGGTCTGGCGCTGGCCTCCAGAGTGGCACCTTTATCGTCCTCGTCGAGAGACTAAGAGCATTGGCGATTGCTATGATTGGGTTCTTCAGAGGACCTGCTGCTAGGGCACTGTCAAGGTGCCGTTGGTACATGTCCCAGTTTGTGACCCTGCATCGTCTGTACTTCGGTTTACTAGCGTTGGGAGAGACAATGTTGATAAGAATATGGTCACTGCCCCATGAGTCGGGTTGTGGAGTCCAGTTTGCAGTTACATCCGGTGGGGCAAAGGATAGATCAAGAACACTGTCCTTTACACCTCGGCGAACATATGTTTCTGTGCCGTCGTTTAATGCTTCTAGGTGAAGCGAAGACGTGACACACTCGAGCGATCTGCCTCTTGCAGTAGTTCGCCTGTCACCCCAGGCAGAGTTATGTGCGTTAAAATCACCGCAGAGCATCAAATGGCCAGGGAATTTAAGCGCTATGTTATTTAAATCTCTCGCGTCCCAGCTGTTAGCACGCCCAGGAGCGACATATGCAGAAATTATAGTGAAGAGCTCGCCTCGGACTTCAATCGTGGCAGCTGCAAATTCTGCTTTCTCTGTGGTAAACGATGAAAGGTCAACCGGGTTGTGTGCTAGTCCTGCGGTCACAAGGAGGGCTGCTCGAGAACGACCTCCCTTTTGCGCTGGCGTACTGTGGTGAATGACGTAAGGGAAAAACCTGAAGTCTCCCGGTCGCGTCATCGGTTCTTGGATGGCCAGGACGTCAGCAGGAGAATGAATCAGGTGCTGTCGTAGGTCGGGAAGACGCCTTCGAAGGCCACGCGCGTTCCATTCAAGGATGGATGGACAGGTTAGGTGGGTATTTCTTCCTTCATGACGTGCAGCATGCACAGACACTTCCGGGGTAGCTCTGATCGAGTCTTGTGCATAAGAGGACGATGGCACTAACATCCTTCAAAAAGGGGAAGCAGAGCTTGAATCATGGTAGTTAGTGTCGTTGCCCAGGATGTTTTGAGGCTTCTAAGTAGGGTGAGAGCGATATTGACTGCTGCCTTGACTAAAGGAATCCATCCTGCAGAGTCCCCGGAACTTGACGGCTTCGCATCCGCCTCCCTTACTTGACGTCGCTGGCGCACAGTTGATAGCTGCAAATCAGACTGAGTTGTCTCAGGGGGGGGGGGGGGGGTGTTCCGACACACCAGACATTTGTATACCCTGTGATGTTGATCCTTGTCGAACTCTTTGAGATTTTGGTGCCTTGGGCTTAGTTGCCTTGAGAACAGACGCATATGGTGTTGCCAAAGCTGTCGGCTTTTTCGAGTGTTCGTTCTTGTTCCCTGCAATGTCCTTGAAGCCAGAAGCAGAAGCCAGTTCTTTCGTGACACTGCTGTCAGCAGGAGTGAACTCAAGCGCCGGAAAAAGTTCCTCGTGTTCTAAGGCTGATTTGGCAGCGTGGAAGTCCACCGAGTTTGCCTTCGAGTAGGTTTGAATCGTTTCAACCTCTCTTCCTTTCGGACAGGACCGTGCTGTGTCTTCGTGGTTTTTCCCACAGTTCACACATTTCGCCGACAATGACAGGCATGTGCTGTCCGTTTGGTCGTGATGTTGTGCGCAGTGTCTACATGTTTTCGGGCGTTTGCAAGCCACCTGTTTGTGACCAAAACCAAAGCAATTAAAGCATTGGATTGGTCGGGCTTTGAACAGAGACACCGGGTGGCGCACATGCCCTAGCAGAACGTAAGATGGGAGTCGGTTTCCACGGAACGTTACTTTTAGAGAGCTGGTGTTTCCGAGCCGTCGTACGCTGCCAATCTCTGCATCCGCCCTCAAATTTGAAGTGATATCTTCAATTGAAAGTTCCCAGGAGCGAATATTACCGTGAGCCCCTCTTTGGCAGGCTTTGGCCGTATAATCGTGTCCGAGCTCGAAGCAGACAGGCTGTTTGCGAGTTGCGTTCTTTTTCTGGTTCGAACTTCGTGCTATATGCCTCCAGCGTCGTTTTCGGGGTCCATGTCGTCAATTTCAGTTGAGGACGATGTCCTCGATAGATCAGAAGAACCAGGTTGTCCTTCTTCCATCGGTGTCATTGAGGGCGCTCCATTTGTTGCATGCTGTGCAGGTGTTATGCTAAGCGCCATATTTTCGACGTCGGTGACGTTTCTTGGGCCGATGTCATGCCGGGTCACATCTATGGGGAGCAGCGATGGAAGTCTGCAATTCCTTCGGGGTGCGTCTGCTTCTATACGGCGTTTGGGACACCGATATATATATACCTGGTTCGCAAATATTTTACAGGTGTCTGGAGACTACAAGGCAAAAGAATTATCGAAATTACCGGGAGCGGAAGATTTGGCGTTACTCATACAAAACACTTCGTCGTCTTCCCGTAAATGCCAATCGCACGTTCGTATTTCGAGCCTGATGGCTGTATATTTTGTTATAAACGGCCCACTCTAGCAAGCGCTCAGAGAGAAGCCAGCGGAGAGCACGTCACATCCGTCGCAATCGCGACGTAGTTTTTCGCGGGATGACTAAAACTGCGGCTAGGCTGACGTCGTCAGGTTGCCCTAGCCGTTCCAGCCCCCGAAGCGGTAGAAGCACGCCAGCGATCGGGCCACCGCAACTAACCGCCAAGCTGCTTTTGTGCAAATTTTGAGTGACGGGTTAATCTTCTATGATATCGTAGAGAGAGAATAGCGACGTTTGTGGCACACAAAAGAGAGTCCCTCTGAGTGGGGAGTTCCCACCTCCCCTCTTCGCTTGTGCTGGCTGTAGAGCTGTCGGTATGACGTCAGGTCCAAAGCATGTGTACATGGCTTGCACGTGACGTCATTCAAAGAGCTCTCCGGTGACCACCAGAGAAGAGGGGAAGAAGGCCTGGAAGAAGTCTGCATGCAAAATCGAATGCGAGTCACCGCGAGTTTTGTGCTTCGAATGCCGCATGGCGTTCAAACCACGAAAATGCGGCATTCGAAATATGAACTACGCATGACATTCGAACTTGTGCCGAATGCCATGAGGCATGCGATATGAGTTCAAGGAGAAACTTGACACTCGCCATTCTAACTACAAATTTTGCGGTGACTCGTGTTTGCAAACTGTCTTTTGTGTGATGTATGAGCAGTGACACGGATCCCCGGCTTTCGGGTATTACCTAGTTTCATCGATTACTGAAAACACACGTAACATAGTAACAGAAGCGTAAAGTGTTCAGGGAAGGAAATCTTGCAAAGAAAATACAGGTTGTATTCTTAGCTCGTCACCAGATATTCGCTAGCGCAGAAGTCTATAAAAAAAAAAAAAAAACAAGTACACCTCTTTCGATTTAACAATTCGATTTAACAATTCTGCGGTTCCATAAATTAGATACGTAAATTATTTGGTACATCTGTCTAGTCGCTATATTCAATTACAGAGTGCGAGTGATGGGGTGTCTCTTGCAAACGCCCGGCCTCCAACGCGCGGTTTATGCCTTCCACCGTGCTTTGGTAGCGAGTAAGGCGCCGAAGCATTATCGAAGGAAGAAAGCTCGCGCAGGAGGCGGGACACCTGAAGGTGCTCCCCGCCCTTCTCTACTCACCTCGTCACCGACTGTATAGTGGAAGCGTGAATAAAGAGGTGGGGCTTGGTGTTTCGTGAGGGGGAGTGAGGTAACCAACCTTTTAAGCCACTTGATCCCAATCATTACAAAATAAAACACAACAAAAACGTCACTGCTTTTTTGTTTTGTACGCTATTTGTGGGAAACAGTTCTAGAATTCGACATCTTGGAAACCCTGAGATGGGGAACGATAAAAAAACGGACGAACACAACAAAATCTCAAACGCAGCTGAATTTTATTGATATGAACACACCAATAAATAGACTTTCAGACAAATGAAAAAGAGAAAGGGAAAAAAGAGAAAGGGGAAAAAAAGAACTCAAACGCAAAACCAGACGACCAACGAGTTCGCCCCAGACAGCCTGAGCCACTCCCCGGCTCCAACACTTTCGGAAAGGGAGCCGACCTCCCGAACAACAACAACCCGAAGGTCGACACACACGGCGACATCCAAAACGCTAAACGCTAATCTTCATTTCCTACTTCCAAGCAAGCGCTTCCCGATTTTCGTCCCCCTCTCCCCCCTCCCCCCCTCAAGTTTGCAAAGCCCCTCTTACACAAGCAAAAACTCTTTCATCCGATCACCGATAACCATGGACGGCTGTCTCACACAATTCCACCGCTCGCGAATGCACAAGGTCTCCTTAATTAGCCTTCTAAAGGTTTCCAAGATGTCGATTAATTACCAGCTTACCAGGGTTTCCAAGATGTCGATTAATTACCAGCTCGCCTGCACTCTATCACTGCTTACAATTCTGTAGAATTCGCCCATGATACTCATTTTTACCGCGCACTGCAGAACAGGCTACATACGCTAGCGAATAGGTTAAGTGAGAGTTGCTCTCTTACATGCGTTCCCGCCGCTGAGGCTTTTTCGAAACCAGGAAGCTCCATACTCTAAACAAGGCCTGTGAGCTCCCTTCCCTGCTAGGCACGGTGACAGCCAATCATGCCTGCGGATACATGCTTTGCATGAGACGTCATCTTGCACCGTAAAAGTCTCCCTTGCTTCGTACCGTAATTCTGAGCCCGTACCTCCATTAATATTCATTTCGCACAATCGAATTTGTTCTTCTTGGCAAGCCGTGTGGAGAAAAACAGATTCGATGATGCCAAATGTATACTGCAGAAGGTACGGTCACAGGAGCATGGTACGGAGCAATGGCGGCCGACGTGACGTCAGTACAGGCCATGTAAAGAAGAATCTCAGCGAATGAAGAAACTCCGAATACGATAGACCAAAAAAAGATATGGGATACGGGCAGGTACAATGAGCATGAGCAGGACGTTTTACTTGCTCAATGTCCCTGTTCTGTAGGAAAGTGAACTAACCAAACCTTTCTTAGGGTGCAGCTTGTAGCCTGGTGGCAGTCCCTGTTAATAAGACACGTGCGATCGCAATGGACGTTTCTTGAAACGCCAGCGCTACGAGTGAGCGCTCCGGGGCATTATGGGAACTGTGAAGGTGTCGCGCATTTTAACCAAGCCAAGTCTAGCCTAGTCGAGCTTTTGTACGCTAAGTGGCGCACGCTACCACCCGAACGGCAGCGGCATTTTTAATTCATTCATGCATCCAAATGAGAAAACGGTCTTCGAGCTTTGTTAAAACGAGCCATTTTTTTTCTCTATTAATGGCGAAGGAAAATAAAATGTACCAACTATCTGAGCTGATTCACATAGAATACAAGAACACTTTGGATGCATGATTGATACCTCGCTCTTTTGGCGCGTGGCCCACGCTCAAAGGCTCATTAAAAAAAAAAAAAAAGTAAGGTGACACATACAGAACGATGGAGCATTTAAAAAAGACAAGTGAACTGAGATGCTGCGACTGAGGGTTTCTTGCCTCCTGTGGGCAACGCAGCGCAGCACAGGGCGCTGCAAAGATTGTCGTCTGCCGTACACAGGGACCCAACGCAAACGTAGGTAACGTGGTTCTCGAGGGCGGTACGGCAGTAGCAGCAGACGGCGGAGCAGCGACCCTCACTGTTCCCATAATGCCTCACACACACCGCTTTAATGCACGCGCTAGTTTCCAGAAAGGTCTATAGCAGTGGGGACAGCCATGTGTGTGTTTACGGGAATACGAAATACAAACATGCACCAGAAGTGATTCGCCAGTTTCTAAGACACGCCTGGAAGATGGCCGTCGCCGAGTATGAACCATCGCTAACCCATCATAGCGCGACGTCTCTTCACGTAACGCCGTGACTCGCCGGCCCCTGGTCGAGTTCGGCCAACTTTCCAAAGCGTCGTAAGGTCCGTCGGACGTTTTGTCGTTCATGGGACCGGAGCCTACTACAAGTGGATGACCGGCTTAGTACACTTCTTTCTGCGTTTACTTGCACACAAACTCTGGCACTTCGGGAGTGCCCCAAAACAACGTGCCATACCATTTAATCTGTATTTGTAAGCAAAACCTACACTATTAAAAATTAGAGGAAAGTAACTTATTCGAAAATGCATACACTGTATTGGGTCTGAACAAGGGTGGCGATGTAGGTTAGTTGGGTCATACTGACGAAACGGCAAACAGCGCACAGTAAACGGGGACTAAAGGAAGTGCAAACAGGACAAACGCTCACTCTCAGCTAAACTTTACTCACATGCAAACAAAAAATAAAGAAAACAGCAACCCCGCCCACGTCGCATGATACATTCATCACGTGTCCAAAAAACAATATCCTTACTACTTAAGCCCAGTGACGTCTGGCTTACGCAGTCGGCGCCTGCTTTGATAATTGCGTGTGCCTCTAAACTTTCTCTGTTCACTATGTCCCTTCCATTGCCAATGATACCAGTCTTACTGAAGATAGGTTTGCACCCACATCCATGACAATGCAATGGCAGATGCCCCCCTACAGCTCCCACCATTGATCGCAACGAGAAGTCATGCTCCCGTAGTCTGTGATTAACACAGACTGCGACAGGGACAGAGTGAACAGAGAAATTTTAGAGGCGCATGCAATTATCAATGCAAGCGCCAACTGCGTACGCCAGACGTCACTGGGCTTAAGTAGTAAAGAGATTGTTTTTTTGGACACGTGGTGAATGTATCATGTGACTTGGGTGAGGTTGCTGTTTCTTTTGTTTTGTTTTCATGTGATTAAAGTTTAGTTGAGAGTCAGCGCTTGTCCTCTTTGCACTTCCTTTAGTCCCCGTCTACTGCGCGCTGTTGGCCTTTTCGTCTGTATTTGGTCGTCAAGTGATGCTGTGATTTGACGTTGCCAAATTGAAACCAAAACCGTGATCTGTTCCTAAGATGCTGTGCCTGGCACAACGCCGCCTGGATCTCTTCGAATTTACGAGAGTTTTATTGCAAGCCTGCCAAATTTACCTCAATACATAGGATGCATTTGCTCGCGATCGTTCGCCACCAGATAGATATTGATGCTTTAGCTTGCTCGTGCCTGATTTTCACATTAAAGGGATAAAAGTTTGAAGAACATTTATAAATTAAGTTAGCTGACCCCCCCTTTTTTCCGTGTTTGTATTCCGGACTTATCGCACGAAATGTATTCGACCCCAAACATCTTCTTAACGCTAGATTTTCTTCCTTTCGGCCCCGTGTCTCACACCGACGAGGCACCGTGTTGAAGGATTCCAGCGTTTGGAGTCCCATTCAGCGGTTTGAGCTCTTTACACCATCGCAGACGAATTGGCAGCATAAACTTTAAGGACAAACTATCATTAAAATAAAACTGATCTGCCACAAAACCACAATATACTTATTCCAAAACTCGAAGCGCCTCATCATGGTGTAATGCCACTTTACGCATTGTGGGACTCAGTGGGAAGCAAAGTCAATACGCGCTACGCTTTTGGTACACAAGAATTCCCAGAATACAAGGCGTGCGGTGACGGGTTTATGGAAGTAGTCTTTTGCTTGCTACCGCCGGAGTAGCGAGAGCGGCTCAAAACGCAGTTGTGGCGATTGCGAAGTACGGGCGCGAGTGCATAGACTTTGCAAGTGCTTGTTCTAGAGCCTAACGTGCGCATTAAATAGAACCATGATACTGCTCCCGTATCTTTCAGAACACTGCACCCCACAACTTGTGAAAAAATGTCGCACGGTTTGAAAGAATTGCGCCCTGAACACTATTTCCCAAAACAGGGCAAGTGCGTATGCCCAAAACACAAACTGGAACAGAGTACGCGCATATGGCTGCTTTCAAAATGCGGTTATGGCAGTTAGTTTCCACTAGACATCTCTAATCTCATCATCTTTACAAAGTATGAAACTCCCGAGACGGAATAGCAAAACAATTCAAAAACAATTTTAACTTCTTTATCACTTATGCAGGGTGAAATTTGGAATGGTCAACGTTGTCGTGCTCAATGACTACGCCTCCGTCAAGAAATGGCTCAGCCACAGTGCATTCCAATCCCGGATCAGAAACGTCTTCTGCACAACCTCCGGCTTGCTCGGTTCGTTTATTTTTATTTTTATTTTAGTATATTTTTAAGAATATGCATTAGCGCCCTCACATAACCTGGCTCAGTTCGTTTAAAATAAATTTGTTTCGAATCAATTTTTTTAGGTATATCGAGTCTCAACGGAGAAGCATGGTGGGAAAACCGTCGTCTGTGCATCGGAATTTTGCGAAACAACGGCTGGAAAGAGGCAGCCATGGAAGAGCAGACCAAGGTGACAATCAGTAGGGCGATTAAATAGGAAATACTGGTTTTGGGACTTTTTAAACACAGCGCCACAAGTGAGTTTAGATTAAATAGTCATTCATGGTTCAAACATATTTTCTTCAAGCCTAATGTCGGGTACCGATAAAAATACAATACAATAAAACATTGTTGTAAAGAAATATGCCCCACTGGACAAACATAGCCCACCCTTCAGATGCACGTTGTTAGCGATACTATTAAGGCTGCTTCACACACTTGCGACTGCTCACGACGGTGTGCCTTATAGCCTCTTAAATTTTCTTAGTGCGATAGAACACACTGGCGTCATCAACCGGGTAGCTGTGGAACACTTGCGATTTCATCTATTTATTGTTCGTTCGCACATCATTCTTTCTTTCCTAGTTTGATCATACTTCGACAATGTCATAAACGACCGTTTATCATACATAGTGCGTACATTTGATCTTGGAAATTCCGCGAAATTTTCGCTCTGCGGAAATGCAATTCAAATGTGACCTCGAAGGGGGCGTCAGTGTGACATTGTGTTCTCTCATCGTGAGGGATCAAAAGAGCTCGGACCTTACAAATTGTGTCGCTTATTTATGGCTGTGCCCCGACTGAATAGCTAGAAAACTTATCGGTGATCATTTACCGATTAATTATTGGGTTAGCGGGTTGAAAGTTGGAATTGAAGGCTTTAATTATTAGGCCTCCTGCAAAATGCATTTTTGGTGCAAAATAAACCGTACTATAAATATTAATATTATTAATATTATTAATTAATTGGGAGGACTTAAATGTAACTTTCCACATTTTGGGAAGCACAATTGGTGAGAGTTGTACGTACCATAGAGTTATTATAATGTGAGCTAGAGGTTTAACTGGCGTTAGTGTCTATGCAATTTCCGATGTGCAAATCGAAGCAGACAGCAACCAGTCTACGTTTGCGGTACTCCTGTACAATCCTATAGAAACACGCGCTTGCAGCTTATCTCCTCGCCGGAAAGACAAATGATTCACTTTTGTTATTTCGGTCGTACCGAATAGTATATCTCTCTATTACAACTGTAAAAGTATATTTGCTTTAGTTAAAGTATTTTTATTCACCAGTAAACGGCGGTAAATTTCGTTATATTCAAGGTCGGAGCCGCTGTTGGATAGTAGGTGCGTAAAAACGAGCGAAAATTGTGAGCACAATAACAATCGAAAGGAACGTAGAGTTTGTTCAAGGTTCGCCAGGCATAATAATATACAAAATGATCCCGTCGTGCATCTTTACGAGTGGTTAAAAACAATCAAAACGTACAAAATAAAGTACGTGGGCTATGAAAGTTGTTGGTTTTTTTCTTCTTCGTTATTTCCTATGCCAGGCAGCTTTTATCGGGCACTTCTATTCTGGAATCTAACCATTTTCAAAGATTTTGCGCCTTCGGGTGATGTATTAAACGTAGAACAAGCATATTCGCTTATATTCATGAGCAGTAGGAATAAAGCACTACTTCTTTATTGGCAATGGGTGCACATAGCGAGGCCTTCAATTTAGCTTGATCGTCTACATGCAAAGGAAGTTACTGATCCAGTGTTATTGCGTAGTTTTTGCAGTCTCTCTTGTTTTTTCAGATGTTATTCGTTCGTTTGGCACGAATATCCGTAATGCTTAAAAACGCCGTCGAAATGTTTGCGCTAAAAGTGTTCGACAGTGCGCATAAATGCATGTATTAAACTGTACAGACACTGTGTTTGTATCATAAATTTGCAAGAAAAAAAAAAGAAACTCCGCAATTGACTAATTATTTCATCTGCGTAATTGAGAAATGTTCGAAGCTACCTAACACGTAAAAAGTATTCGAGATATTCGCCCTTATTACCAAGCCCAGGTATAAAATGCACGCACCTCTTCCCATCGAAATGCATTACCGGGAGTGAATTTTCGACTGGTTGCTGTTTGCTTCAATTTGCAACAGCGCACTAGCACTAGTTGAACCTCTAGCGTACATTACACTCACGCTATGGTATGTATTTAGAAATAGATAAACAGTACGTGTAAATAAATTTCTTGGACCTCAGTTCGTGGTTCGTTTGACATACATTCGCTGAAGGCTGATAACAAAAGCCGGGAAAAGAAAGAAAAACAATAATCTTTCTTTTTTAATGTAAATTTGCAATCTTTGAAGTTCGATTTAAGCAATTAAGAAGTGCGACATATGAGTGAGGTTCCGTGTTTTCGAACAAATAAAAAAAAAAAAACTCCGAAAAACGCCCACCGGTAAAATGTTGGTCAATTCGGATCTCTCCGGTGAACTCCAAATATTAATGTACCAATGCCCCCCCACCCCCTCATACACACACGCCCACATACACACACACAAAAATGGCATTTTACTCTTAAGTTTTATCAGCTTACAGGGTCAATGGTCATGGGAAAATGCCACTACAGATGTCTTTCACATTCCGGACCACTGTCATAAGGGGTTTTATTGCATACCTCGTCAAGGTTCATTCAGGACAACATGTCAGTGTACTCACGGGACCCGACAAAAGCCACTGTTTTGGTTTTCAGTTTTGGCCATGCTATTGGTGCCTTAAGAGAACGGAGAAGGTTAGTTTTTGTAACAGTGAAAACTATGGATGATAGAGATTGCATAAAATTATCAGGTGGGGCAGTTGAAACTTCCGCGGGGTAGGTTGAGGGAATAAGATGGGAAGAATACGGTCTTCACAGCGACTACCTCAAGGAGTTTATCAATTTTGAGGTGTAGACGTTTATTGAAGCAGCAATTGTGTGCAAAGTTTGTCGTGGGACAAATTAGTATCGCGAATGGCAATGGCGTCTTCGCTAAATCCAGATTAAGAAATATTAATTGATGTAAGCGCGTTTTATGTTTTAGCTAGCATACGTTTACACACGGATATTATTTATTCATTTACTTATTTTTAATAAAAACACTGCGAAATTGAAGTAAGACTTTCAAAGAATTGGGAATAAAACAAAATAAACTTTGAATTTGCGGCAATCAATAAACTCCGAAAACACACACTTTGAATACGGTGAAAAATAAACTCCGAAAGCACCGAATTCTGCATATGAGTAGTTGACCTCGAAATATTTACTTTATGCGAACGTAAGACATTGCACCTAAAAAAATCAGCACGAAGCACTGCCTCACTGATCATTCATCTCTCCCTCTCTCTCTTTGCGCCCAAGTAGCAACATAAAAAACAGGTGCAGTATTTTGGGATTGTTGTTGGAAGATTTAAAGTACATTTAAAAAAAAAAGGAAACCGAAACCGTGTGGCCACTCCTTTTAATAGAGGCCTGCCACTTCCGGTCTGAGCACCAAAAATAAAGACAAAGAAGGAAGAGAAAATGGTTCGAGCAAGACACACACTAACATAAATGTAGTCGGCGACGTATATACTCTGTTTCACCTTATGATGTACCGCAGGAAATGCTACAAGCGCGAGCTCCTTGCTTTAGGGCACATCTCGGCAGCACAAGCTCTCGGGCATTAAGAACAGCTGCCAAAGCTTTGATCTCGCGCGTCTAGCCTTCGCTGCGGTACAGCTTAAGGTGAAACGGAGTATAGTCAAGCACTGACAGGTTTGTCGCCTCAATGGCAGAAGTTCATGCCAGCTTTCACAGGCACAGGTCTTGCGTCAAGCCGTGCCCGCCGTACTGGAAACTGGAGAGGACACCAAGCATTAAAGGGGGGTGCAACTAATTTAAGCTTAAAAGAATTAGCATCTCGTCATTTTTACGTTGTTTATCATGTCCCGGAGAATAGAGAAAACATCTCCTTCATTAAAAAATGTTGCGATTCCGCTGCATAATCGCAAAGCACAAGTCGAGTTTTTTTCCCCACCTGCAGCCGCGAGTGCCAGCCGAAGGAAGTACGGCGTTAAGCTTACGTGACCTCGCTCGCCTCTAGTCTGCAGCATAACGCCCTCTAATATCAGCAGAGAGAGGGAGAGGAAGCGTCCTCCGAGAGAGTACACGGGAACCTACACGGCACCCCGAATTACGTCACTAGGAGTGCGACCATGTGTGACCCTGAAGACTGGGAATGAGTGGAGGGATGCGAGAAATGCCAATATTTATCTTTTTCTTTTACACAACAACTGGGACACGCAGGCGAAATCGGTTTTGTGTTCTTTACTTCAGAAGTGACAGAGGGCAACGTCCACAAATTTTTGACCGAAGTCCGGAAATCGTTGCACCCCCCCCCCTCCCCCCCGTTTAAACCTGGTCAGCCAGACCAGTGTCTTCCAGGAATGTCAGGAGCAGAGCGAATGTTTTCATAGCGATGACCCTGGGACCTGGCAGAAGGAGAAGGTGCGAACCTTGCTGCGCCTATTTGACGAAGTTCAAGGTAAAGTCTAGAACGCTGTGCGTCGAAGATTGGACAGTTCTCAGACGAGATGTTATATATCCTCGGGAACATGCCATGTCTGACAGTGTTGACTGTCCACCCACCTGAAGAAAACCTCCGCTTCATTTTCGTTTTTGAAAAAAAAAAGAAACAATGCAGTCCTCTTCAGTAGCACATAGTAAGACCACACTTAAAATATTAGGACGTAGTTCTGTTTAAATATTTTTTGAACGGTCCGGTAAACTTTGTAACTTGCCAAATTGCCGAAATCGGCTGACTAAAGGCCCGTTCACACGATGCATTTTTCTCGCGCATCTAGTGTCGCGAAATGTAGTTTCGCGAAATGGTTGCGCCGTCTGAACGAGTCCGAAAAGGACGCGCGCATCTAAAAAAAGTTGCGCGCACACCTCGCTTCTGGAGCGAGCTTTTGCTGAAACTTTGCCGAGTCCTGTCAATCACTCTGAGGGCGCCGCCAATGGCCGCTCAGAAACGCTCTCACGTGGCCTTTGAGGGGGGAGCGAGCTGTTTGAGAAGACCACTTCACTGCCGGTGTTGTAGCCGAGCCAAATCCGAAAAAACCGAAACCACGAACGATGGATACTGCCGGCGCTTCCGCAAGCACGTCAAGCACCACTGAAGGAAAAGTGAGTAGCATATCGGAAAAAAATCCAGCGATGGACGCAGACAATTAGCGGGAGTTGGCGAGGTTAGAATAGTGCTCATAGCGTTGTTGTCGCGACGATACCGCTGGATAAGAGACCATCGAATAAACTGAAACCAAGTTTGCTTTGTTTACAAGCGAACGTGAAACCATGTGCGCTCTCTGAAACAGTTGGCACAGTAAAATCGGGGCAGACATGGGCGCCGAAAAGTAACCAGATTGGGCACATAGTGTTTCTGTGAATACCACGTGCATTGATAGGAGCTTTGGCAATGAATTGGCTGCGTACGGGCTCGGCGCCGGCACATGTCCTGCATGTACAGGTTGCCGCCTCAATCGGCTTTGCGCACATGCGAGATCGCTCCAATTAGTGCAGTATGTGAGAAAAAAAAATTAAAGTGAATTGACTGCATAAAATGCGCAAAGCAGGTCCCCAGATAACCAGCGATCTGATTCGGAGCGCCACATTATGGTCAACACCGAAACTATTTTCGCGAGTCTAAACGTCATCGTTGTTGCACGTGAAGCGGTACGTGTGAACGAGCACATTTCGCGAAACTTTAGTGTCGCGAAACTGTTGCGCGCCTAAAAGATGCATCGTGTGAACAGACCTTAAAGTGGTCGAATTTAGGCGCAACCAACAGCGCAGTCAAGGCTACGGCGTGGGTGCCGCCAACATTGAGCTAAACGTCATCACCATTGCCCCCTTTTGCTTGCTTTTCCGGGCAAGCGTAACAGACGACGTCAGCAACGTTTCCTCTGGCCGCTCAGCGGGGTCCACGCGATTGGCGTAACGCGCCTTCGCAGCGCGCTTCTTGGGAGCAGTCCGGCCTTGGTCCCGCCGTTACCGCCGTCTCCCGCGTTACAACCGCCATCGTCGTCTCACCATTTCATTTTTGTCTCTCAGAGTTCTGTCCCCACTACGAATACTACGTGCGCAGAGTTATACCGCAGTTGTGCAGACATCGTCGAATGTCGTAGGCACCAAAACGGGGTGAAGAGTGCGGTGCAGACTACACTTGCGCCTGGCCCAGGTCCGCCCCAATCCCACCCGTTATTGCGTAGAGGAACACGTGACATTACCTACTACGTGATAGCTATGTCTTTGGCGGCCCGAGTTCAATTTTGCCGGATGGATCCGAAGTTTCGGTTTCGATTTCTGCTTGTGTGCAAAATTATATTAAAAAATATATATCCCATGTTTCGCGAAAAAAAATGACGAAGTGCTTTTTACTAGGGCATTTTAATGCAAAATAACTCAGCGTCCTGAAACTTTTGTAATAGACCATTTGCTATATTACCCAAGCATCAAGGAGAATGCAGGGATTGGTGTTCCACGCGCCACACGCGCACGCCTTCCCCGTATAAAAGATTCGAAGTAAATAACCAAAATAAAGCGTTGACGAACACGCGTCCAAGATGCCATTTGTTTTAGGTATTTGCTTTAGAAAATTTACTACTGCTGAGGCCAGCACGTGCGGCGCGTGGAACACCAATCCCTGCATTCTCCTTGATGCTTGGGTAATATAGCAATAGGTCTATTGAGCGGAGTTGCCTTTTATTGCGGTGAAGCCGAGGCCGTAAAAGCTGAGCGAGTTCTGAGTCGGTGAAGAAGGGCTGCTTCTGGGGTGACTGAGTTTGGCGGGAGCCAGTGGTGTTGGGGTTCCTCCGGCAATGTCTGGGTCCGGGTTTTTTTTTTTTTGTGTGTTTCCAACGTGCATTGAGAAGCCTGGCGTCGTTGATCTTCGGCGCGTGGAGGGTGTTGTTGGTGAGTTCATGAGACTGAGCTGCGACTCGGTCGGCCCTTCCATATTGAGATTGGAGCCACTGGAATGCTATAGACCTTTTCCGCTTACACTCTCCCCCGACCGCCAAGTAGGCATATCCGGTATGGGCGACGAAAAAATATCGAAACGTTTCAACCTGCAAATAGTAAAAAAATAGAGGTGAGGCAAAACGAGAATGTGTGACGGTTAAGTTTATATCCTAAATGCCTTCTATTGGCGTGGCGACGGCAAAACAATGTTTTCGCCCATACTGGAAGTGACGACAATTCAAGATGGCGGTGCCCTTGCAAAAAAGGTCTATACGCCAGCCTTCCTTGTCTAAGGATTCGACTTCGAAATCGATGATGCGGGCGATTGGAGGTGCGTCTTCCAGATTGCTGAGAATTCGAAGTGCCGCTTTGGAATCTGTGAACAGAGTCTTTCATAAGTTCTGAAGGTTGTGGAGGGTATCGGGAGCATGTTCGAGTGCTTTTAGTTCTGCGATGGTGGATGACGTGTGGACTGGTGTGGCGACCGGACTTTATAATGGCGAGCTTAGGGGTAGTTACCGCAGCAGTTGAAGATTTCTTTTGATGGCAGGCTGAGCCATCCGTGAAAACGTTTCTCCTACCGTCGAAAAAGCTGTCGATATGTCCTTGCGCAAGATTACAGTCAACCACACCCCCGATAGACTTTTCGCTGCGTAGTACAGAAATTCCTTTCTATATATTGAGAGCAGTGTTGTAGGCGTTACAGAAAAAGAGTACCGAAATACGTTAGTCGTTACTTGGAAATAAAAGTAACGCGTTACCGACCTCCGTCACCTGAAAATAAGAGGAACGCGTTACCGTTACCGTCAAAAAGTAACCCAAGATACTTTTTCGTTACTTTCTATTTGCGAGCTAAAACGTTTTTTGTTTACGCCAATGCAAAGTTGTGTGGCACGAGAAGGTACCGCGAACGCTCATCATCCCCGCAATACACGGAGGTGCGTCCATTTGCAAACGAGTTTCCAAAGAAATCTTCCTTTTTTGCCGCGTTCTATTTTGTTGGGGAAGCGGACTTGTTTTGATACGAGTCATCAGAACCCCGCTTCTTTATGGTTCCACCTGAATACTAACAGCCTGAATCGGGAAGTATATATGAGGCTGATCTATGTCATATTGGAACGGAACTTAACAGAAGAACCGGCGTCCCACATTTGTAGACAAAGTAACACCACCTGAGATTGAAACTTCGAATGCATTTTATTTATAACATGGAGAAGTACAACTGTTTTCGAATGGCTTACGTGGGGGTATTTATCGTCTTTAGCTCTGACAACTGGTGCACGACGTTGAAAATACGCACCCAGCGCGTTTCATGAGACATCACCGGGAAGCGCCTTCTTTTGGCGCATTTAAATTAGGATATGCGGCTAACCCCCTTGTATCGGGGGATCCCAGCGTTGGCAATCAGGTCAGCTGAACACGGAAAAAAACAGGAACACGAAGGGAAGGACTGGACAATCACACCGCTGACTAACAACTGACTTTTACTTTTTCCTCATCCCAGCATAGGTCTTTTCTTCTTCGTCCTACGGCACATTAAACACGTTTAAAAACAACCTTTTAGCCCCCCAACTCAACGGGGTACGTTGAGTTGGAGGGCTAAACCAGCGTACTGGACTAGCCGAGTTATCTGCTATATTTTTTAGCTCTTCTTCCACCAGAGGTCCAGTCTTAGTTTTGTCCACTCCACCACCGGTATAAGCCGCAGGCACCTGCCCAGGGTGCTGTCGGCGCCGTCAATGCCTCTATCGTTGCCCTCCTCGTCGATTTCCCGGAAACCCAACGCCACCGCCATGTCTCCGCCGCACGGCACTTCCGGATGCAGGACAGTGCACTCAAGGATGAAATGCTGTAGCGTATCTTTGACCCCTAGTGTGCAAAGGGTGCATCGCACGTCGGTGTCCGTGTACTTTGCCCGAAGTACGCGCGTTCGCAGCTTGACTCCCCGGGCGTCGAACAGATGTCCGTTGCTTCAGTCGTTGTCCATAAGTTCAATCTTCCTCACTTCCTTTATTCCCTGGTGTACAAGGCAATTGCCGGCCTTGGTCTCGCCTTCTCCGCCCACCGCTGAGTCTTGGTCTCTGTGACTCTCATGCGGATGTTTTCTATTTGTTGTTCTGGAGCCGGGTAGAGGAGAGGGCTGCTTACGTGACACCTGAAGGTCAGCTGGCGCGTCCGTTGCACCCTCCTAGTCGAGACGCTCTTGAGATGGATGTATTTGAATGCCTGTCTCGCCCACCGCCCTTCCTGCATTTGGCGGAGGAGTCGTTCGAAGCCCAGCTTGGCCCGGGCCTCTTTGACATCGAAGCTGGACCATCCCATGTCCCCCTGCACTGCCTCGTTAGGTGTTCCTAGGCTGGCTCCCAGTGCCGCCCCTTCCACTTCTCTCTGGCGCACCTCTAGGCATTCACGCGTGCGGCACGACAGACGCAGAACTCCATTTCCAAAGGTGAGACCCGGCACTGCCGCTATCGTCTACACCAGTGGTTCTCAACCATCGATGTTTCTCGGACCCCTTTTGAATCGGCGGAGCTGATGGAGGATCCCGTTCGCGGTGAGAGGAGAGGAAAGGTATAGGTTAAATATAATAATGATTTCATAAATGGTTATAACTAAGGGCTAGTGTGAAGTAGACCTCTCTTATTGACATACACATGAGAAAACTCGTCCAAAAACGGAAATATTTCTTCTCGACCTGAAAAAAGACAACTTTTATTGCCGGGCTTGACTGATGAGGTAGGGCTTCGCGGACCCCTAGAATGCCTTCGCGGAACCCAAAGGGTCCGCGGACCCCCATTTGAGAACCACTGGTCTGCACCACCGCCCGGGAGATCTCGAAACGGTTGTGACTCCAGGGGTTCTAACGGTCGATATTTCCTTGGACCTCCTGCCTGGAGCCTGGTCTCATGGTCTTCGAGGTAGTTTTGACCCTCCTAGGTGTGGATCCTCTGGTACTTGTATTGTGCTACCCACGATACATGTTTCTCTGGATTTTCAGGTCTTCTGCCTCGGTGACTCCTATGTCCCCAAAGACCAGCAATGCTGACTTCTTAGCACTAAAACTCAGCCCCAGAGCGAAAAGAATCGAAGGTTGCCCTCTCGCACAAAGGGAGGCACTGGAGTGCCTGGCTTTGTAAAAGGGGGAGATTAGCATAATTAAAAAAAAAAAAAGCAATACCTGTACCTTTGTCCCGTCGGGGGATTAGAAGATGAACTCGGAAGACGTCTATTCATCGCGCATGCCACTGACCGCGATAGCCTTCATCGAAACAGGGTCAATGGGTGTAGCGTTGGAGTTTCCGTAAAGCAGTCGTGTTTGACTGCAAAAACAAGAGGATATTTTTTTTTGTGAATTATCATTTATAATTGATTCAATGATTGAGCGCATAAAAAAACGTAAATGTTATTCTTTTAAGTTTTAGGGAGTAAAGGGACATAACGTAACTGCGTTACCCGTTTCTCGGAAAAAGTAAAGCAAGTAAGTTGCCGGTTACTGTTTAAAAAAGCAACGAGTAGGTTACTAGGTTACCGAAAAATATAACGCGCTACCGATAGAGGCGCTACTTGTAACGCGTTACTGCCAACACTGATCGAAATACACAGTTGTATGAGGGGTTGGTGGGGGAGGGGCGTCATCTAGTGTAGCGACAGTATTATTGGGAAGAAAACTAATAAGCCACAAGCGAAGCACCTCTGTAAGAGAATTAAGTTTATTCGTTTTGTTTTTATTTTGTGAACTTATTTCGTCAGATTACATCTTGCGTTTTAAGTTCGACAGCGACAGAGGAGATGCCTCTGTGAACCCTAACATTTTATTGAATGACAGTAAATGAGGCGACGAATGGCTGAAGGAACTAAACGCTTAATGGAGCGAGCTTGTGCCCAAAACGAAGTACATTATGGGTACCGTCGATGGCGGCGTAACAGCAGGATCGTGCGCTCGGGCGAGACTGACTCGCACGGAAAGATTGTGATGCTTGTGTGTTTATACAGCCTTGATGCTAATACGCCTCGACGGCTGACCTTTCTCTTAGCCGTAGATGAGAAATTTAGCCAGTGCAGTACAACCGCTAACCTGGAGATTTTAGCGTGCCTCACGCAGTAGTGATTAGAGAGTTTTCGTAGATGGTTTTCGCCATCCCGCAACGCTCTCCGCAACCCGCCACGATACCCGGAACTCTACAGCCAAGGCCATCGGCACGCAGGCGCAGTAGCGGCTTCTTTGTTGCGGAGGGCTTAGCGGAGGGGGAAACACGGTCTACGAATACTCCCAATTATACGAACGCGTGCCCGTACGTAACACATCCAGATCAAAACGGACAGCGGGCGGAGATCGAATCCGGGAGGTTCTGGAGCGGCGCAGATTCCTTTAAGCCTTCTCTAGGAGCTTAGGATATCCTGCCTGGATGCTTTTCGAACTATATATTCTCAATATGAATAGGCTAGACGGTTCTTCGACCTTATCTAATCTTCTGCTTTAATAAAGAAACGTAAAAGGACAGGCACCGGGAATTGAACCGAAGCCATCTGCGTGTGAGCCAAACGCGCTGCCGACTCGGCTACGTAAGCGCGCGGCAATACATAGAAGTGTTTGCGCTCCATCCAATAACCGGTAAGTAAATAATTAGTGGCTGTTAATGCATTAACCGATTAATGAATACTCTAATTTATTACCTTGACAACGTTATTTGGTTTATTTCAGAGTCAAATATTAGTAGGAAAGTACAATATTCGTGATTTTTCGGTGCTGTGAAACATCGCTTATTAAGAGGCAACTTCATCCAAAACATGGTCCAAAAAAATGAACTTACTTACATAGAACACTCATTAATAGCGCGAAATCAGCGTTGCACCAGCAAGGTCACAGCTATTTCCTGCGCTGACTAATGGCGCTGAGGTAGCGCTGTGCCCTATGTGTGAACAGGTCTTAATAGCGAACTGAAAATTGTCTAATGATGAAACTAAATTTTGCAAACGATAGGATGGCACACCAACTACCATAAAACATTTACCATTTCGTATAACGTAACCATTTGAGATTCCAGTGTGCAGAAACAATACTGCGAATAAAACAATATTGAATTTGAAAGAAAATTGTGCGCTCGTTTTGGTGGTTTCCAGTACATGCTCAGAATTTGATTATGCACACGCCAGGCCTCGAACTTTATTAAAGCAATTTCTGAGGGTGTTCTGGTGCAATTGAATCCAGCAGGCCCATGCGTTTTCAAGATTAAAAGTATATGCAGGATGCAGCATTATGAGCAGTTACGGAGACGTTCAGGCCGGAGAGATGGAATCTCCATGCTAGGTGCCACGGATGGAAAGTGACTGCCACGTTCTCTACGGTAGTATTACGGCCCTAGGTTCTACGGCCTAGCTCGCTGGAGGCACCTCATGCGGCAAGTTTACTTCCTTCGGCTGACAATTGTGTCTCAATTCATATTGACTCCGGACGGGAACAAGGTTAATAAAATAAAGCCATCCCAAGACGTAATGTCCAGAGGATGTGCTACACCAATACCACCTAAGAAGAAAAGTCACAGCGTCTCACAATGAACGCGACGCTAACACGCGGTGACGCCATGACGCGTCACTTGCGGCGTGTCTGGTTTTTTAGCAAGTTTGGCGCTCGGGGCCGCTCGGCGATCCACTGGCTATGATGTCACACGATGGCCTTGTCTTCTAGGTGGCCTTGGCTACACAGACACACACGAAAATGAAGGAATCTGCGTTTGAATAATCTATTGTATTGCCTGTTCTCTACGTCAACAGGAAGAACTACAGTACCTGTGCAGTAAGCTCGCCGAGCACAACGGACAACCTCTGCCCATAAAGAAATACGCGCAGGCGAGCCTCGAGAACGGCATTATGAAACTCCTGCTGAGCGTGTCGTACCCGTTCGAAGATCCCAGACGGGCGTTTATCGACAAATGCATGTCCCAAGTTGGACATCATCTCGCTTCGAGTTCCCCGGTCGCCTGGGCACCGTCATGGCTGCACACGATCGCGGGCTACCTGCCGTGCTCCCGCGTGCATTCCTTCAAGACTGGGCTTCGAGGGATTGTCGGGTTCATCAAGTATGTACACCAAGTAACCTCCACCACTTTCACTGCTTCACTTACGCGACTTCTTTTTTAAATGGGTAGCGTTTTAAATAAACGAGTTCGTTCGACGGCGGATTCATGTCGTGTAGAACGAGGCAATCTTCGCATACCTGCACTACCGTGATTTTAGACACGAATAATGACGAAGGGCGACACGTGTTGCGGATGAATAAATACTACATTAAAGCCATCATTATAGTAGGTATTATGTATGCACTGAATGAGTAGAAACCGGAGCCAAGTGAATCATCTTGGTGCTTACGGAAAGCGGTGAGCCATAGCCTCCTCTATACTTTCAAACCCTGGCAGTTCAATGACGGAGACATAGAGTGCCCGGTAGCAGATTTGGAGCGCGAGGATCTGGTAGCATAGAGCCTTTCTCGGAGAGTTTGGTATTCAGTGCACAGCGTTTGCAGCGGCGAGGACCCTAAACATGGTTTTCAAACCCGACGAGAAAAGAAGCGGTAGCCCAAGGAACTCGAGAAGCACGAGCGGACACTCCATCGCTCGGGACAAGTGTGTTTCGGCGTCTCGCCGCAGCGGGGCGCCCGTTAGATGACTCTCCTCTCTTCCGTTGTCTGCCGCTCCACCTTTTCACTTTCGGCGGCCGCGTCACGTGACAATCTGCCACGCTTTTTCAATTCGCAACTTTCACGACCTATAGGGGGCGCACTGGTGCCTATCAAAATGGCTGTCATCTGGATGATCGTCGTAGAACAGCAGTACGAGGCTGAGTCCGCGACGCGTGAGTAATCCTAGTGTTGCTATATACGAGCAGTATTAGAGCCTTACATTATTTTTTCGCAACAGGAAGGTGTACGCCAGCACCTTTATTCTGAAGCCTATCATCCAGGAGCTAGGGAGCACGATTCTCACAACGCGGTACCACCATCGCTGAGCCACATTTAGGCTAGTGTGCCTCAATGCGCACATGAAGGCACCCTAATTTAGGCCAAATAGACCTATTGCTATTAGCGGCGAGATGTTTTGGTGGCGCCCTCCTGTGGTTCCCCCTTGTGACGTCATTACCTTGCAAACAACAAGTTTGATGGTTTTTGTTATTAGCATGGTGGAAGCTTGAAATCATTGCGCTCTAAGGAACACTGCCAACACCTTCAAAATTAAAGTTCTTTCATTCCTCTTATTTCCGTCGATGATAAATCCCCTTTCCGACGTCACAGTCAGCGTTCGGCCAATCGTGGAAGGCCGACCACAGCGACGCTTTCGGTCGCGCACGGGGCTAATATTACCCAAGCATTAAGGAGAATGCAGGGATTGGTGTTCCACGCGCCACACGCGCACGCCTTCCCCGTATAAAAGATTTGAAGTAAATAACCAAAATAAAGCGTTAACGAGCGCGCGTGCAAGATACCATTTGTTTTAGGTATTTGCTTTAGAAAAGCTACTACTGCTGAGGCCAGCACGTGCGGCGCGTGGAACACCAATCCCTGCATTCTCCTCAATGCTGGGTAATATTAGCCCCGTGCGCGACCGAAAGCGTCGCTGTGGTCGGCCTTCCACAATTGGCCGAACGCTGACTAAGGGGATTTATCATCGACGGAAATAAGGGTAATGAAAACTTTAATTTTGACGGTGTTGGCAGTGTTCCTTTGAGAGCGCAATGATTTCAAGCTTCCACCATGCTAATAACAAACACAATCGAACTTGTTGTTTGCAAGGTAATGACGTCACAAGGGGGAACCACAGGAGGGCGCCACCAAAACATCTCGCCGCTAATAGCAATAGGTCTATTTACGCTGGTGATTAAACTGCATTCGCGAAGCGGTTGCGAACGCGGCTTCATTAAGCCTGCTCTCACATGCAGCGGAGCGCTACAAGAATAGCACTGACCTCGCGCTAAGCGCCTGCTGACGGGAGCGTCCACCAGCTTTGTAAGGCACCGTCATAACTGTCGCTCATAGCATACGAATAAGTACCTGACGACACATGAGTAGCGCTACATCAGCGCTTCGCTGAATGTGAGAACCGGCCTTAAAGATTCAGTTTTCTTTTGCGAGCATTTATTGATGAAACCTGCCGATCCGCTTCGTGGTGTCGATTCAAACGTTAGTGTGAATGGGTCATTACTGTGATGACAACACTTTTCACCTGACCAAAATCACTGACACGTGCTGATGCTACCGCGATTTCGCGACGTAAATTTAGGTTGGGGCGTCCGGCAAGGCACTTCGGCGGCCCCACGAATGGGAACCGCTTAGGCTACACTGAGCATTGAACACTTTATTTGAATGGATGATGATACCACAATTAATTACCACGTAATTGCGCAAATACTAGCAGCTTGATACTTCAGACACATGTCCGAGGGAAGAAAAACGGACGACGAGGTGGTAAAAAGACATGCTTTTTGTTTAAGACCCGTAGAAATATTACACAGTGGTACAAATAAGCCGTCAACATTAAAGGGGTCATAAAACGATATCGGGGTGAAATGTTCATGACTTTTCAGGAGTGTACTGGCCATAGTCTGGCCGAAGTATACTCGCAAGACCTCCACTGATATAGAACCTTCTTTCTCTCTGTGAAATTCCGAGGATTAAAGGGGACTATTTCTTTTAGTCTTTTAATTCGCAAAGCTTGATGAAGTACTTGTTAGATCAAAACCATCCACCTGACGACAGTCGAGCGCGGCTCATTAATTGAACACGAGAACTGCGTGAGCACTCGACTTCGTCTCGTAACCATGCCTCGGTGGACTCTCGGGTAGTGGCTTGTGTCCAACCCCTGCGGTGATGGGAATAGCCAAACTCTAACAATGCCTAGAGGTCAGCACGCGTTTTCTTGTTTGCCAACCACGGCGCGCGAGTAGGATTAATGTTGGCGGCATAGGATAGGCATTAGGCCACGTGGCCGCTTGTCCTGACTCGGAGTTGAGGGGATGAACGATGCTCATATTTCTCGAATTTTAAAGCCGACTGTAAATACCTAAAAGAATAATGCACATTTGTTCGGTTAAAAACGTGAAGGACTGATTCCAAGTAGTATTTAGCGAAAGTATAAAAACAGTTTCGTGGCTCCTTTAAGTCATTATTTCAAACTCGTGTCCACATTTTACGCATTTGCAAGCACGGCAAAAGAGCCGAAGCACGAATGATCTTGCCACACCACCATCTCTTTCCCGACGATAAGTTTATTTTGGTATGATTACCGTCGCCATGGCAATGAAGCGTCTGCTGAAGAAACGCACGCGGGAAGGCAGTCTGAAGTCAGCTACAACTGGAGTCTACTTTCCAATACTGTCTGTTAAAGCTGTTAAGAATGGAACCTTCGGCGACCTTCCGAGTTTCAACGCTGCGGAAACGAGTCCCGACGAGTCCAGGATCGTCGCCTGCGTGTCTGGGCCTGCGGAGACAGGTCTCAACGCGTCCGTGACGTCAACGGGACGTGTGTGTGTGTGCGCGTGGGGGTTGGTGCACTCAGGAAAGGGAGAGAGGCATGACCTAACTGCGGAGAACTTTGGCTACATCGCACTTGAAAGGGAGAGAGGCAGGGCCTAACTGCGGAGAACCATGGCTACGACGCACTTCTGGCTACGACGCGGCGGTCTTTGCTGCAACGCACTTGGCGGCGGTTTGCTACGTCGCACCTGCGGCCCTGGCGGAGAGTGAGGAAGAAACGGACCCTATATAAGGCGGAGCGTGAGGCTGCTCCGATTGTTCTCTCGAATTTGACGACTGTATCGCAACCATGTAATTAAACCGTTCGTTACGTTACCAATTCTGCCACCTCCACTGAACCCCTGGGTTCTTCACTTCGGGGAATGGTCGTCGTCACGAGCCAGGAGGCCTCCGGACGTGCGGCTTAAACCCCGCCTCGAACAAAGCCAACGTGGTGACGCTAGCTTGGCAGTCCAAGCTAAGCTCCCAAAAAACGACGCCGCGCGCGTTTTTTTTTTTTGGCATTATGCACTGCAAAGTGACTTTATAAGACGGGCTATATTATGCGGAAGGTGAAAGTGGTGTCACGAAGCCAGGTGCCTGGTAGGGCTCTTTCGTTTTACGTTCCAGTGAGCGTTGTATAAACAAAAACAGTTCGAAATAATGAGCTAACACTTATGAAGCTTATTATCTCAAGTGCCTAATAATTTTACGATCCTTACACACGAATCATCTTTTTAGGTCAGAATTTTGAGAACGTTTTTTTTTTTCGACGGCAAAATGGAGCCGATGTGCTAAAATAGTATCGCGAACAAACTCAGATGCCCTCACGACCTTTAGACGCAAACTCAAGTATGTAAAATCTGTTATATAATACAACATATTCGCCACGCAACATTGGTCTTGCAAGCAATCATGTTTCTAGGCGAATGGCGCTGCTTGGTACGGGATGTATTCGCAAATCACTTTTGTCATACAAGTTTCTGCGATAGGCTGTTGGAGTTTCATGAATCTCCTAAAGACGCATAAGTCACCGCATTCTTAACTCGTTACCGAATATTGTGCGTGATACGTGTTTCGTTGATCGTTTATTGATTGGGACACACTTTTTGTTTAAGAGTGAAACTTCCACAGCTGCACCGTCTTCTGGTTGGGGAACCTTCATAAAAATGAATTCCTTACCTAAAGCGCCGAGAAAGTGGGGGAGAGGAGGAGAGGAGAGTGGACGTCAGAACGCCGTGCTCTAATTTGAATGATTAGTGGGTAAACCTAAATCTAGCTGCCTTTTTCTACGCTGTACTCGTCGAACGCGTTCGCATGAAAGAGCCAAAGGCCGGACGCCCGCGTTCCGGATTCTAAAGTCTCTGTCATACTCGGACGTTGAGCGCAACGAACGTAGCTTAGCGCAGAACGTGCGGTTTTTTATTGGTCTGCAAGCCGGAACTCAATATCTGCGACCAGTCAGTATATGCGTGCGCTGCGCTACGCCACACTTCTATACGCTCAACGTCGGAATATAACAGAGCCTTAACATGTTTGACCAGCGCGATGGAGACAAAGGCTGCCTTTGTTTCCACTGCACTCGCCAAACGCATTCGACTATCATTTCATTTGATTTCATCTCATTTAATATACTCTTATAGCGCCCGGTAGGGGTTTTACATAAAGGGGGGGGGGGGGGGGGGTAGGGAGCAAAAACAACAATACACATACAAGTCAACAAGACTTTATTTATTTATTTATTTATTTATTTATTCTCTGCAGCACCGGAGCATTACAGCAGAGGAGTGGGTTACATGATTCACATATATCATTATAAATTGGAAAGTCACACAACAGCACACATCAGCAATTTCCAACAACATCAATAAACATGATTCACACCAGCACACAATAGCAATATTTCGAAAAAAACAATGATGTACTTAACACAGAAACCTACATTGCATTAATAAGGCTAATAAAAGAGTCACTGTTAGCTGATACAATATCAGACGGCAGTTCATTCCATTCCGATATAGTTCTCGGAAAAAAAGAAAACATCATATAGTTAGTTCGACATTTTATTTCGCGTATTTTTTTTACGTGGTCCCTCCTACTCGATATATAGTGGGGCATTTCTAGATAATTAGATTTTTCTATTCCAGTTAAATCATTGTTGATAGCGTAAATAAGTTTAAGTCTATTTTTTTTACGTCTTTTTTCTAGAGGCTCGATACCCATACAAACTTTCATTTGTGTCACACTCTCTGCTCGAGAATACTTATTCAGAATAAACCTCACAGCGCGATTTTGAATACCTTCTATTTTATCAATGAGATATTTTTGGTGCGGGTCCTATACGGCACTCGCATATTCTAGATGTGGTCTAACTAGTGAGCGATACGCTGCTTCTTTCAAGATTTGTGGAGCGAAGATTGCGGATGACAAAGCTAAGAACCCTGCCAGCCTTTTTCAGGATCATATCTATGTGCTGATTGAACGAAAGGTTTTCTGAAAGAATGACACCAAGATATTTAATTTCAGACACCTTCCGCAACGAGTCTCGACCAATAGCATAAGCCGAATCAATATTATGTTTCTTTTTACTAAAGGCTACGTGAAAACATTTGCTTGTGTTTAGCCCCAGTTCCCAGGTCCCGCACCATAAACTAACCCGGTTCAAATCCTCTTGCAAAGAAGAGACATCGTTAACGTTCCTTATTGTTCTGTAAATTACACAATCGTCCGCGAATAATCTGATATTAGAAGAGATGGAAGACGCTATGTCATTAATGTAGATTAAAAATAAAAGTGGTCCCAGCACTGACCCTTGAGGTACCCCCGAAGTTACATCTACGTATTCTGATCTTTTACCCCCCAGGACGACGCACTGTTTCCTCCCACTCAGGTAGTCTTTTATCCACCGGAGCACATTACGGTCAATATTTAAAGCACTCATTTTGTGTAATAACAATTGATGCGAAACAGAATCGAACGCTTTGCGGAAATCCATAAAAATGGCATCCGTTTGCAGTCTGTTTTCAGCCGCACTAACTAAATCATGATAGAGCTCAATTAATTGGGTACTGCAGGAGACACCTCTACGAAAACCGTGTTGGTTAGGGCAAAAAAAGTTATTATCTTCTAGGTGCTTAATTATACTACTATAGACAATATGTTCAAATATCTTACATGATATACAGCTCAAGGAAATCGGCCTGTAATTGTGAACAATTGATTTTGGACCATTCTTATGAATTGGTACAACATACGTTTGTTTCCATTCTTTAGGGAGCAATCCGCTTTCGAGAGATTTACAAAAAATTACATAAAAGTATTGGGAAACTATACACGAGCAGGCTCTTAATACCCTGGGGGACATCTCGTCTGGACCGACGGCCTTGTCTTCTTTTAAAGAGTTTAAAGACCGACCTACGGAACCATTTTCCGCAAGGTAGGAAAATGCCCCTCGCGCCCCTCCTCTTCTCACCCTCTCCCAAAAGTCACGTGATGGCAGGGGCTTCTTTCGTGTCGGCTTAAGCCCCTGCCATCTCGTGACTTTTGGGAGAGGGTGAGAAGAGGAGGGGCGCGAGGGGCATTTTCCTACCTTGCGGAAAATGGTTCCGTAGGTCGGTCTTTAAGCAATTTCTTATTCCCTCTAGCGTGATTATGACGGGAGGCATAGCATTTTCCACTCTATCTGTAAGAATCGGCAAATGTTCGTAGTCACCGTTTTTAAGAAATATTGACTGAAAATAATCATTGAAACAATTAGCTTTAGTTGTATTATCTGTTATGACTCTACCAGTATTTGTAATACTCGGAATGCCTGTTCTTTCTTTTCGTGTTTTTCTAAGGTAACTCCAAAAGGCTTTCGAATTTATGTTGATAGCCTTTGCCAGTCCAGAGAAATAATCCTCCTTGGCCGTACTTATGGTGCTCCTATAAACTATATCCAGCTCTTTTAGACGGTACTCAAGATTGGCAGTAGGATTTTTTTTATACTTGGAATACATACGTGAGCGTTTTCTAACTACTTTTTTTACTTTATAATTCATCCAAGGTTTGTCGGGTTTTGGTTTGTCCTTTACATATTTACAAGGAATGTGCTTATCGACAAGCTTTGACAGCAGATTTCTGAAGTCAGTCCACAGTGAGTTGGCATCATAAGTCAATGATTTTGACATAAACATATTTAGTTCGTCCTCTAGTTCATTTATAATTTCATTGTAATTGGCCTTACCGTAGATGTACACTTTTTTAACATCGTGGCTGGCAGGGACTAATTGCGGCAGGATAAACTTGGCAGTAACTATGTGATGGTCGCTTATTCCCGGTAGGACACTCACACATCGAACCACATTTGGGTCATTGCATAGTATTAGATCTAGAATATTGGCACCTCTAGTAGCAGACGAGACATACTGCTTAAGGCCATACGTACTGATTACATCATTAAATGCCGACTTATGAATCCTTTCCTCTTTGACTTATGAATCCTTTCCTCTTTCCGCTCTTTTTTTACATATTGTAAAGAGTGGCGATAGCGGAACGAAATATAATGGACTTTTACTGTTACGATGTAATCGGGGAGGAAATTCCAGTCTGACATAGATAACTAACGAAGAAAATTTGAAAGTGTTAGCTCTAGGAGTGGCGAACTAAGTTTCTGTGAGTTGTCTGTGCGTGCAGAGACGTGGGTGGCAGCTGGGCAATGTTTTTTGCTCTTTTTTAGGGTGAAATATAGTACAGGTGATGAAGGGCAGTTAGTCAAATTATTTTACGGCGGTCTGCAAGAAGGGGTATATCAGTTTGTTGTTTCAGTGTTCTCATACTTGTACGGGTATATTTGTGGAGAACGAAGCGGGTGGCTCGGTTTTGAAAGGCCTCTAACTTGTCGATGAGATATGACTGATGCGGGTTCCAGATGTGAGATGCGTATTCCAGCTTGGGACGAAGAAGAGATGCGCATGCAATCAGTTTTGTTTCCCGTGTTGCCAAGTGTAACTGAAGTCTTAGAAAGCCTAATGTTTGATTAGCCTTTGCCGTGACGTGGTCAATATGTGGTTAATATGCGAAAACCAAACGCCGGACGCCGGCATTCAGCGTTTTATTGTATTCCACGTGTGCAGTGGCAACAAAGGCAGTTAGCTTTAGGTCTACCACCTGATCCCTCCAACCAGAGCTCAGCGCCCTGACGGCCCCGCGCCTTCTCGTCTCCTCTTCCTTAGTTTCTCTACGCAATAAAAAGACCGAACACGTAGCTTCGCCAAAAATGCTTTACATGGACTTATAACCAGTTACGGCTAAGAACGATATCAACATGTGAAAAGTCCCGTCCACTTGATCATTTCGGGGTGGCGAATTTCATCGCAGCACCACCAGAAAGAATTACAAACACGTCAAGAGGCAAAAAACGCTGTGATACCAAATAGCCAGGCCCATCAGTCCCAAGCTCGCGAAGCTTGTAATAAACCTGTAGCAACTGACTCCTTCAGGTGGCAATACTCCAACACGCGTTCGTTGCATCCCGTCAGGCCTCAGCTGCGCGAGCACCTTTGAGATTCACGAGAAGGTGAAGTGTTATCGAAATTAGGAAGCTTGCGCTGCAGGTGAGATTGCTGAAGAACCGCCCTACCGCTCTCACCTTATCACTTAAGCCCGGGGTCCAACCACTCACACATCGTACAAGAGACAGTCTGCATACAGATTAGAACGCGAGTCACCACGAGATTTGTGCTTCGAATGCCGCATGACAATGGATTCAAGGAGAGACTTGGCACGCGGCATTCGACCCATGGATATTGGGCAGACTTGTGTTTGGACACATTCTTTTGTACGAAGTATGAACACTATGACCCCGGCTTTACTGAAGCAGTGAAAATTATGAAGCTATTTAATTAGACCACAGAGCGGATTACACTTCACCAGTGAAAATCCGTGGGTTCAAGTAAGTCTGTGCTGGAGCCTATCTGCCTCCTAGACGAATTGTTATGAGCCTAAGTGTGATTCATATGTACTGCAGGCGTTTACTTTTTGTTAATTGTTTTATCAGTATAGTGATATTTTCGCGCATTCTTAAATATATGCCACTCTGCATGTGGTACCGGTTTCAAACTATTTTGACTGCACAGCTTTTCTTAAAGGGTCCATGATAAGATATCGGCTGGAACGTTCATGATTTTGCAGAGGCGTAGTGGTCCTAGTCTAAGAAAGTATACTCGCACAGACCGCCTCTTATTCAGAAGCTTCTTTGCCGTGGTGAAAAAGCGAGGATAAAACTGGACCATTCATTTCTGTCTTGCCATCACAAATCTTGATTATGTAATTGCGGGGTCAAAACACCCCGCCTGACAACAATCGAGCGCGGCTCATGAATTTGACACGAGAACTGCGTGAGCACTCGACTTCGACTCATAACAAGCAATGATCCGGCGGACACTCGGGTAGCGGCTCGTGCCCTAACAATGCCTGGAGATCAGCACGCGTTTTCTACATTGTCGACCCCAGCGCGTGCCTATGACTAACGTCGTCGGCATAGGATAGGCACCAGGCCACGTGGCCGCTTGTTTTGTCTCCGAGTTACGGGAGGAACGATGCTCATAAATCTCGAATTTTTTTTTCGCGACTGCCATTGCCTAGAAAGAAAAACTATGACAAGTTTATTCAGTCCTTAACGTTATAAAGTGACTTTAAGTAATATTTAGCGAAAGTAAAAAAATCGTTTTATAGCTCCTTTAAACGACGAAGTAACACATGAACTGTATCAACCAACTTTGTATCGTCCTGCGTGTGCACTGAACGAAAAGCAGGAAATATTCTGCCCTTTGTATTGCAAATTGAATCAAATAAATTTTGCTTGCCTTTATTTTTTTTTTTTAATATTGTGTTCTGATGAGGAATGTTTTCTGGCGCGACTATTACTTTCCAGCGAAAGGATAAGAGAGCATCAAGAGGTGCTTGACGAACACACCAACCTCAACTTCACCCATGCGTACTTGAAGGAAACTCGCGAGTACCGTAAAGTCTCCAATTCTCATATCAGTGGTAGGTATTTTGCTGCAATCTATGTTTTTTTTCTTTATCTTTATCAATTTAAGAAGTTTGGCTGAGCACAGTTAGTTCCGTCGCGCTTCTGATGCAGTATACGTATTTAGAAGAAAAGGACGAAACTTGTGGATTACAAATTATAAAAGATAAATTATTACAAAGTTGCCGAAAAACAAAATCTTGGCAAAGCCGGGATTAAACTTCAGCTCTCCAGATAACTCGTTTACGAGCCCTAGAGCTTAAATTCCAGCGCCGACAAAGCTTTTGTCTTCCGGTGGCTTCGTATCATTTATCACATTCAATCAGTACGGTTAATCCAACTGAATATTTCGACTATTGCCTCTTCAGAGACTGCGCAAGATGATAAGCATGGCTCGTGATGTATTTGTAAGAATACCGTAAACGACTTAATTTTCGCGGGCTCAAATTTTCGCGAATCCGGCCAAAGCTGACAATTTTAAATTATTCGCGGGTTCTAATTTTCGCGAATCAAGTGTAGCTTCCGTAACGTTCACATATTGCCCGAATCGTTCGCGGAACGTATTTTTCGCGAATTGTAGGCGATTCGTGAAATTTGCGAAAATTAGGTCCTCGCGAAAATTTAGTCGTTTACAGTATATTATGTCTCCAATCATAAGGTTTTATCGTAATTAAAAATTCGATTTAGTGCACTTTCGTTTAGCGTGAACACGCTTCAAACTGGCATTTCCCCTTATCCGTCACCCTCCGAGTTTGACATCGTCTAATAAAAACCAATATTTAACTGTATGAAATGACTAGAGTGACCCAGTATGGCGCTGTTCTTCGAATAATCAAATAATGTATACACCAAATTGTATCTTAACTGATTAGCCGGTCGAATATGTTGCCTTTAATGAGGTGGGTACGGGCATCGTCTTCGTTGCTACTAAATTCAAAATGACAAGCCGAGTCACTAGCGAGATTTTCTTTTCACCCGGCCGCCATAACTCAAAAGTACGTAACCTCCAGCTACCTGTTTCACAAACAAAATTGACTTAAATGATAGAATAATTTGGAACGACTTTCGTCAAAATAGCTCATCTTGTTGTCGAACAAGCCTAGAATAAGCTTGCTATGTTTCTAGTATCTTCTTTTTAGGGCCACTGTCTTACCCATTACCTGTGCTCCACGTAGAGACGTAAACTTGTCTGAAAGGTATACTATACTTGCTGTCTGACTTCATTATAAGATAAGTTGTCTTATTGAACTAATATTTTGTTTTTCATAATGCGACTGCCTACAGCACTAAGGAGGAGCGACAAGTGAACATCCGCGCTGTTTCTTTTTAGGCGCACGAGCAAGAAACTTTACATATATTTGACACTTCCAAAAATACTTAAATATTTTTTAGCACTTGGCAATATAATGTTAGTACAGATATGTACACATTTCTTTCCGCATTATCTTCTACTTTTGACCCCAGCCCATGGCATTTGAATGCATGTCTAACAAATCATCACGATAAATGGTCTAATCAAAACTCAACTTATTTTCTACATGGTGAACAAAACAGCGCATACGAAAAGGAAACAAAAAAAGAACATACAGAACAGGACAAGCGCTGTCCTGTCTTGTTTATGTGGAACGAACTGGAATTTCTAAAAATTACGATAAAAGCCAGCGCGTACCGTAGTGAGGAGCTATCACGGGTGGAAGATGAGAGTGAGATGATCTGGGCATTGTCTCCTTTAATCTAGAACGTCTGTAAATTCCACGACGAAGTCATATGGCGCCCGGCGGCCGAGAAAAGCGCACGGAGAAACGGAAGAGGGTCGGAATAGTGGAGGATCGGCGAAAAATTGCATTCGTCCCCCCCCCCCCCCCCCCCCCTCCCTTCCAGAAAAAAAAAAAAAGAGCGCGTCCGTGTTTTTGGATTTTATCGCTGGGGTATTTTGGCGCTGCCCGAGCGATACCTTGAGTGATACTTCTTCACTTCTCTCCTTTTCCCTACACAGCGGCCACGTTCTTTTGCGACTTGCCAGGCTTTCTAGTGTGATGCGCCGCTTGTTTTCGTTCTTCTTTTCTATACGTAAAAAGCGAACTGGAGTTCCTGAAATGATAATGAAGGGACAGCGCCCGCATAGTGAGCAGCTATCATGGGTGGACAATGCGCGTATGCATGTGTGCGTTGAGTGTTCTCTTTGTTTTTTCTGTAAGTAAAAAGCTAGTAGTTGAGAGTAAGCGCTTGTCCTGTCGCGTATTTCCTTTTTTTGTCCTACTTTTTGGCGGTTTTGTTCAACATGTACAACGACTACCAACTAGTTCAGGTTTCAATATTGTCACGAATGAACAGGCGAGGAAGCAAATAATAACTGGGGAAACTGAAACGGTTAATAGGGCGAACTTGTGCCCAAAAATAAAAAAAAAGGCAACAGAAGATAACGGCAGAGCGTCGCGAGCGTCGAAATCGGCGCAACCGCAGAGTCGAACGCTGGGGCGAGACTGACCGCAGATCGCCACGCGGAGTCCCTTAGGTACGCGCGTCGGCTTCTGGAACAATCGGCCAAAAACGTTCGGCGACTAGAACATTCGGAACTCGATCAGTCGAGAATGTTCTCGAACTCACGAGAACGGAATGTTGAAACAATAAATAAAAGAACATTCCACCGACTGGAATCGAACCTAGACTTTCCGCGCGACAGTCAAGCGCGGAAACCCTTCAGCCACGCACGCAGCCGCTCGCCCACGCTCGTGGCATTACCCCCCCCCCCCCCCTTTAGAAAGGCATCGTCTCGATGCCACGTGAAAGGGAACAAAACAGAGCAAGACAAACGAAAGAATTGGAAAATGCGGAGGCTGGCAAAACACAATCCTATCAGGTGTTTCACAAGATCCCAGAGATCCTATCAAACAGAGATCCACACGGACGCTAGTAGCACCGGACTTGTCGCGGTACTGGTCCAAATACAAGACGGGGCAGAGCGAGTCATCGCATACGCGAGTCGGACGGACGCTGTCTAAAGCGGAGAGGAACTACTCAACGACTGAAAAGGAGTGCCTTGCTGTCGTCTGGGCAATAACAAAGTTCCGCCCATATTCGCATGGAAGTCCTTCTCTCGTCGTCACGAACCACCACTCACTCTGCTGGCTCGCGAATCTGAAGGACCCCTCCGGACGCCTCGCCCGGTGGAGCCTACGACTGCAGGAATTCGACATGACCGTGGTGTACAAGTCCGGCCGGAAGCACAATGACGCCGACTGCCTGTCAAGGGCCCCAGTCGAGGCCGGTCCTGCCTGCATCGAAGACGACGCCGATGAGTGTTTTCTCGGCGCTCTGGATGTCAGCGACATGGCAGCACTCCAACGTAACGACCCTGAACTGCGAGCGCTCATCGAGCACCTAGAGGGACAAGCGAGTGCGGTACCCCGCACCTCCCCCAAAATGGCAACTTCACCTCCGGGAGTTGCCGCGCTTAGTTTTCCCGGCGGGAAATGGGAGACAGGCTGTCACGGCGCGACCGATGGAATGGCGATGCAGAACGTCGGGGGGGATGGAGACCTAGAATCTCGTGGTGCTGTCGGCGCTGGTTATGGAGGGCGACGGAAGTAATCCTCGATGTCACGAGGGCGTCCGCCGTGTCTTGGGCGAGGGTCGTTCGGTGCAAAACCTTGGAGGCCTATTTGCCGGTACGGGCAGCTCCGGTAGACGTGATCGGCCTCGCCGCAGTGATAACACAGCGGTCGTCGATCGGCCGTCCTTCACACGTCGGTCTTTCGTAGCGCAGCTTGTTCTGGGCGGACGTACACCCGATCTCCCTGGCGTCGGGAATACTGCGGCGCCTGAGGTTCACGTCGGGCTGGCGCCGTATACGGTGAGCAGGGGCGGTGGTCGTCGGGTAGCTGCGGCGTAGCTCAGCTTCGGGGGTTCAGGAGTGGCGTTGACGAGGACTTCTGGCTGCAGCGCCTGCTGAACTTCTTCCTGGACAATCTTGGCGACTGAGGGCGAAGCCGGGCTTGTGGCAGCAGGTATCAGCTTCCTGATTTCCTGCCGCACGACGTCCCGGATAATCTCGCGGAGGTCCGGGCTGTTGCAGCTGGAAGTCGAGAGGGCAGCGACACCGGAAGGTCGCTGGTAAGGGAGGCCCGTGCTTGAAGGGCACGTTCGATGTTTGTTGCCTCCGTGACAAAATCCTTCGACTGTGATAGGCGGGGTTTGCACAAGGCCGTCGAAGATGCTTTCCTTGACGCCCCGCATCAAGATTCTGAGCTTCTTTGCTTCGGAGGCTTGAGAATCGGCGCGGTTGCTGAGTCGCAGGACATCTTCCACGAAGCTAACGACACTCTGGTTAGAGACTTGGATCCTTGCTTGATGAAGCTCTTCCGGGCGCTCTTCATTGATGAAGCTCTTCGTTGTTGGTTCGTGAATGTTCTTCGCAACTCAGCCTTGAGTTGCTCCCAGGAGGCGATCGACGCTTCGTGGTTCTCGAACCAGTTCCGGGCGGTTGCTTCCAAGGCGAATTAAGCATTCTGAAGACACTGTTCCGGTGTCCACCCGTTATGACGGGCCACTCGGTCGTACTTTGGACCCAGTCGTCGATGTCTTCGTGGCTTTCGCCGTGGAAGAGAGTCGGTGTCCGAGGAGCGACGGGTAGGTAGACGACGGCAGAAGCGGCGCGGGCCTGCGACTGCACTCTTAAAAAAAAGGGTACTGTAGTACCCTCCTTAAGGGGGTAACCGACTTGCACACAGGGCCACCCCTTTTGGAGGTATCGTTACCCCCTGCATCGAGGGTGCAAACTTACCCCCTGGGTTAGGGTGCAACATTGCCTCCTTTTGGAGGTAACCTTAGTTCCTTTTGGTGTTAAAAGTGCATCCTTTATGGGTCAGCCTTTACCTCCTTTAGGGGGGAATTTCAACCCTTTTGAGAGGTAAGACGACGTAATTGAGGGCGCTGCTTTTACCTCCTTTTGGAGGGAACTATGATCCACTTTGGGGTTGAATGCACACGATGAGGAAAACAGCTCAGAAAACGCAGACTACAAAGAACAAACACGACAGAAAAGTGCTGTCCTGTCATGTTTGTTCTTCGTAGTCCGGGCTTTCCGAGCTGTTTTCCCCATCATGTATAACAGCAACCAACTGGCCCAGTTCACCACCTTATTACAGGTTAAATGCATGATGGAATCACTTTGGAATCACATGACAATGTTTTATTGTGGCTGTCACAAACAAAATGGCATAATAATCAATGGCATGACTAGACATCTTATAAAAGTTCTAAGATGAAACCACTAAGCGCAATAAAGGCATCTGGAACAACACTTTCGGGGCTCTAGTCGTAGCTAAAGATGAACTAGAGGCACAGTGCAACCAGGACTGTCTCAGCAGGCGACGCGGCTTCGAGATCTCCCTCCACTGCCACATAGCTGGGCGCCTCAGGATTAATTAGGCTTGAGCTGACAGCCACCGGGTAGATTGCACTGCCTGCCTGGAACCAAAAAAATGTGGAAATTATGTGATATGAAGTTGAAACATATCATCCCCAATTTGAAGAAACTGTGAAGAAATATTAGATTTTTCTAAGACGCATTTGGAGCATTTTATGGGCCACTGATTCCAGCATTATAAAGCATCGACCATACTTACCAGACGTGACCAGTTTAACTGTTGACTGACTACCACTGAGTAAAATTATCACATGGCGGGTGGTAATCATAGATTAGTATGCACTTTGTATTCACCGGTCATGTTTAAATTTGTCACCCCGATTTACTTAGGTGACTAACAAATCTTATTCAAAGGGGTACAACTACTGTAGCAGGTTAGTATATACAAGTGCTGATTGTTGGTCGAGTTGGTATTGTACGTGAAAAAAACATGATTGCGCTTTAAGACAAGGACAGAGGAAGAACATACACCACAGAGCGCTACACCACATTAGCTACTCAGCACCACAGCAGATCCCTATGACCGCCAACCCTAACTGCCGAATTTCTGAAAATATGCAAATATTTTTGCCGAAGTGCTCTGCCAGATGAAAATTGAATTTGTTTTATTTAGACATGAGAAGAACAGCACACAAGGACGAGAACACATAAAAAGAACACACCGAAAAAGACACACTCATGCGCCTTGTGTGTCTTACTCTAATTTATTTACTCGAAGTATACCCTCAATTTTCTCTGGAAAATGAACGAACACCACAAATACAAAGAAAATTTAAAAATCAAGAACCTCATTTCAATTG
Source organism: Ixodes persulcatus (assembly GCA_013358835.2). Lineage (NCBI taxonomy): Eukaryota > Metazoa > Arthropoda > Arachnida > Ixodida > Ixodidae > Ixodes > Ixodes persulcatus. The sequence goes on from JABSTQ010011055.1 coordinate 50,012, forward strand.
CCCAAATGCGAACAAGAACATCAAAATAATATATCTTACTACGCTTACCTGCAGTTGCGTCCAAGGTAGCAGGCATCCAGTACCCTCGACGAAATCACCCTACAACGTTGACGCAGTAGGAAAGAAATATATTCAATCAACTTCAAATAATGCAAACTTAGCCATCTGACTCGCCTATTGCATGATCAGCTTTTAAAAATGCCTGCTCACACGCAGAAAACAAAATGCCAAGACGATATACTTGCTAGTCTCTCTGCCGGCAATAACTTAATGACCTTATTCAGTAATATACTACTATTAACGTTTGCGAAGCGCACGAATAATTTCTAACTGCCGAATGTCGAACTTCGGCAAATATGTAAATTTTTTTGCCGAAGTAATTTGCCAGATTAAAATCTAAAATTCAATCTATGTTTTATTTAGACATGAGAAGAGCAGCACACAAGCACTAAAACACAAAAAATAACACCGAAAAAGACACACTCAAGCGCCTTGTGGGTCTTACTCTAATTTATTTACTCGAAGTATACACTCAATTTTCTCTCGGAAATGAACGAACAGCACACACACAAAATCAACATAAAAATCAAGAGCCCCATTTCAAGTGCACAAACTGGAACAAGAAAATCAAAATAAAATATCGGACTCCGCTTACCTGCAGTAAGCAGTGTTAAGAATTGTCACGAGATGAGTCCAAGGTAGCAGGCATCCAGTACCCTTGACGAAATCACCCTACAACGTTGCCGCAGGACGAAAGAAATATATTCAATCAACTTCAAATAATGCAAACTTGAGTTATATATAACTCGCCTACTGAATGATCAGAGTTTTAGAAATGCCTGATCACACGCAAAGAAAATGCCAAGACAATATAATTGCTAGCCCGCTGCCTGTAACAACTTCATGACCTTATTCCTTAATATAATACTATCAGTGTTTGCGAAGCGCACGAATAATTAGCTCAGACATTTATATTCGGTATTTCAAGGTAACGTGACATTTTACCAAACTATTTATTAAACCTCGTTAAATTAAAAATTAAAAAAAAAAAATGTTGATATTGCCGCCCGCAGGGCCGAGAAAGGAACGCTCGGTCACCGGCCTCTAGAAGATTCGCATTCATTCTCGCACCAGACGTAACTTTCCACCTGCCTTGTTGTTCTCGAAAGTGCCAGTTCATCCACGCTCCAAGCGCGCGACACTCGAGCCTTCTTTGCCGAACTTTCGAGATAGTGACTCACGGTAGATAAGCAGCTACCCGCGACCTTGTCGGGTCAGTCTCGCTCGCGCTCTCTGATTCGCCGCCGAATCGCCGCCTGCTTTTGTGCTGCCTCGACGCTCTTTCGTTACTTATTTTTGGTTGGCACAAGTTCGCCGATTAAACCTTTATTTTCAGTTCAATCTTCGCGTTCTCGTCGCCTTTATTCGTGCCATTTCTGGTGGAGGTGCTGGGTATGAAACCCGTGCAGCGTACCCCTACAAGAACACGTTCAGCAAGCCCCATTTCCCGACGACCTTCCGTTGAAGACCCGGAGCATCGTGCCAGCCGCCGTCTTCAAGGGCAAGCTCCTGAATTTGGACCACTCCCGGCGAGGACAAGGCAAGCGATAACGACGATGGCTTCACCAACGGCGCAGACCACAGCAGCACCCACCGTCGTTTACCTGCCCGTCGCCCCTCGGACCCCGACGCCTTTCCACGGGGAGATCCACGAGGACGTCGAGGACTGGATCCAACACTACGAGCGCGTGGCACGCCATAACGGATGGACCGCCGAGCAGTACCTGCAGAACCTCTACTTTTCGTTGGAGGGCACTGCGAGGCACTGGTTCGAGAACCACGAGGCTGCGCTCACGTCGTGGGACGCCTGCGTCACCGAGCTGAAGCGGGCGTTCATGAATCAGCATCGTAGGCAGCGGGCCGAAGACCTTCTCCAGGCGAGGACTCAAGGCCCCAACGAAACGGTCACCAGTTTCGTTGAAGACATCCTCCGCCTGAGCAGCCGCGCCGACCCGCAAGCAACCGACGAGAAGAAGTTACGCTTCCTTATGAGAGGCGTGAAAAGCGAAATCTTCGGCGGACTTATTCGCAACCCCCCGACGACGGTTGAAGAATTTGTTGCTGAAGCGACAAACATCGAGCGGGCGCTGATGGCCCGAGCGCGCCACTACCATCGGCTCAACGACGTTTCGACTCTGGCATCGGCAAGCTCCGAGTTCAGCCCGAGCACCGACGAGCTTCGCGAGATAATCCGTCAAGTCGTTCGCGAAGAACTCAAGAAACTGCTGCCTGCTGCCGACCCCCCGGCTTCGCTGTCCATCGCCGAAGTTGTAAGGGAAGAGCTTGAGAGAGCCATCGAACCACGGGCTCCTGTCAACCCTGCTCCGCTCGAGCAACCGACGGTGAGCTACGCCGCCATGGTCAGACGACCGCCACAAGCTCCCCGTCAAGCTACGGCGCCGCCACGACGTGAACCTACAGCGCCGCAGTACTCCCAACGACGCGAAGAACGGCAGCACGTCCGACCAGAGCGACCCTCGCCGCGAAAAACCGACGTATGGCGAACGGCCGACCGACGCCCGCTTTGTTACCATTGCGGGGAAGCCGACCACGTGTACCGCCGTTGCCCGTACCGGCAGCTGGGGCTACGCGGCTTCCACCCCGACGACCCGCGCCCACGTTACGGTGAGCGACCACGCGAGATCGACGACTACCTACGGCGTACAGCCTCTCCGATGCCTGCGCTTCGACGTGGGTCCCGTTCGCCTTCGCCTCGACGTCCTGCAGCATCACCTGTCCATCGGTCCCGCCGAGAGAGCCTGTCTCCCGTGTCCCGCCGGGAAAACTGAGTGCGGCAATACCGGGAGGTGGTATTGCCGATGACGAACGACGCCAATATCCTCCACAAACGTCGAAGGGCTCCCACACTAGCGACGAGACGAATAGGAACGACGGTTCTGCGACGGTGTCGAATAACCTCGACGTTACCATCGACGGCCACGACGCGAAGGCACTCGTCGACACCGGAGCAGACTATTCCGTTTTAAGTGGGAAGCTCTCTCGCCGCCTTCGGAAAGTAATGACGCCGTGGAATGGCCCGAAAATACGAACCGCCGGCGGACATCTCATCACACCAGTGGGAAGGTGTACTGCGCGCGTGCACATCCACGGAGAGACCTGTCCTGTGAAATTCGTCGTCCTCAAAGACTGTTCGAGAGACGTCATCCTTGGCATGGACTTCCTCTGTGAGTACGGTGCGGTAATCGACCTTGGAGCAAACAGGTTGACGCTGCGAAAGCCCGTTCTACCTCCGGAAGGATCCAAAACGTCGCCAGCCGCCGTCCGAGTCATTGCGGACCACGTGAACCTGCCGCCACGGTCGAGTGTTCTTGTGCCCGTCGTGACCGATGCAGTTGCCCGCGGGAAAGTCATTCTGGAGGGCAACGTCCAACTGCTTCTTGGAAGAGGAATAGGCGTCGCAAGGGGCGTAACGGAGCTGCAGGATGGACGTGCTGTGGTCCTCGTGACGAACTTTCGACCGGAGGCGCAGCATCCTCACGAAAGGTGTCGCTGTAGGACACGTCGAGGAACTCCGGGGCGACGCCGAAATCGCCGCGATCTCCAACGAGCCCTCGCCATGTAAGCCGTGCAGTACACCGCCGCCGCAGCTCGACGTTAACCCCAAGCTCAGTGCCACGGAACGACGACAGCTCGGAGACCTCCTCGCCGAGTTCGGCGACTGCTTTGCGACGACGTCGAGGGTGCGCCAGACAACAGTTGCGAAACACCGCATCGTTACCAACGAGGATGCGCTCCCTGTGCATCGGCCGCCGTACCGGGTCTCCCCAAAGGAACGAGAGGCCATTCAGGACCAGGTACAAGAGATGCTCAACGACGACATCATTCAGCCTTCGAGCAGCCCGTGGGCCTCTCCAGTCGTACTGGTAAAGAAGAAGGACGGAACGCTTCGATTCTGCGTTGACTACCGGCGGCTCAACGCGGTCACGAAGAAAGACGTGTATCCGCTCCCCCGCATCGACGACACGCTGGACCGGCTACGCCACTCCCGATACTTTTCGTCGATGGACCTTAAGAGTGGCTACTGGCAGATCGAAGTCGACGAACGGGACCGAGAAAAGACTGCCTTCGTCACGCCCGACGGATTGTATGAGTTCAAGGTAATGCCCTTCGGACTGTGCACGGCGCCGGCAACGTTCCAACGTGTCATGGACACCGTCCTGGCAGGCCTCAAGTGGCAGAGTTGTCTCGTTTACCTCGACGACGTCGTGGTATTCTCGGCCAACTTCGACGAGCATTTGCGACGACTTCGGGCCGTTTTTGAGGCAATCAGGACCGCAGGACTCACCCTCAAGCCGACGAAGTGCCGGTTTGCCTATGGCGAACTGAAGTTCCTGGGCCACGTTGTGAGCAACGAAGGTGTAAGTCCTGACCCTGAGAAAACTCGCGCCGTAGCGGCCTTTCCACCGCCCACCGACAAAAAGGCCGTCCGACGATTCCTTGGACTTTGCGCATACTACCGGCGATTCGTTCAGGATTTCGCCAAGCTTTCTGCGCCGCTCACGCACCTTACGAAAGACGTCGTGAACTTCGAATGGGGTGAAGAACAACAACAGGCATTCGATGAACTAAAGCGACGGCTCCAGTCACCACCGATTCTCGGCCACTTCGAAAAATCAGCCGAAACGGAAGTTCACACGGACGCCAGTAATACAGGACTCGGAGCGGTACTGGTCCAACGACAAGACGGTGCGGAGCGCGTGATCGCATACGCTAGCCGGACGCTGTCGAGCGCGGAACGCAATTACTCGACGACCGAAAAAGAATGCCTGGCCGTCGTCTGGGCCATCACGAAATTCCGCCCGTACTTGTACGGGAGTCCATTTCGGGTGGTCACCGACCACCACGCGCTGTGTTGGTTAGCGAGCCTGAAGGACCCATCGGGACGCCTCGCTCGGTGGAGCCTACGACTGCAAGAGTACGACGTGATCGTGGTATACAAGTCAGGCCAAAAACACAGCGACGCCGACTGCCTGTCCAGAGCCCCTGTCGAGTCAGCTACCGGCTGTGCGAAAGACGACGGCGACGACGACGATCACTTCCTTGGCGCGGTGAGCATTCACGGTATGGCAGCGCTCCAGCGGGACGATCCTGAGTTGCGTGCACTGATCGACCACTTGGAGGGACGAGGGGGTACGATTCCCCGAGCCTTCTCACGTGACCTGCCAAGATTCTCCGTCCGGAGAGGGATCCTCTATAAAGAGAACTTCGGGGACAACAACTCGACTTGGCTCCTGGTGATTCCTGCAAGTCTTCGAGAAGAGATCTTCCAAGCCTGCCACGACGACCCAACATCTGGTCACCTTGGCTACAGTAGGACTCTTGCACGGATCCGAGAAAAATACTACTGGCCCAAGCTCCCGAAGACTGTCCACCTCTACGTCCGTTCGTGCCATGAATGCCAACGACGCAAAAAACCACCGACGAAGCCGGCAGGTCTCCTGCAACCGATCGCGCCCCCGACTGCACCATTCCAGCAGATTGGAATGGATCTTCTCGGACCTTTTCCGCCGTCGACGCAGGGAAACCGTTGGATAATCGTGGCAACTGATTATCTCACCAGGTACGCCGAGACAAAAGCACTCCCGTCGGGGACCGCCGTGGAAGTAGCTAAGTTCTTCGTGGAGTCTATCGTCCTCCGACACGGCGCTCCCCAAGTCCTGATTACGGATCGAGGCTCGTCGTTCATGGCGCAACTGACACAAGAGATACTTCGCCTGAGCCACACCGACCACCGCCGAACCACGGCATACCACCCGCAGACCAACGGACTGACGGAGCGGCTGAACAAGACCATCGCCGATATGATCTCGATGTACGTAGACGTGGAACACAAGACGTGGGATGAAGTGTTGCCCTACGTCACGTTTGCGTACAACACGGCGATTCAAGAAACTACCGGCATTACACCTTTTCAGCTGGTGCACGGCAGGAAGGTGACGACGATGCTCGACGCCATGCTGCCCCACGACCCGACGGACGACGGCACCGACGACGCTCAGCTGGTCACCCAACGAGCAGAAGAAGTACGCCAGCTGGCCCGTCTTCGAATAAAAGACCAGCAACGTGTGGACGCTGGCCGCTACAACCTTCGTCGCCGCGACGTGGAGTTCCAGCCCGGAGACAGGGTGTGGGTGTGGACGCCCATTCGCCGCCGCGGCCTCAGTGAAAAACTGTTAAAACGCTACTTCGGACCCTACAAGGTCATCCGCCGCCTTGGGGACTTGAACTACGAGGTGCTCCCCGACGGAACCCGACCATCAGGACGCCGCCAGCCACGACCCGAAGTCGTCCACGTAGTTCGACTCAAGCCGTTCTACGCGCGCTAGGATTACGACACTGCATGTTCATTTTGTTTCACCGTAATTTTTTTTTTAGCCATTTCTGTTTTTGTTCGCGTTGCATCGGGACGATGCACTTTTAAAACGGGGGGATAATGCCGCCCGCAGGGCCGAGAAAGGAACGCTCGGTCACCGGCCTCTAGAAGATTCGCATTCATTCTCGCACCAGACGTAACTTTCCACCTGCTTTGTTGTTCTCGAAAGTGCCAGTTCATCCACGCTCCAAGCGCGCGACACTCGAGCCTTCTTTGCCGAACTTTCGAGATAGTGACTCACGGTAGATAAGCAGCTACCCGCGACCTTGTCGGGTCAGTCTCGCTCGCGCTCTCTGATTCGCCGCCGAATCGCCGCCTGCTTTTGTGCTGCCTCGACGCTCTTTCGTTACTTATTTTTGGTTGGCACAAGTTCGCCGATTAAACCTTTATTTTCAGTTCAATCTTCGCGTTCTCGTCGCCTTTATTCGTGCCAATATTAAAAATCAGTGTTTAACACTGATTTTTACAAATATCACCGACGTTGCAAATAAATCGCGCCGGTTGGCCGGTGCCGCCAATGAATGCCTGATCGACTACTGCTCTGCGGGGAAAAAACAAAATAAAATAAAAACAACCACCTTATGAGATTTTCAAATATTTGATCAGATCCTCAATTTAACGTCCGACGCGACACACCAACGGCCCCAAAAGAGAAAACCTTCTACTCCCTCACGCCTTAAACGTAGGCGACACCCGATTGAAAAGGCGTCTTGCCGCCCGGCCCGCCGAACCGCCGCTCTCCCCCTTCGTCCACCCGCACACATATACACCGGGAAAAGCTGCTGGCTAAGCCACTGGTTAGCGTATGTGAACCTTCTAAATGTGCGCTAGTGCAAGCGACAGTCATTCCTGTTCTTGCTCTTTATGAAGTTCGATGGTCTAAACCGTGTCTGCGTTCGCGCCACACACTAATTTTATCGAACGCTCGACGCCTTCAAACGTGCCAACATGTCCGCCAACCCTTTGTCTAAGGAAGACGGGGGTCGCCTTCCCGGGCGGTCATAACCGACTGCAACTGACGACTGCGCAGAACATTTCCTTACCTGCATACGGTGCACACGACTTGGATCTTCGACTGAAGTCAATGCAGCGCTCTCGGTGACCTCGTAAGAAAAGACTAAGCCGAACAGAACAATAAAGAACGTTCCTGCACCGGGACGCCTCCGTCGAACGTTCGAGAAGAAACACCGTTATGCCGTCATGACCCGGCGCGTCGGCGGGGAAGGCGCGGACGCTCCCGGTCGGCCGGGCAGGCGCTCTCCCACGCATGCGCGAATAATCACGTGTCATACGAGGAGACCAATTAGTGAGCTCGTTTGCGCCTTCCCACAGCCAATCGCAGCGCTCAGGCTTTGGCAGTGCAAAACAGGTGCACCCTCTGGGAGGTAATACATGCCCCCTTGGTGCCCCTTCGCGGCGAACTTCACCTGGTAGCACCGCATTCTTCGTGTTTGCTGCGCCTGAGGAGGTAACAAGCGCAGCGATTCACCCCTGGCCGGGAGGAGGGTGGTAAAGGCGGTCTGTTACCTCCTTTTGGTCCCCTTTTTTCTAAGAGTGTGGTTGGCCATCGTCGTCTTCTTCGGCTTGGGCTTGTCCAGCAGCAAACCGTACTCAGGATCCTCTCCCTTGGTGCGGCGGCTGGTCCGAGTTTCAGGTTCCGCGCTGAGTGGTCTTCTACCCGAGCCTAGAATCGAACTTGCACTGCGGGCTTTTGGAGGGGAACGCTGCACGGACATGCGGTACCTCGCACCTCTCTAAAATGTCACCAATGAACAGGCGAGAAAACAAATAATAACTGGGGAAACTGAAACGTTTAATGGGGCGAACTTGTGCTCGAAAATAAAAAAAAAAGAAACAGAAGATAACAGCAGGGCGTCGCGGGCGTCGAAGTCTGCGTAACCACAGAGTCGAACGCTGAGGCCAGACTGACTGCAGATCGCCACGCGGAGCCCCTTATGTACGCGTGTTGGCTTCTCGAACAATCGGCCTAGAACGTTCGGCGACTAAAACATTCGGAACTCGATCAGTCGAGAATGTTCACGAACTCGCGAGAACGCAATGTTGAAAGAATAAATAAAAGAACATTCCACCGACTGGAATCGAACCTAGACCTTCCGCGCGACAGTCAAGCGCTTAACCACTTGGCCACGCACGCGGTCACTTGTTTTTTTTTCTTTATCGTGCACGCGGTCACTCGCCGACGGGCGTGCCAATATTAATACTGTTTTTCTTCATCGATAAAATTATACGAACTCTAGCAACTGCGACCCCCAGATTAATAAAGTATATTCAACATATCTCAATACAATAACAATTCACTCACCCTCTCTATTATGCCGAATGTCCTAGTGAAAAATCTTATATGTGTAAGAAATGTCTTGGTCTAATAAACACATATGATTATAAATATCATATAGAAGCCTACAAGAAGCTTCTAAAACATGTAAGAACAATATAAAATTATATAAGAAGTTTTACACATCTTATCAGTTTAATATAAATTATATGTTCTAAGGTTCTTGTATGCTCTTATGTGATTTTATTTAATCATGTGCGTTTATTAAACCAAAACCTTTCTTATATATATAATATTTGTTTACCAGGGTGGCTATAACATTGATGAAATAAAGGCCACCGATCAATCTAATGCAAATGCTGAATCGTTTTGCAGCCCCGGTTTTACACCTGAAATCGAAGCCTGCATTGTAACATGACGTAAGAACGAGTAATCGCGCTCGTGCTGAGTGTCACAGTGCAGAATTTTGTTTTTAGGTCTAAACATATCTTGGGCATGACATTCGCCGAGCGGTTAGCAAATGGTAATTTCATTTGCCCACCTCTCTTTGCTATTTCCCAAAGGCGTTCTAAATGCACAGCTTTTGTAGGGCCTATTGACGTTCCTCCTTTTGCTGGCACAGTTACGAGGCCGCTAAAGGCTATATATATATATATATTTATACGGTTTATTTTTTTATTATACAAAGGCCTCAATTTTGAATGACGTCACGTGACGTTATAGTGTCACCCCACGTCATGTCGTTTGACGTCAGTGTCACGTGTTGTCATAGAGCCACGTGACGTCATGGCGCAACGTGACGTCGTGATATCACGTTACATCACAGAGGGCCTAGAACACTATCCTTTGAGAACCCCTTTCAGATATCGTCGCAATGTCACGTGACACTGCGACGCCATCAAGGCTGCGTCCATGGGCACGAAAACCTTAAGATCTGGCCTTGTAAACGCGATGCATTCTAAACGAATGGCTTTTGTTTGCAGTGGAGTACGCAGCCGGCCACCTGCTAGTCCTGATGAGCGCCGGCACGATTCCCGTGAGCAACAGCATAGTGTGGCACCTGCTGAATTGCGCCGACAAGCCGAGCCTGCAGAACAGGATTCGTGAAGAAATTGACACGGTAATCGGACGGCAACGGGCGCCCGCCTGGGAGGACCGCTACCGCATGCCCTTCACAGTGGCTTGCATTTGGGAGACTTACCGGTGGAGGACGATTAACCCCACTGGACTTCCCAGAAGGTAAACGACAAAAAAAGCATTTCCGAGATCTCAGTTTAGGTAAGTTGTGCCGCGTCTTCATGAGGTGTGCTTCGCGTTCTACCCATCATCAAAAGTGGTCTCGAAGTTGCCACCAACGACATCAAAGGAGCAGGTGTGTCATGTTGTCGGGTGTCGTAATCCTGACGGTTGGTGCTTGAAGTTCGGTCAAAAGCACGAGCGAACAGGAGTGTCGCAGTCGTTGCGGGGTCCACACTCCTGGATGCTGAGGCTTCCGTTGACTGTCAAGCTGGACAGGAACCTACAGCCGAGCAGCCTACTGTTCCATCCATCACCAGTGCTGTAGATCGCCAGGTTTGTGGCCGGCGACAATATCATACTCCTATGACGTCATCAGCATGAAATTAAACGACCGCTTACAAAGACGCGATAAACAGACTAGTCATAGACGCGTTCCAGGCACCTTAACTATGAGAAACCACCACATCTAGGCCTAGGAGATGAACAGAAGAGGTTGCCGCCGTAATAGAAGCAGGAGGCATGGTCGGTTAACACACAGCCTGACTAGAAATATAAATCAGATAATAATAATATAAAGGGGGTTAATGCGACGGCGAGCTGGTGTAGGGTCATTCTCAGAAATACCGGAGAGAAGGCAAAATCTGTACGGTAATTGCTGGTGCTTGAACTGTGTAACCGAAGTGATGTGGCCCCACGTGCCAAACATGTCCGTGCAGTTCTCGGTATAAAATATCATTCTGTAGTATTATCCAGTTCAACCACATGACTCTCTGAGATTCAGTAATGATTTAATATCACACGTTCCCATATATTACAAATATCGGAGACTCATATTCGTTCCCAATTCATACTAGAACAATGCCGTGCGGACAATTTCATGGTCTATTAGAAATTACACATGCTGTGAAATGATTCAATAAACATTTTATATTGGAAAACGCTATGGACATAGCAGATCTAAGAAATATCAAAATTTAAAACAGGAGCATCCTTACTTCAAATCCGCAATTGCTCTTCAAGCTCAAATTTAAAGTGGTGACACCACCACTTTGATTACTTCTCAACAACTTTTTGGCGTTTTTTTTATTCAACCGCAAGGTGCATATTTGCTGCGTACCCTGACGTATTTTGCCAGTTGAGGTCACGGTTGTTGCTCAAGCCGCGCACGCATCATTCTAGCTTTTATTCATCCAAGTATTATACAGAGAAAAAATCAATATTCAAAAGTAACGCAGTAATACCTCGAAATTCTGAAACCGCACTTTACAAAAAAAGTTCGACAACACAAGTAGTATTTTAAGTTGTAGAGCTAGCACTAGGATGTTTCCACGAAAAATAGTTCAATGTTGGTCCAGGACATAATTTATAAAAGAAACGTATACAGTAAATCCATTTTCACTGTAGCAACATTCATCTGTATCGAAACGCCGTAGGTAATGTTCTTCAGGAGATACAAAATTTTAAAGTTCGATGCGTGGAGATTGCCAAGGTGTTGTTACGGAACTTCGCATAGCCGTCAATTTCACACCGAGGAAGGCATATAATAATATTTTTTCTGAATATTTTATGAAAGGTTTTTGACATGGACACAAAATATTAAAAACTACAGTAAAGGTTTCTACGAAACAGTTTACGAAACACGTTATTCACCTTTTAGAGACACATTCAAAATTACCAACAAACTCCATTAAATAAAACGACGCAAATATATCAAAATTTTTATATTTAAATCCATTTTGCGAATATATTAGCAAAGTATGCTGATACACTTTTGCACTTCTTTTATGTATGCTGAAACGCAGCTCATTGCTCTAAATGTGGCAAAATTGCACGTCAATATTTAAAAAAAACATTCACTTCTTGTTTTATTGTTTTTAACTCACCTTAACCGTTTACAGTGGCTTCAACTGACTTGTGATGGAAAAACATTGAGTAACATATGATCTCCTTAAGAGACAAACGACAACAAACCTTCAATCAAATTGGGTTAGAAAATTGTCTTCGTCATAGGAGTTTTGCCGCACGATGTCTACTAAACAAAGACATTTTCTAGAATCGCCAAAGACGTGTGCAGTGGTCCTGCTCTATCGAAGCGTGTAAAAGAATGTTGTGGTGTTCTTAGTTTAGATTCAAATTCGTGCTTTCTTGCTTAACCTCCTAAAACCCTCCACCCCCCTCTTTTGCCCTTTTTCAAAACAAGGTCCTAATTAAGTGTATCTCATGGAGCGCCTTGAAATGCTGCACATCCATAAATATATCTCTATAAGGTGAATGCATTTTATAGTTTTGAATTTAGGCCCACCAATTTGTTTGTAATTGAATTGGCACATTGAAATTTAATGATTATGCAGTTAATTATTATGAGGTGTTATTAACCTATACCAATTTACATTGAAAACCTATTTTTTTTTCTAAACCCGCCCCTTGGCGGGCACCACTATTACATCAAACCTTTTTCTGTGCAAAGTATAACTTTCACAGGAACGATTTGGTCCGCGTTTCGTAAAACATCCTGTATGCATAGCTGAGTGCTTCTACAAGAACATGACTTTCGTATACTATATATTTTACAGTAATATAAAAAATAGAATCCGAAACATCACTGTATCAACTGACCTGCAAGCACCCGACCACAAAACTCTAGTGCTTATTGAGTTCTATAAGTATTCTTTTGGGTACGCATGGATACTTACAAAGGGTAATATGATTTATTTGTCGTCACACAATAGTGAACACCAAGATACCGACTCTCTAGATACTACTTGCCTCGCTTTGTTTTCACGATGATAGACTTTCATAGTGCGAGGGCTTTGGGCTCCAGGACTATGTGCCGTACATACAGTTCTCAACTGCCTTCAGCAAAGGTGTCCGCCGACATTCCTCCGTGAGCTAATGGCCCCTAGAAAAGCATCGGGGGAGGGAGGGGGGAAGGGTTAAGGTAATGCAAGAAAACACAAATATAAAACTGACTAAGTTAGGGAGGGCGCGAATTTCCATACCTTATGATAGAGCGGCACCGCGGTTCAGCCTTTGGCGCTTATAAAAACTGTCTCCGTGAAGCTGATGTCGTGCGGCAAAGCCCGTATAACAAAAACAAGGTAGATGAATTTTAGTGAAGTTTCATTGCCGTTTTTGTTTTTTTTTCTTTTTCTTTTAGAGATTATATGTTACTTAATGTTCCACCATCACAAGTTATCTCAAATAATTGTGAACTGTTAAGAAATGTTTAAAAAATATAAGTGGAGTTCTTTTAATATGACTTGCTATTTTGCCTTATATAGAGAAATGAGTTGGTAGAACGTAAGGGGGCATGTGAGCTGGTGTATATTAAACATTTCAGAGTTGCGTATCCGGATTAATAACCAAAAGCTGCAATAATTGGCTAAGCATACTTTTCTAATATATTCCTAAAATGCATATAAATATGACAATTTTATATAATTTGCGCCGTTTTATCCCTTCATCACCCAACTGCCGTATTTTGTAGAAGAAACGCTTCCTTATTTCCCGAAAAAAAAAATTGTATCTTAGTCGCTGTCGGAAGGACGCTTGTAGCTGACCAATCGACAAGTACGTACAAGGGATCCAAGTATTTACCGACGGGTCAACGAATCCCGCCACTCCAACATCTACAACGGCATTCGACATTCCCGATGACGGAATCGAAGCATCACACCGCCTCGACGTCGCTACCACGTCAACGACAGCGGAGCCGGCTGCACTAGCAGCGGCATTAGATGCGCTTCACAATCTCCCTTCTTGTAAGACAGTTATTCTATAAGAATCTTGAAGTGCGTTGTTTAATTTGGAAATTTTATAGACCTTTTTCGTCTTCTCTCGTTCCCAGCTACCTAATAGGCGCATCCGGTATGGGTGACGAAAAAACAATAAAACGTTGCAACCTGCAAATTTGCAGGTTGAAACTTTTTTTTTTGTTTTTTTATTTAGCTATTAACTTTTAATTAACTTTAACTATTAATTTTTTTAATTTAGTTATTTAACTATTACTTTTATTTACCTTTAACTAATAATAGTTCAAAAAATAGCGGGGAGGCAAAACGAGAATGTGTGACGGCTACGCTTATGTCCTATATGTCTTCTATTGGCGTGGCGACGGCAAAACAATGTTTTCGCCCATACTGGAAGTGGCGACAATTCAAGGTGGCGGCGCCCTTGTGAAAACGGTCTATTCCAGGCTCTTTTTGTGGCCAAATGTTTGGCCGACAAGGCCCGAAAACGTTCCATGCGAGGGTGGCAGTTGACGTTTCTTTAGATTACGTCACATGTGGGTATTCCCGGCAAGAAAGGGGCCGATCTGTTTGCTTAAAGTGCACACAAAGAAGAATAACCCAGTATTTTCAACTCACGCTATTGCGAAGTACGCAGACTGTGCAAATTGATTACCAGAATGCGCCAGCCCCATACAGAAGTAGAAAGCGGAAATCCTCCTTCATCGCTTCCTTAGTCAAAACCAGTTTTGTGCCAAATACCGAACAAAAATATTTAGGATAATATATTAAATACCTATTTAAAATTGTATTTAGATTAGCATTTAAGTTTATTTTACTACGAACTATCTCAAGTAAAGTACAAATACTTTGAAACGATAATTTAATTACATTGGAAGATACTCAGCATGTAGGTTGCAAGCATGGTAATATAAGAATAAAACAGCCAAAAGGGGGTGCTCTACTTGTGATGACCTCGGTGAAAATCACATACTGTTGTGATCTTTACGAATTTCAAGAAGCGACTTAGCCTTTGCACTTGAAGTTAACTTTAGAATAATTCGGAAGATGCAATATAATCGGTACTTAAAGATTTTAGGAACGAGAGGGATTCACGTATTGTACGCATGGCAACTGGCGTGCTTTAGTTTAGGGGCCGGCTCCCCGCTCGGCTCATGACGCATTGCGCAATAAGTTCGTAATATGCCTAGACGCAATTCGGCGGACTGAACAGATATCCCTAACAGCCGAACTAGATCAGGCAACTAGACTTCATGATGAGTATGCGAGTGAACGACATACTCAGGAAAAACATCGTCTAGAGGAGAGCAGCCTCCGTCGCTGATCAACATCCAAGAGTGAGTATTTTGTCATCCAGCCAAGGGTGAGGACGAGCGCCTGTACTTTAAACTGTCAAGAAATATTAGGAAGGTCAAGAGGGAAACACAAGTAACTCAACAGGGTGTCCACGAAACCGCTTTTAATCCCAGGCTCCACCTGCCGGAAGATTGGGTTGGAGGATACTGAGAATAAAACAATGTTCGCATTCGGAAGGAGATTAAAGAAACGCTTTTGAACGAGCTTGGGAGTCAAAGTTAAGACACAGTAGGCACACAAGGGGCTTTGCGAAAACCCAGTCTAGGTCACTACAGCTCAATAAAGCCAGCCGAGATCTAGCTTCTTTGGCCGAGAGCTCACTTGAAAACGTATTCGCGCTTTTTCATACCAAAACCTCCTGACCAGGCGATTTCCAAAAATGACACATTGTGACTGTACCAAGCGTTGGCGTCCCAATGTTCCGCTGAAGTAACCACTCTAGTTACAGACAAAAGGTGCAAAATCAAATGACGTCACCATCACTTCGCTAGCTCCAAGAACAACGTGCCATTTAGAAACCAAATGGAAAAGGAAAGCGAAAAAAAGACACATAAAGGCGGTCGTACTTGGGGATATCTATTTGGTAGTGTTGGCATTCGTACACTGTGTTTTGCTCCTGCTTGTTTCCTGTCCTATGTTTGGTCGCTCGATTCAAAGTCTGCACTCAGTTCAGCTTTTTGCTTGAGTGTGACGATCGCTAGTTCCGTAGATTGTGCCGGGGACAAATGTTTTTGAAGGTTGGAAAATATAATTGAGGTACTGAGTGCAATATAGTGAGAAATGTTATTAAGATAGAGTAGCAAATACTCTAACGAAATGTATTTGCAATATACCGAAATGCTACCAAAAGTATTTGAAATACAATATCTTGAGTAGAGTATTTAAGATAGGCAGAAATCAGGTTAAAACTAACCAGATCAGAATCCACGTTACTCCATCGTATTCTTGCAAAATGCGCCTACACTTGAATGACACTACACAAGATCTCCAGGTCTATAGTACACCCAACTGTGCCAGATGCAATGCCGCAGAGGAAATCGACCACGTCCTTCTAGATTGTTCGCACTGTATATAATCAAGCTGGACTGTCCTTTTTTTAGCAGCATCCTAAGTGCCAGCACAACTGTGAGTCATTAAAACTAAACCTTTTTCCCCACCGGTGGCCGGCGAAGAAGAGAACTTGTTTGTAAATTTCTTCTTGAGCACCTGCAAGCCACAGGACTCGCAACTTGCCTCTAGCTCCCCGGCCAGCCACCTAGACAAGCCACACCCTCTCCTCTCAACTGGCATCGACCACTTTGAGATCTCCATATTGAAAGACAGTTCTGCTGTGTCCCCTTTCTATCAAGGAAATATCTTCCCTATTTGACCCTACTCATACAAAGATTAGTGACAAAATCATCCCCAAACCCTCTTTTCTTCTTTTCTCACTCTTTGTATCCGCCTGTGCGAGCCCTGCCACTGCCATAGGAGCCTAAGATTGCGTGCAGGCGTCCCCTCTTCCCGGGTATAACAACATTCAACAACAAGAACAACCGTTTTATATGAAGTTAGTAAATAATTTGTAAAAGTGTCTTTAAAACGTGCTTATTTAACGTGTTTCGTAACTTTTTGTTATAAAAGTTCTTTATTGTAATTCTTAACATGCTGTGTCCGTGTAACCAACATTTCCTAAATTTAGTATAATTTTTTTTTACTACTTGCATGTTTCGGTGTGAGCTTCACTGCTGTGCAAAATACCGCAGCGATACCTTGGCAGTCTCCACCCTCGAGCTTCGAAATTTTATTTCTCCGGAAGAAAATTAGCTACGGCGCTCGCATATAGACGAGTGCTCCTCGCAAGAACATGGCTTTAACATATATTTTTTACATAAATATAACAATGTGAACTGAACCATCATTGCACGATCATTCGTGAAAATAACCAGTAGCATTAGTCTGTCGCTGAGTAACCACCAGTTGTTTCGTTGTAGTTGCAGTAATAACCACAAGTTGGGTCCCTGTAGAATAAACCCGGTCAAATAAAAAAGAATGTATGCTTGTTGATGCTAACACTGATCGCATGGCAAATATATAGTGTGTCTGAATTGCCCAGTCTCGATCTAAAATGAGCCGTGAAAATCCAAGCTTAGACATGGCAATCTAAACCGTTCGTTAAGGTCGGTTTTATCATGCAAAATTACAAAGTGTAGCTCCCTTTCTGTTAAAAACAAAATAGTGCCAAAAACATGCCAGGGTCAACGCCGAATGGCGACGCAGACGACCGACTCAAGTGATGGAGCGCGTTTGGCGCACGTATTGATAGATGGCGTCGGGAGGAGTGTCGGAAGGTGTAGCCGACCAGAAAAAGAAAGCAGATGGCACGCAGCCGAAAGCCGTCGGCAGCAAGTGCGCAGGTAACGCCGTCGTTATGCAACCGCGTTTACTTTTATTTTTTTACTTGGAATTTAGCTAATACTGCATGCGTTTATTTTTAACCCAAAGGTACATTACAAAAATAGTAAGTTCAATTTAATAGACCACGGTCGTCACGAACCGTCTCGAGAAGAAGGTTGCGCCATCTATCAATACTTGCACGAATCGGGCACCGCCACTCGATTTGGTCGTCTGCGTCACCGTCCACCCTTCATCCTGGCAAGTGTTTGGCCCTATTTTTTACAGAAAGAGAGCTACGCTTCGTAATCTGACATGATGAAACCGACCTGTGAAATACACCTGTGGTCACGCACGCACCAATATACAGCCAGCGGCTCCCAAGAGAACATTTCTCCGCTCGACTCGAGCGGCTCCTAAGCAGGGTCTCAAACCGAAAAATATAACTCTTTGGTTACGGTTACGGTTACCGTTTCCTGTTGATATCGGCTCCGTTTTGGATTTTTACGGTTTTAATTTTACGGCTTCGGTTACCGGTTATACGTTCCTAAAACCTTTTTTTTCCGGTTTCTTCAATAATTTGATTTATTTCAATCTTAGTCAGCCGTTTTATAATAAACGGGACTTTCACAATAACAAGAACTCAAAAACGTCTCAGTACTTCTAAATAGTCAAAAGTTGCACACGTTTCTAGCCCCAATATTTGTTGACTACATCAATGTGCATATCATACCATATAAAATTAAAATAAACTTTGCTACTTTCTTGTAAGGTGGCGTTTGTAAACAACCCTCAAAAAGTTCTCACTGGGTGCTAGAAGAACCATTCGCACCTTCGCGTTGCTATACATGGTATTCGAGCCATTTCCGGCCGCCATGACAGGGAGCAGACTTGTGCCTATCTCAAATACTCTACTCAAGATACTGTATCTTAAATACTTTTTCAAGTATCTTGGTATCTTGCAAATACTTTTGATCGAGAGTATTTAATACTCTATTTTAAATACATTTCTGAGTATCTTGTACTCATTATCTCAAATACATTTTTGACATTCCGCCATTTTCGGAGTTTTTCGGTGTGAAGTGACGTGGGCGTGGCACGAGCAAACGTGAACATTCTTTCGAGCAACCAAATCCTGTTGCTAGCTCCGATAAGCTACGGTGACTTAGATTTAGCTCGTGAAAACATCGCTCTTGTGACGACTGTGACTCATATTTCACCCCGAAGTTCGTGCAATGAAGTTTTCCCCCCCCCCCCCCCTTCCCAAAGGCGCTTTTTGTTTCCAGAGTTTCTCCGAAAAAATCCTCAAACAAAAGGGGTGGTTTCACGGAAGTTAGGATTGGATGCCACACTGAGGCGCGACGCAGACCGGGAAACGACCTACGACAACAATGCAGACTTGACTGTCAAGAAAATAACTAATAAAAAAAAGAGAAAAGGACAGGAAAAAAAAAGAAGACATTTTTGTTTTGCTTGTATATTTGACCCCCCTATGGCAAAACGTCTAGGCTTCATTTTGTTTATTTTATTTTTGTCGTCACCCCGTCACTTATTGCTTTCGCGAAAAATGTCTGTAAGCGGGCATTGATAAGCGGAGAACAGGACAGCAAACGAACTAAAATTTAGATGACTTCCCAAAATCCCAACAAAGTGCCCCCCAACGCTGAGTGCCTTTCTGAACGCAACCTACTTGAAGAAGGTGCGACCACTCCCGTGGCTATTATGTGGGTTCTTTTTGTTATCAATTCACTCAGATCCCTATCCCGAATTCGTTTATAGTGAATTCCCCACATATAGGAAATATGGAGTGTAGTTAAACGATGCGTCTAAGGTGCGCCGCAGGACGTGATATTCAGCGATGTCACTATAGCTAAAGCGACCTCTTTATTTCTGTCCCAGAAATGTTTTTTAACATGCATCAGTGATATTTCCACGCGCGTCGCCGAGCGAGCGCGAGGCCGAATGGTTGCCGCGCTTGGCTCTCGCGCGGAGCCTCCGGTTTTGATTCCAGAGAGCGGACTCCTCTTATATTGATTCTTACAACTTGACATTCTCGTAAGTTCGAGAACCTTGTCGTGTGATCGAGTTACGAATATTCTACGCCAGGAACGTTCTACGCTGAATGTTCCAGAAACCCACGGGGGTACAAAAGGTGCTCCGCGTGGCGGTAGCGAAAGCTTGCGCTGGGAACATCCTTGGTTCGATCCCCACCGCCCCCGCCCCTTTCGATCTAAATGAGTTTCGCACCGCCACGCGTTCGTCTAATCACTACTGCGTGATGCACGTTAAAAACCCCAGGTTAGCGGTTGTACTGCACTGGCTAAATTTCTCATCTAGAGCTAAGCGACAGGTCACCTGTTGAGGCGTACTGGGGTGTATCAGTATTCCCAGTAAGTGAGAAACGGAATATATGTACACATATAAACATGCGAAAGCAAGCCAATTTTTTCTTTTTTTGGTTCGGTGTCAGTCTCGTCCAGCGCTCGATCCTGCTGTTTCGCCAACATCGACGCCTGCGACGCTAACTTACTTCTATTTTGTTTTGGGCACAAGTTCGCCCCATTAGACGTTTAGTTTCTTCAGTTATTCGCCGCCTCATCATTTGTCACTCGTTACAATATCCTCCTCCTTATATTTCAACTGCATAAAATAGCCTTACGACGCTTTTTTTTCGTTTTTCTGTTGTTACGTGCTAATAAACCATTCTGGTAAACCAGATTTGCGAAACTGTATAATTTTCGTTGTCTCTGACGTCGATACAAATTACGCAATGCGGAAGTATCTTCAACAGTAATTTAATTACATTTCCAAGTATTTGTACTCTACTCAAGATACTTTACAGTGCAAGTAACTTGAGTAGTATTTTAAATACTTTATGTAGCAGGTATTTAGTACCTTAACTTAATTACTTTTATCGAGTATTTTGTCCAACACTGACTGGGAGCCGAGAACACTTCCGGTTCGGGTTTTGTTTGCATACTTTTAAAGGGCAACATCACCGCTATGTTATGTGTGTTCCGCAATTAAATTTGTCTTTTGTAATATTTTCTGCGTCCACTGGCTTCTTGAAGTGATGTCATGTTTTTCAATTGACTGGGCAACTTTGCTGTAGCGGAACTCCACGAAATAAAAGATGCAACGAGTACCGACTCCGCGGCCGTCGAACGCGGACAGTCCCTACTCCGCGTTAGAACGCTTTCACGCGCGCGTCGATTTCACGTTCAGCACTAGGATCGCTTAATTTTGAAATCAAAGATGCACATAACCGACTCTTCTGGACGGCGGAAAAACTTGATCGAAGGAATCACACTTCAGTTTTTTACGCAAATAAAGGATTGATTGAAATATTATTTAATATTCTTCCAAATGTACCTTTTTTTTTAATTTTAGCCTGAATCCAGGTTTTCATAACACAGACCGCGGACACAGACCAACTTGGTACTGCATAGAATATTTAATAATTAAAAGAATAGTGTTATTATTTTTTTTCTATCTGAGAGCAGAATATTTATTGACGTTAATTTTCGGGTGCATGCGAGCTTGCAAATAGGCAGTTTATGTGCGAGTTTTTAAGAAACTCCAGCAAAAACTCACAGACAAAATAATAAAAAAAAATAGGAAACAAACGTAAACTTTAAGAATTCATATCGGCGGAAGAATTTAGATCTTTTCACATGGAACCGAACCTGGGGTTTGGTTTCACGTCAATTTTAGAAACGTAAATTTTGAAATTAGAGAGCCAGATTTTTCTTTTCAGCTTGCAATAAAGCCACTGTTCGTGACACGATTAAAACAAGGCGTGAAACATAGCATGAAACAACTCGACTTTATTACTCCCCCACGCCGTCAAACAATAGCGCTTGTGGATGTCTTCCCAAACAGAATAGTTCGAACAAATGCGATATGTCCCCAAAAATGTAACGTGATCGTAACAAGTCGGACGTGAAACTAGTTTTCTTACCTCATCGCCCGGGGTCTAGAATTTAAAAAAAAAAAAAACCTTTTGACGTCCGCGTCTGCAACTGTATCCACGTGAACACCATTCACAGGATCGCCGCGGTAGGTCGGCGTTGTCACAATCACAATATCTCCACTCGTCGTCAAAATCACGCAACTTTTTTTTTTTTTTGTGAAGAACGAGCGGCGCAATTGTATACACACGGCGACGGCTTCGTCTCAATCACGATATCTCTACTCGTCGTCGAAAATGTGCTGCTTATTTTTCCGGCACATGATCGAACACGAGTGGCACAATTCTTCACACCCTTCTTCAACTAGGTCCGACAGGCGTGGTGTAGTTTCGCTTTGGCTAGCTCGAACACTCCCGGCGACGACGCGCATTTGACGAAGCAATGTTGAGCTTGCACACGCTCTCCTGGGCACAAAAGCACGAAAACATTACATGTCTCGCCCGATTTGGGGGCGTCTTACTTCGTAGAATGTCACATGGGCACACAAGTTTCCACTGGGACGTCAGGTAGGGTAAAGTAACTTTTGCCACGGAGGCCAATTGACAAGAGATGATGTGCTTTTTCTTGGCGCCGTATGGTTCACAAGTACGCATCGATCTATCTTACGTCCGGGTTTTGACAAACCTGTTTCGATGTTCCGCCTAGAAAACATAAGAGACGCACGTGCTCGTTCTTGCTCATTGAAGCACACGCAAGAAGCTGGTCAAGCGGAAGTTATCTCGGCCACAGGAAGTTCAGCCATTAGTTGTTTATGTTTATCTTGGAATACCATGTATAGTTAGTTGCGATTGTAGGAAAGTATTCTTAATTCTAAATTTATATTGAACGGAAATGTATTACCAGATGCGCAACTCGCTGACGCTAACTCTGTCAAAAGGCCGCGACCCTGATCTCTATGACAATTGCTGGATCGCGCTTCCCCGCTCCGCGAGTGCGGCCACCGGATGGCCATGCTACGTGTCGAAAAATCGCCTGTTTGGAGCGTTGCCTGAGGCTGGAGGCAGCAAGCCAAAGACATGGTTTCTATGTGTTCATTGTCATTCGTAGAAGAAAAATTTTAAAACCTATGTAAGCGGTGCGACTTCCCCTTGAGAACACGGGAAAAAATGTTTACGAGAGCGCAGCGCCGGAGGAAAAAGAAACATGGAAAGCAATTTTCACCGGTCTCGCAGCGTGATCAGTTTCCTTGGCACACTTAAGTGATGCGCCTCTGTGCCTTCGCACGCTAGGATACAAATCAAGAATCGACGCCGCGGTAAAGTTTTGAAGTTGAGACGCGTAGATGCCTTTGCATCACATATCGGCCACGAATTAAGTTCTGTATCGTCCAGCTGTTCCGACGAGTTGCTATCAATAAAGAGGGGAAAAAAAATTAAAGCCGTTTACAACTCCCTGTAACGCCGAATTGGAGCGCAGCTCTTGAGGAGGAGGTGGGAACGGTACTGGGGGGGGGGGGGGTCACGTGATCTTGGGGGGGGGGGGAGGTCGCGTGACCTGGGGGGTCACGTGACCTCGGGGGGGGGGGGGCAATGACCTCACCAGTGACGATGACGATGACGATGCGGATGCCGATGACGTCATCAGTGACGATGACGATGCGGATGCCGATGACGTCATCAGTGACGTCACTGATGATGTCATCAGCGATGATGCCGATGACGATGCGGATGCCGATGACGTCACCAGTGACGATGACGATGCCGATACCTCGGGGGGGGGGTCACGTGACTTCGGGGGGTCACGTGACCCACCCTCCCCGAGGTCACCGAGGTCCTCCCGAGGTCCTCCCGAAGGAACCCGAGGTCCTCCCGAGGTCCTCCCGAAGGAATCCGAGGTCCTCCCGAAAGAACCCAAGGACCTCCCGAGGTCCTTCCGAAGGAACCCGAAGAAACCCGAGGTCCTCCCGAAGGAACCCGAGGTGCTCCCGAGGTCCTCCCGAAGGACCTCGGGTTCCTTCGGGAGGAGCTCGGGTTTCTTCGGGAAAATTTACCCATGATGCACCGCGCGGTTACGCCGACGGCGACACCGCTCAAGCCGGAAACAGGCGCCTAAGAGCTGCGCTCTAAAATGGAAGCCGATTTACAACTCCCTGTAACGCCGAATCAGAGCGCAGCTTTTGAGGAGGAGGGGAAGGCACGGGGGGGGGGGGGAGTCACGTGGCCTGGGGGTCACGTGACCTCGAGGAGTGGGGGCGGGGAAAATTTTCCGCTAGATTTAGCGGGGAAAGTTTTCCGCTAAATTTAGCGGGGAAAATTTTCCGCTAGATTTAGCGGGGAAAATTTTCCGCTAAAATTAGCGGGCAGAATTTTCCGCTAGATATAGCGGGGAAAATTTTCCGCTAGATTTAGCGGGGAAAATTTTCCGCTAGATTTAGCGGGGAAAATTTTCCGCTAGATTTAGCGGGGAAAATTTTCCGCTAGATTTAGCGGGGAAAATTACCCATCATGCACCGCGCGGTTACGCCGACGGCGACGGCGACGCCGCTCAAGCCGGAAACGGGCGCCAAAGAGCTGCGCTCTAAAAAATCTGTGGTTGCTATTATGCACTATTAACCATGGCTATGTTCGAAATATAAGCGAATGGATCACCTGGCAGCACACAGAGCCGTGTATAGAGAGAGTTTGGTCAATGGGAGGTGCGGGCAGAGCCAGGGCGTGCACCAGACAAGGAAAGAGGGCTTGGTATGCTTTCTTGACCAACCTGAAGCCGGAAAGAATCCCCTAGCGGTGGTAGCGAGAAACAGTTCTGATCAAAGGTAAATGTTCGTATATGGTTTTAATAAGCGCGTAAGAGTGAAGTGTAGTAACTCTTCGTGGTTGAAAATAGGGTGCACGTGATGTTTCGATCATGATCATGCAGAAAGATGTAAGAAAGGAATGTGCCGCTCAACTCTGTTTTGCTCGGACAGACTGTGACCGCTCGAACGGCCGATTCCGGGCCCTTGCGCTTGACGTAAGGATTATGTCGATCGTCCCGCTAGTCGCACTCTTCCACCATGATTTTGGATGAGCGTGATTGAAACATCACGTGTACCATATTTTCAGTCACCGAGAGTTACTCCCATGCACTTATGAGGTTTGTTTCTCGCGACCATCGCCAGGGTATTATTTCCGGCTTCTGGTTGGTCACATTCAAATTTCTGAAGACGCCCTGAAACACGCCCAGTCCGCTTTCGGCCAATGGCGCCTCCTCATTTGTCTCCTATACTCCCCAACGAATGGCAAAACTCTCTACATATACGGCCCTGGCAGCAGAAAGAGAGCAACGTTGTGGAGCAAGCTACGTTTTCAAACACAAACGTATGAAACGGCGAGATCGAAAATTCTTTGAAACGGGACCCTTGTGGTAGAGTGCATCCTGCCGCCATCACCGCCGCTGTACCCCCATTTCCCTCTTCTGTCGCCAATAGATCAGTTCGTTTCTCGAACGCGAGTGCCGCAAGTAAGACATATATTCATCATAGTGAAGTAAAACGCTGCTCCTGAGGCACATACATCTTCACGCACACTGCACTCGCAAAACAAATAATCACGACGTCGATTCTTGGTCGGTATCCAAGCGTACGAAGGCACAAAGATGAAGCGCTTTGGCGTGCCAATGAAGCTTTGATCACGCTGCGAGACCGGCGAAACTTGCTGTCCCGCCGGTCCCGCCGTTCACACAAGGTTTTAAAACACTTATTCGGCGAGTGAAGACGAACGAAAAACTGCGTCTTCAGCTCGCTGCCACCAGCCTCCATGACACCCAAAAAGGCGATTTTTTGGCATGCAAGATTGCCGTGCGGTGGCCGCACTTGCGGCTGCAGTGTCCAAGCGGGATGCTCGATCCAGCAAATGTCACAGAGATTAGTGGCCACGGCATTTCAAGATCCCTCCTCAAGGTTGAGAAAAACTAATATTTTTATTTTTTGGTTAATATCGGTTAATATCGGTTACTGGTAAATAATTCACGGTTACGGTTACGATTTTCATAAATTTCAAATAACGCCCTATTGAAAAATCCGGCAAACACTTCCAGTAACATTCGGTGGAAACGGGTTAATTTACAGTCATTTTCACCAGAAACCAGCGTAGTTTACCAGTTTCTTGGTGGAAATATTACAGGCCGCCACTTTCAGTTACCAGATTTCGGTGGGCGTTTTACCGGAGCCACTTTCGGTTAAATTCCGGCAAAAACTTCCAGTGACATTCGGTGGAAACGGGTTAATTTCCTCTCATTTTCACCAGAAACCACCGTAGTTTACCAGTCTTTGGTAGAAATGTTACCGGCAGCCACTTTCGCTGGAGGTTTTACCAGAACCACTTTCGATTACCCGTCGCTGGAATCCTACCGGAAGCCACTCTCGTTTGACGGACACCGAACTTCACTGGAAGCCGACGCAAGGGAAACGGCTAAAGGCTAGGAAGCCAAGACGAGCAGGGGGACTGCGTTTGTAATGGTGGCCGCCAATGCAGTGGCATTCTCGCGAGTGTGTGTTTTAGCTCGAGACAACGTTGCAATCCTGCAAGAAGTGCGTGCAGCGAACTGTTTTGACGATCCAAAAAGGTGGACAGCGATCACCGGCAACTTGCTATTTGCGACAGGCAAAAGTCAGGGCCAGAGCAGGAACGAGACCACTCAGGCGGCATTCTCGTGAGTGCGAGTTTTAGCTCGGGACGACGTTGCAATCCTCAAGAAGTGCGTGCAGTGAACTGTTTTGACGATGCAAAAAGATGGGCACTTTACCCGTTTTCATCCGAAACCAGTTTACCAGTCTTTGCTAGATTATTTGTCGGCAAACAGATTTCGCTGGAATTTCACCGCCATCGGGTTTCCAGATTTGGCTGGAAATGTCACCGGCAGCCACCGTTTACCAGACGACCCGGTTTTGCTAGAAATCTTACCCGAAACGGGTGACTCGCTTCCCTGTTTACCGAACTTCACTCGACGCCGACGCGAGGGGAGGGGGAAGCCGAGACGAGCCGGGGACTGGGTGTGTAATTATGGCGCCTCGCACCAAGGACGAGTCCCCACGCACCCGCTCTCCCTCGCATTGGGTTCGTGGGGAAAATGCGAGAGGGTCGTTTTGCCGATTTTGTTTTGAAGAAAACCGGTTTCTTTGTCCGTCAACGAGCAACGCCCGGCCAGGAACGAACGCTCAGTCTCGGCTTCTCGTTTCATGTGTGCGACGTGTATCTTCCAAAGCAGCTAAGTGTGCAGATGAAAAGAAAATATTTTTCAGTGGCCTGTTTCTTACGCCTCTTTGTCCGTCCGGCTTCAGAAGCATCCATCTCAACGTCGGCGGTTGTTCGTTTCGCGCGTTCGTGGTTTTCGCTAAGCGTGCTACTGACGGCGTGTATGTGTCCGCCTGGTGCACCCGCGGCAACATCAGAGACGACATCGTGACTGTGCCCGTGATTTCTGAATGGCGGCGGATGTTCGTTCCGCGCGTTCGTGGTTTTCGCTAAGCGTGCTTCTGACAGAGTGTATGTGCCCGCCTGGTGCACCCGCGGCGACGGCATCAGGGACGACATCGTGAGTGTGCCCGGGATTTCTCAACGGCGGCGGATGTTTAACTCCGCGCGGTTGTGGTTTTCGCCATGCGTGACAGTGTGTATGTGTCCGCCTGGTGCACCCGCGGCGACGACATCAAGGATGACATCGTGATCTGTGCCCGTGATTTCTTAACGGCGGCAGATGTTCGTTCCGCGCGTTCGTGGTTTTCGCTAAATGTGCTACTGGCAGTATACGTGTGTGTGTCCGTGTGGTGCACCTGCGCGGTTTTATTAGTTGAACTACCGTACGTCTAGGAATTTACCCAGCGGCATTGTGAGTACCTTGAAAGATATCGTTTGCGACGAAGAACTCGGTTGTTCCTATTTAGTCTGATTCCTTTTGTTGACAGCTGTGCGAATTGTTTCACTGGCATCGACCCTGTTAAATAAATACATAGAACCTTCAGGTCTATATGAACTAACCACTTTAATTGGTACCGAATCGTCCAGCATCTGGTAAACATACACCAACCACGGTTCACAGGCTTCCTCCTAAGTGCCTTCCGTTGACGTTCGAAAAAAGAAAGAAAAAACACCGTGAATTCCGCCCAATCTGGTGAGCTTCTGATAAATTCTGGCTTTGCTGGAAGTGAAAAGAGTCCCATAATCCAGTAAAATAGATTTTTACTGGAAATAAACTTCCGGTAAAAGTCCGGTGACATTCTGGTAAAACATCTGGTGACATTCCGGTAAAAATCCGCTAACATTCCTGTAAAACAACCGGTGATATTCCACTAAAAAATCCGGTAAACTACGGCTTTACTGGAAGTGAAAACAGTCCCATAATCTAGTAAAATAGACTTTTACTGGAAATGACATTCCGGTAAAAAATATTTTTCAATGTGGCGTTTTCGTTCCGGTGACGGTTACTGAGAAATTTCGTTCCTAAACGGTTTTCGGTTACGGTTACGGTTTGACTTCCTGCTCCTAAGAGCTTCGGATTACAATACTCCACTTAGGCGCCGCGTCATCGGCGGAACTTGGCGGACGCTTGCATCAATTCCGCGCAATATCCCGAATGCATAACATGGCTCAGATAACCATCGCGTGGCGGATACAGCTCTCTGGTCTGGTGGCCGTATTGCCTCGCGACTTCACCACTTCACGCCACCGCGAGGTACCCATACGCGTGAGGGTATAATAGAATACGGCGCAAGGTCACCTGAGAGACTGACCAGGAGACTGCGCAGGGAATCGACGCAACAAACCGGCACCACGCTACCGTGGTGACCCGAAAACAGGCCCCTTCTCAAGCAAGCCCATTATCGCAAGATCCCTGCAACGAACAGAAACTCCCGGCCCCGCTCATCTCCCTCGAACCCGGAGGCTACTTTCACCACCTGGCCCGCCGACGTCCCGACAAATACTCAACGACCGAACAGCATCGCCGACACGGTTCCTGTCCTCCATGGCCCACTGCAAGGCAGTGGTGGTACCGCTCAACGCAAATGAGAATCTCGGCGAGCGCTTCATGACGACGGGCTTTGCCACCGCCTGTGGCGCCTTAACTTGTTCTTGAGTGGGGGGGCAAACCAGACCCCCCCCCCCCAGGACCGGGGGGCGGTGCCATCAGTATCCCTTGGGCGCCGCCGGCCAGTGTTTGCCCTGCCCATTGGCGGCTGTTTCAGGGGAGGGGGGGGGGGGGGGGGCAAAACACATGCCTTGCCCCCCCACCCTGAGACCTGGGGGGTTCAAGTGCCCCCCTTGCCCCCCCGGTTGGTACGCCCATGGCCACCGCCACTGTCCCCGCCACTCAAGCCGCCACCTTGACCGTGGGGCGCGTCAACCATTTCCTCCCCAGCTTTCGGCGCCACGGCCCGCGATCCCATCATCGCGACTACCGCCTTTGTCACAATCACCGCCGTTGAGCCCCGTCTTCTTTCTTTCACCACACAAGACAAAGAAAGAAATCTACCCGCATCCCTCTTGCTGCCACTCCCTCAACGCTGCACCCCTCAGCGTGCAGATTGCCGCGAGGCACCCACAGTGTCGAACTCGCCGGGGACAGCTCACTGCGGACAGCTCTACTTGACCACGTCCACGCGGACGACCCACAGGAACCAGCAACCCACTGCAAGCAACTAACAGCCGGCCATTCACTGCAATCATCACGCTGCCTACTCAACGCGACTGCATATACCCAGTCGTATCAACAACGTGGAGCCTCAACTCGAACACGCTACTACGGACAGTTCATTGCGGCATTTCTCATACTACTGCCTCAAGCGGGCGGCTCGCGCTGGGTACTTGAAGCTCGCAGGGGACTTGCCAGTTTCTCAGCCATGGAATTGCATTCACGCAACTCACCACCTGCCACGCAACTCACCACCTGCCACTCAACCAAGACACTCGCAGCGTGCAACCCAATGCAGCAACACCGCGAAATTCACCGCGTGCAACTCCAATAAGCAAATCAACGCGTGCAACCCAACGCAGCTCAATGCGTGCAACCACACAACTCACCGCGTGTTGTTCAACCGAACAAATCACAGCGTGCAACCCAACGCAGCTCGATGCCTGCAACCTAACGCGGCAAAACCACGCAACTCATAGCGTGCCACTCAACCAAGCAAATAATCGCGTGCGACCCAACGCAACTCAATGGGTACAGGCCAACGCTGCAGGACGACGCAGCTCACAGTGAGTCCCTCTCTGCACTCAGCTCACCGCGGACACCTCAACACGAGTAAGTCCACGCGCCTTCTCATCGCAAGTCAAATCACCGCAAGCGCCTCACCGCCGACAATTCACCGCGTCCCACCGCCTGCTGCTCTACGCGAGTACTACCACGCGGCCACCTCAACGCGCGGCCTCGGCAGGGGCACGCTACTGTGGACGACTCTCGGCGGCCTTTCTGACGCTCCTGGCTCACGCAGGTAAATCACGCACGCGTCCTACAGAGACTTCGATACGTGACGCACGGGCTATACCTCCAACTTATCACGACGGCCCACACAAGTTTATTTAGCACCGACCGGCGCCACTCACGATCGGCGCTCACGGAAAAAAACTAAGTGATCACCGCTCATCATCGAAATCTTTATCTTTCCGTATTCATTTTTTCTCGTTGTCCTCCACAAACCACCCACGTTCCGACCGTCTACCAACCGGATCATCCAGACACGCTCCAGCGCAGGGGCGGATCCAAGGGGGGGGGCGCGGGGGGGGGGGGGGGGGTGGAGGGGACGGGGGCGGCCGCCCTTAACGAACAAAGTCGACCTCACCCTCCCTCCTTCTCGGAGGGCAATTTGACATGGGTGGACCCCCCAAAAATAAAACCGACTACTGGCCTGCCAGGTGGTAGAAGGCTCGGTACTCAAGGACGAGGGTTCAAAATAGGGTAGGCCGCACCTTAGCAGGCACACTTGTATTTTGAACTTGGAGAACCACTCCGTCGCTTCAACCGAGACTGAAGTCCGCGGCGGCGGTTTCAAAGAACGGCTTGGAGCCAATAAGTCGGCGTAACGGCGCACATCTAGGGGCCTTCGGCGCAGCGTGGTTCTGCGGTGGCTAAAACAAAAGGTGCAACCGGAGTCCTGTTTATTTACTTTAGATTCCCCCTGCCCTCCCCCCCCCCCAAAAAAAAAAAAACAACAAAAAAACACGGAGTTGTGGATCCGCCCCTGCTACAGCCGCCACGTGAATTGGCCACAGTACCACACAGACTTGTACACGTTACTGAAAAATAGTAAGGAATTACATTTACAATTACTCAAGGCTGAAATGTAATTAATTACAATTACAATTACCCTCCAATAAAGGTAAGTGACCGTTACCCCAAAAAGTAATCCGTTACTTTCGTGGCGTTACTTTCAACATTATTACCCTCAAGTAAGAAACAAAGGGAAGAGGGTTATTCAAGTTCTTATTGTTGCAACCTGTTCCATTTAATGACCTTGAGTATTTTGAGCACCAGCTGACTCTCGAAAGTTCTGAACAGGACGTTGGTGAATAAAAAAAAAAGTTTCCAATATATAAATTTGAGTAATAAAAAAACGTACACTCATAGCAACAATTAATTAGGACGGTGGTTGAAACAAGGACATATAAACGTCCGTTTGCCGTGTGTACCTTTCTTGGTGCGGTTCAAAAACGCACGGAGCACTAACCGACTGCAGTTTCCTCCGGTGTTCTCCAGATAGACGTCCGCTGATGCCACGGGCAGTGAAGGACAGAGTACTAAGTAAGCCGCGCTATGGCCCCACTCACGAGTTTCACTCTCTCTTCAAGCCAGAATATGAAGTTACCTCAGCTACCATTATGTTTTATTTGTAAAAATATCTGCTTGAGATAAGATGCATCCTGCTGGGGTCAGTACAGGGAGAAGAAAGGAAGACTGTCACCGTTTTCGAAGTGCTCGCAAAAAGGTGACTCACAAAAAGGATGACTGAGATGCAGATAACCTGGCTTGAATTCACAAATAAAGTGGGCCAACCCTAGGAGTTGGACTACAAAAAAGTAAGTAGCTTTTAAAACATGGTCAAATAAGGTGAAAGAAACAGAAAAAAATACATCTTGTTTTCTAAGAGAAGATGATAAGTGTGCAGCAACAAACAAGCATGCATGCTTGTGGCAATAACACCTTCACATATTATCACATCTCTTTTAGTGGATTTTAGGGTAGACGGAGCGTTGTCTCGTGTTGTAACATTATGAAAATGGTCGTAGTCACTATAGACCGGCACGCTGTTTACAAACAACCACGCGTTTGCCCACACCGGGTGTGGGCACTGCACGTGCGTAGAAACCGAATTCGCGTGAAGGGAAGCGTCTGCGCATGCGCAGTGCTGTCGACAGCGCCACCGCAGCTGCGTGACGTCAGGGCCGCGTGTTGGTCTATAACCGAGAAGGACATTGTTAATTCTTGTCTGTGCTCTTACCACCTCGAGCTTCTCGAAGAGACACACAATCACTTAGTGTCCTCTCCCCGCCTTCGATCGCAAAGCAAAAACAAAGGGACTAAAAAAAGCGGATATAACTTGCCCCCCCCCCCCCCCCCTCCTTTTTTCCTTTTGCAGAAATGTTCATTTGGATTTTTTGTTAGGGTCTAAAAAAATAGATTCAGGGGCTTGGTGTTGCAAAAAAAGGCTTTGCGGAACTGAAAAGTGCCGAATCCCGGACAAAAGCTCACCGGACAAAAGCTCACCGGACAGAAGCTCACCGGACAAAAGCTCACCGGACAAATGCTCACCCATTTTTTCACAGACCCGGACAAAAGCTCACCCATTTTTTCACAGACCCGGACAAAAGCTCACAACGAGAAAATTTCATGTTGGTCTTAACACAAGTGCGGACAACTTAGGTGCATGCGTGCGAAACAAAAAGGCAACGATAAATTAAATCTGACAGGCGCATGGTTTGTTGATTTTAATACAAACAAGTTTATTTATCGATTGGTTAGGAGCGAATGCAGTCCCCTACTAGCTCCAGCAGTCTTGGTAGATCTCGGATGTACATGCAAGCCCTCGCAAATATTTCTAAAACGATTCTGCAGGCGCAGAGTGGTTTTTCGCACCCGCTTTACTGTGGGCTCATTTCTCCGGGGTTGTGTCAATGCCGTGGCAACGAGCGCCTGATTTTGCTGTAGGCATTCAATCAGCCTCAAGGCGCTTGGATGGGCGTGGCCGACAAGCTTCTGGAACCCGGTACTCCATCCTTCGCAGGTGTTCTTCATCCGGTCTTTATCTTGAAGAGTGGCGTCGTACATATTCCACCGTAACGGGGGAAACTCCGGTCGTCGTCGGCGCAGAGTCAGGCGAAGGGAAGAATTCGCTCTGGGTGCCGCCGCAGATGGAACAGAAGCATAACGGAAGCGGCCGTTGACATACGTGCAATCAAAATAGTCCAGCAGTAGCCGATGTCACCGGTAGACTTTTCCCTGGTGGTTAGTTCTTGTTGAACAAGCTGTGTTGGAAGGAACGCGAGCCTGTCTAAAATCCCGCACAGTTTTCTAAATCGGTCATCTGTCTTGTACTTTTTCAAAAGGCCCAACTCCCGTTCTTTCAAAGTATTTTTAAAAATTTGCAACTCAATGGTGGATGGGGTACAAGTTAATTCTCCTAAAAATGGTTCTATGTCCATCGCGTCCGCACTTTATTTCAGCTCGTGTTTCGCCCGGGTAGCAAAAAAAAAAAAAAATCGAGGTGAGCTTTTGTCCGGGTTTGTCAAAAAATGGGTGAGCTTTTGTCCGGGTCTGTCAAAAAACGGGTGAGCTTTTGTCCGGTGAGCTTTTGTCCGGTGAGCTTCTGTCCGGTGAGCTTTTGTCCGGTGAGCTTTTGTCCGGTTACCAAAAGTGCCAAGCCTCCCTTTGCGCTGGTCAATTCGCGTGACAGTGTCACTGCGCTCTTCTTTACAGGAGGGGGGCTCCAAAGAAAAAAACAGAAAAAAGCCTTGCTTTAGAAAAGGAGGGGGGGGGGGGGTATTGAAAAACAAAATGTAACGGATTACAAGGAATCCGTTACGTAAAAAATGTGAGGGAATTACTTTAAAATTACTCACGAAAATATGTAATTAATCCGTTACAAAATTACTGATAAATGTAAGGGATTACAAGTAATTTCGTTACTTGTAACGGATTACGTACAAGTCTGGTACCACGGCATCGCATCTCTTCCGACATCTACTACACGCCTCACTCGCTCGCCCGCGGCGTGACGAATGCCTGGGGTCGAATAACAGCATTCTGCAAACGTTCGCCTACTCTCTGGGGAGGGAGCGTTGTGGTCACGCACGCACCAACATACATCGGCTTCCGAGAGAAGATTTTTTCTCTTGACTCAAACGGCTCTTGAGAGCTTCGGATTACGATGCCCGACTCAGGTACCGCGTCGTCGGCGAAACTTGCCACGGGCTTGCATCAGTTCCGCGCCAATATTCATATTGCATAACATGGCTCAGCTCACCATCGCACCTCGGATACTACTCTCTCGTCTGGTTGCCATATTTCCTCGCGACCTCAGTACTTTACGCCACCGCGATGTAACCCTACGCGCGAGAGTATAGACCTTTTCATCTTCCCTCGCGTGAGCGCTGCCATCTTGGAATCACGTGACGCGGCCGCAATAAAGTGGCTTCAACTCGTCGCTCCTCCTCTGCGCCTTGGCGAGGACGTTGCATTCGTGTCTTTTGTAGCGTTTTACCGCGGTTTTTCTTTGCTTTGTAGGGTGTCGTCGGAAAGTTCTTTGTACTGCCTAATTGCATGCCATTATTATGCGCACAACTTCTGCACTTGATTTTATAACTCGTTTTGTTTATTTGCACCGTCAGGGTACGGGATATGCGTGAGGAAAGAAATCAGCGTTAGCGCAGGCGCCATTTGAGTACTTAGATGATTTTAAGCCACACGACGGTTGAGATGTCAATTATTTGTGTTCACGAATTTCTGATCTCAAAGAAGGCAAATATAGTCAATGCTAGGAGTCCCTGTGTGTGTTTCTTGAACGCATCGCGCTCTGCCTTCATAAAAATCCAAAACAGTTCCTTTTGATTATATACACTCTTAAAAAAAAGCTAGTAAAAAGCTAGTAACTGCAGCAGATACTACCTATTTCTGACCGTTACTACCTTTCACTAACTATTTACTACCTCAAACGCGCGATAGGTAGTAAAAAGCTAGCAAATGCAGCCATTACTACCTTTTTCTGACCGTTACTACCTTTTTACTAGCTATTTACTACCGCAAAGGCGCGGAGAAGATGGCGGCGCTTGCTTCATACCCGATTTCCAGCGTTAGCGACGTACTTGTTGTTTCTGAACGCAGGGGGAGGTATCCACACGCAATCGTAGCGTCAAATATTGTATGAGGGGGCATGTTTAAGGGTTGGAGCTGACTTTATAACGATCTCAGCCTCCGTACCAGCACGACGTGGAAGCCAGCGCTGCAGCGAGTGCAGCGGCCATTGTTGATGCAATGGTCATGTGGCTTACTTCTTTCCTTCTCGTTTGAATTCGTTTGTGAGTGTTTATATTCATTTTGGTTTTAACTGGGATGAAAAGAGCCACGTACTAAAACGTTTCCGAAAACAGGAAAAGTTCAATCTTTTTTATATTCTTTATATTTGTATTTTTTTAAATCATATGTTTTTCTCTCCAAGAGACGCTTGGCAACATTGTACGACAAGCAAGTTGGCGCGGTTGGGGCCAGTCGATGTTCGCAAGACGCTAATTTCTTTGATGTGAAACTGCCGTTTTTGCCTTGTGTCGTGTGCAGCTCTCGTGTTCCCGCGTTGGAGTGCATAGTAAATGTTCGTGCGGTCGACGGGGCGGGTGTCTGCGTGGACCTGGACTGCTCCGAGGATAGTTCTAATGAGCCGGTGCCGCTGTCACTGGGTTGGATTTCGTCGTCCAAGAAGCTTTTCTCCACCTCCTACTTGACACTGAGAACTTCTTCGCGGTTTGTGTGTGCTCGGTGGTTGAATGATTCTGATTGAGCTGTCTTCGGTCGTGACAGTACACTGTCACAACCGTTAATGTGCGTCGTAAATAGTGTATGTAGCTTTGGGACTAATGGAAAGAAAACTGTTTTGGCATTCGATGAGTCTTTTTGAATTTGCCCCAAAAACGCGAGCATTCGTCGGTGTAATACAAAAATTAAGACGCGAGCTGCACGCGGTATTAATTTTGCATGCATTTTTGTAGCGCAGCACGCGAAAGGAGTGCAGCTGCCGTCGTACTCTCCGTCAATTACAGCCTTTATTCGCCGCGGGAGACGGCAAGAAAGCACTCACTCGCCGACGAGCGCCTCGCCGACAAGCGACGAGGCGATCGACGGGGACAGTGACGAGCGACGGCAATTTCTCACGGTCACCCGTCGCGTCGCTCGGTTTTTTAATTTCTAGGAAACGTCCCTCATCGCCTTGGCCGCTTGTTCCCATCGCTTTCATGCGGTTAGCCTCGTCGCGCAATTTACCCATCGACTGCGAATAACTGACGTGCTGATACACGACGATAATTTTGCGCACTCAGATGGTAAGTATAAAAGACTTAATGGCAGTCGAAGAAGTGAGTGGGGAGGAAGTGGCCGAGTGGGCTAACGCGTCTCACCTAGAAAGCTTGCGCTGAGAACCGATCTGGGTTCGATCCCTACTGCCCCAGCCCGTAAGTTAGCGATAAAATTGATCAAGTAAGCGTGTGTTTGTTTGAATGGATTGTGTCGATTGTTTATATGTATATACTTGCAAATGTGGAAGAATTGAAATAAACTGTAAATAATCGTCTTCCTTTCTTGTGTACGTTTAATTGGGCGGTGACTAGCGCCACCTAGATTACTCATTTCCAGTTTCAATTTCAATTTTTTGTTGCGCCTGCCACCTGGTGGTAAGTGGCATAACCCCACACCTTTTTTTTTTTCCACCGGAAATCACATGACTAGTTGCGTTCCCGGTCTTCCGTCGGGAGGTAGCGCTAGTTACTAGCCAGAGGTAGTAAAATACCTGGATTCTACTTTGAGGCTAGTAACAGTTACTAGCTTCGTGACCTAGTAACCGTTACTAGCGTGACCGTTACTACCTCAGGCTACTAGGTACCTAGTAACATATGTGACAAGCGGTTACTAGCTCTTACCTAGTAAATACTACTAGCTTTTTTTTTTAAGAGTGTGGGGAGAGAATGTTTGAAGTATAAACATTCGCTTGATCTGTTTATTTATGAATTTAAAGAAACAACTTGTTGTGCTTGGTATCATGTCTGCAGTCATTCAATTTTACTAAGATATGCAATTAAACTAATTTATTTAGACACAAAAGGTTGGGCTCCCCGGGTCAAAAAACGTGTCAAAGACAGCTTGTGATTCCCTGACAAAAACGCCTGAGGCACGAAACATGTGACGCCGATAAGAAGCCGTCTGCATGAAAATCATTCGAGTGCAGCGTTGTCGATGCCGGGTTTACTTTCAATGTTGTTGAAAATAAAAAAACGCGTCTGTTCAAACAAATAAATATCTGTCTACCCGAATTCATGAAGTGGTGCCTGGCATTTGACTTGAGCCAAGCTTGCTGGAGGTTAATTCTCTTGCGTCGTTTAATTTTATTTCGCAAATTATACGGAAGACAGGCTCTTATCTCATTTTCTCAATACGTTGTAAGAAAATGTCCCTATGACAATTAGTTTCCTAATATCAACATAGTGAAGTGCAGCTAACGAATACTTTTGAAAGGATGACGGTTGAAAAACAGTTCTACTCGGCCTAGGGTGGACCATCGAAACATCTCTCGAGTACTTAATTTCTTTAAAGAAATCGATGGAGACAGTTTCGCTTCTTTTTAGCATTCCATGCGTCACTACAAAGAGGTTCACCCGGCCGGAAATTTTCCCAAAACGTTTGTGTCCTCGAAAACCGAACAGTCAGCACTAAACGTGCGAGTTCATCTGTTCTCTGCGATTATACACATTGTCAGTCAGGTCGTGGACCTGCTCTTTTACTGTGCCTCAATGCATTAGTCTCTTCATTAGTTTATTTTTACAAAAACTAGTATCAGCGGGCACGTCCAGTAGGCATGCGCAATCTTCCCCCGGCGTTATTTCACTCGTTTCGACGCCGAACCGGGCCGAACAAAGAACATGCTCATAAGACGGTGTTCGTAAAAACGTTTAGAATTTAGGCTCGTAACTACATCGTAGTTCTCAAGGTGGCCTACTACCACTGCATCATTAGTTCTGTACAACAATGGATACATTTATATCACCAAACTAAGCGAAAACGACGTAACGTACCAACACAGCCGCGAGCTCGCTGAAACCGAGGCGTGTGTCAGTGCCCTCTGTCCACCGGTCAGGTTACTACTGAGATGAAAAGGTCTATAAGACAATACGGTGCAAGTTCACTTGAAAGACTGCACAGGGGGACTGCAGAACAGAATGGCACCAGTCTACGAAGACTGCTTGCTCCTCGTCTTCGGTCATATCTTATATAAACAAAAAGTTAGTATTCTCACCAACCGTTCAGGACCATTTTAACATCGAGTCTAAAACAACGCAAGACGCTACACCTTTGACGAAAACTTTAGATTGCTACGTGCAGGCGCCGTTTTTAAGGTTTTTTTTGGATCGAGCCTGGGCATGTCAGGCACCCTAAATGATGCCTTTTTGCACTAAAAAACCTATACTAGCCGTTGTATAAGCTGTAAAAACGACACATTGCCCGGTTCTAGTATAAGCCGTGTAAAGTCTGTAATCTCATTCAATCACCATTCACTAATATTTTTTATTCTTTTGATTTTTTTTTGTGTTGAATGTTTGTAGACATGCACGACTATATATCGCTGTTAAAAACTAATCAGTTTCAATGTTGTGAGAAGATGACAAGTATTGGGAACTGATGTGCTGTAGTGTGGGCTTAACAATTAGAACCCCACATCAGACTTGGTTAACGCTTTAGTTGGCTATCGCGAAAATATAATATGTATGTCTACTCACGGAATACAAAATGCAACTGGTCTTCTAGCTGTGAGAAGGACACCCGCATCGGCAACTACGTGATTCCCAAAGGAACGGTTGTCCTGCCTAACCTGTGGGCGGTGCACATGAATCCGAAAGAATGGAAGGATCCGGAGGTCTTCAATCCTTCGAGATTCCTCAAGGGCGACGGCACGGGACTGATTGCAAAGCCTAAGCACTTCGTGCCATTTTCTGTTGGTAAGCACTCATTTTCGATGTTATGTCTAGCATTACCCATAATATAAGGCCTTGGCCGACACGAGCTATTTAATTGACGAAATCAAAACGGTAGTCAACAAGCGCGTCAGCTGCGTCACGAAAAAAAACAACAACTTGCGGTTAGATTTTTAAACCAGCATGAATTCAGCCTGCCCGATAATAGTAGCATTATTCCACAATGTCGAAAAATAAAATAAAAAAGCGACAGTGCGATGCGACTTTCAGCCAAGACTCTTTAACATGCGCCAAGCTGTAGTGTTACACGACGGCACGCCGGTACGATGCTCATCCATATAAAAACGAGGTAATCGTAAAGTTTGAACTCAGGATCCTTTAGTTTTGCAGTCCGAGATTTATCTCCTCCGTCATGAGGATGGTTAAAAAAAATACCTTATACGTCCGATGTATTAGTGACAAAAGAAATAGAGAAGGTGCGTTTTCTAAGTTAGGTTCATAACTGCTTAGGGTCGCCCTTTAAGCTTTAGCTAAAGGCGTTCAATGTATATAACATACTTTGTTTAATAATCAAATAATCAACACAGGCGACTCACTTTGTGCGTATTTTTATCATAGCGCAATTTGTTTTTTTATATAATTCGACCGATGAGCATGCATATGCTTGCCTGTCCTGATTTTAGTATACTCTAAATAATCACTTCCACAACTATGTATTTTAGATGCGTGTCTTCCAGATCTTTTTCATAGTCTTACAGCCGAATTCATAAACGGGCCTCGACTCGAACTCGACTCAAACTCGACTCGAAACTCCACTCGAGGCCGGTTTTGCGCTTCATAAACCGACCTCCACTCCAAACGCTCCTCGACTCGAGGAAATACTCGACTCTTTCCTCGAGAATCTCAAGGCTAGTCTTGCAACAAAAAGGTATGTAATGTATGACCTCTTAACGGTCACGCACAATCTTATTTTTTTTTCAGAATTTTGTTTTTTTGTGCATAAATATAGGTTTGTCATACGTAGACAAGCTGAACCATCCAGACCCGACATGATAAGATTGATAAGATATAGTGTTTACCGTAGCGTATATAGTGACTGAAAAAACGGAAAAGCTAAATGTAATGGGAGCTTAAAAAGGTATAATAAAAGCAAACTTGATTAACCAAATCTACTGCCTGTCCCACATAGCGGCAAGGCTCTTTAAATCGACCGCAAAAATCGCTTTCTTAATTTATCACGTTCCGATTTTGTACAGCGTTGGCCACAGGTGGTGAAGTGTTTATATAAAATTCGCAAAGAGCGAACTTACTTGAGGACATAGTAAAAAGGAAAAAAGGCTTAACTCCTATGGAAACGCAGCGAAACCACCGGTCTTCAAACCATAGGGCGCCCCATGGTTTGAAGACCGGTAGCTTCGCTGCGTTTCCATAGGAGTTAAGCCTTTTTCTTTTTTACTTTGTCCTCAGGTAAGTTCGCTTTTTGCAAATTGTATAGAAAGAATGCACCGCCTGTGGCCAACGCTGTACAAAATCGG
Source organism: Ixodes persulcatus (assembly GCA_013358835.2). NCBI lineage: Eukaryota > Metazoa > Arthropoda > Arachnida > Ixodida > Ixodidae > Ixodes > Ixodes persulcatus. The sequence goes on from JABSTQ010011055.1 coordinate 90,126, forward strand.
AACGCGATAGGTTAAGAAACCGATTTTTGCGGTCGATTTAAAGAGCCTGGCCGCTATTTGGGACACAGGGTACATAAACTAGCTTTTGTTTTTTTTTCTTTTTTGAAGCACCCTGAAACTTAGGACAGCTCGGCAGGCCGTATCTTTACGATGGGTACCTGAACTAGAGACTAACATAGGTGACATCTTTGAACAGGGGTATGAGCTGAGATAGTTGTACATGTTTAGTGGAACCAGCTGAACTTACATAAAATTATAAAGATACGAGAAAAAAAAAAAACAAGTGATCGCTGGACTAACAACTATTTGTTAAACCTCCGCCTCTTCTTCTAATGGTGTTGCTACTTCTATTGTTCAGTCCTATTTCTCTTATGTTTCGTTCATCCTGTTGTTTGTCCCCCTTTTTCCTTTTTTACATGGACATTGGTGCCCCGCAGTATTTTCTTTTCACTTTGCTGTAGGGTGATTGAAGGTGAACTGACGTAAAGCCCCTTCAAGTTTTAAAAGTTCCGCAAAGTGCGTAGATGCGGGAGGCACGTGCAACATGCAGCCCTTGGGAAGATCATGGCGACAGAACGCATCGCTAAGTTAGATTTCAGACGCCATGTTCTTCGCAAAAGTGGCCCGCGGCACGTGCCTCGATCATTTCTACAACAATGAATTGCGCGACTTTTCCCAGGATTACAGTACCCAGGATAGAGGGGCTTTAAACTGACGCAGTTTTCTTCTTCTTCTTCTATGACTAGGGCCTCCAATATTTCTAGTGCAAGCCTGTTCTTGTGATGTCCGAGGTTGGATGTCAGCTCGAGCTTGGCCTTGCACTTGCATGCTTTACAATGAGCAGCTAAGTGCCCTGGTGATGTTAGGTTTTTCAGGTTGCCTGCATGCTCATGTGTTAGGTCGTTGATGGGACAACCTCAATTCGCTGAAGCGCTTTATTTGGACTCAGTACATAAATTATTATATAAAGAAAATCAATGTGCAGGTTCAAATCATACAATATGGTACAACGAGAAACAAAAAGCAGATTTGTTTCAATATTTGATGTAGCTGAAATTAGAACGCAACCGCGCAGAGCGAACTCATACTGCTGCTTATTTGACACTTATGACGCCGAGTGGTCAAGCGCACACCAGCTCAGAGCACGTGGAGCGAAAGCTCGCACTGCAGAACCCAGGGATCCTGGGTTCAATCCCCACCTCTGTCCGTTTCGACCTGGATGAGCATCGTACCGGCGTGTGGTCGTGTTTCACTACTGCGTGGTGCACGTTAAAGACCCCAGGCTAGCGGTTGTACTGCACTGGCTAAATTGCTCATCTACAGCTGGAAGACTCGTCGCCCGTTGAGGCAGACCAAGTTCTAGGCTGTATAAACATACAAACAACCCCCCCAATTTCAGATCGACCCAGGGTGTCGGCGTGCAAAACTATTAGGAAGCTTGGAGGATGCTCTAAAACCGCCCATTTCACTGAAGATGTAGGGGATCCAACGTACAAATCTAAGACAAGTGTGCCAGATTGTGTTCACGCGCTTCAATACCCCTCACGAGTTCGGGACTGGCTATATCGAAAAGAAAGCAATCAGTCGTTCCTAAGAATATCTTAGATAAACCCAGCCGGCCCTTGGCTTCGATTACTAGATTTCTTGTCCCCTTATTCCACAATCCACCTGTACACATCGGTGATATAAGAAAATATCTGCGCTCCACCACAAGAAAGGTAACACAGTGGAGGGAACGGACATCTTGTACGTTTTGATTCCCGATTAAGCCAGTGATGCACAGTGAAGGCACCGTGATCCTGCGGGTTTTTTTTGTGTGTGTTTGGTTTAGCAGGTGATCGCAGCCCCCCCCCCCCCCCTTTTAAAAGAAAAAAAAAGGAGAAATACGAGGAAGTGCTTGATTAGTTACATCGGTTCGTAGCCTTGGTTGCGCTCGAACTTCATGTGAAGCGCAGGATGGCCGCCAAACTGAGCGCGATTAGCTGTAAATAGACGATTGCAGTGCGTGATATGATTGAGACGTATTACTTTTTTTTTATCATTTCAGGCAAACGGATGTGCCCAGGACAGGCGGCCGCCAATGTTCAGATCTTTCTGTACCTTACAGGAATTCTGCAGAAGTTCCATGTGATGCCTGAAGATGGCGTCGCAGTCGACCTCTCCTCGGACTGCGTCACAATGAACAGTCCGAAAGCGCAGAAGTTGCGCTTCATTCCGCGAACGTAAACTATATCTTGATCGGTAATTTTTTTTTCACTTTCTTTTACTAACAATTACACTGACGTGAAGCTTTCAATAAAGTAAACACACTGGGTTCTTATTCTGTTTCAACTTGAGTTTTGTATCGTAGATTTGTTTTTTAGTATGCACAGTGAAAATTGTTTACAAATTTCAGTGTGATATGGTGATTTGTAACAGCATTTTGGGAGCATAGCGTTAATACGCGCCGCGGTACGCCATTCCCGAGGAGCCTTCGCGCCCCTGGATTCACCGAGGGAAGATCATCCCCCCCCCCCCCCGAAGCGACCGAAAGAGAGCTGAACGCCTCTCTCCCGGAAAGCATGTGCTCTCACGCCTTCCCAACCGATGTTAGAAGTGTACTACAGTGAACATGAATGCATCAAGAAATGAACGACGCAAAACCACTTTTAATTAAGCGAGTGCTAGCACAAACGTCACCGGTCCCGATCCTTTTTTTATCTTCGAAACAACAGACCCTTTGACCCCGCACATTTTCTTTCTTACTTCACACGTGGTCTAAAAACGAATCTATCACAAAGAAGGCAACGAGAGCAAATGGACAATGTTGAATAATATTTATCATCTCTATTTAAGCAAGGGCCAGATCCATCGGCCGAAATTTTAAACAGCCTTAGCTCGACATTGAACAATGCTGCACAAAAGTTTTGCGGGTCCTGTTGGCGAGAATCTCTATTACAGTAGAGATGGGTGGTGTAAAAAAAAAATGATACGGTCATGCACGCGAGTCTGGACATATTCAAAGCTTTTGTTAATTTTTTAGATGTTACACCGCAACATGTGTAGGGAACGTAATAAAAAAGATTTTGCGAAAACTTAATATTTAAAGAGAAAGAAAAAAATTGAGTGCGCCAGAACTGCATTTGCGATTTTTGAAGTTTTCGTCTGTGTCGTGTTTGATGACACCTACTACGAAAACTACAAATATAAAAATTGAAATTTTTTTAATTTATAATAAATCATAAAAACCACAGAGTAATAAATGTGCAACATTGTGGAGGTCAAACATTTCGCGCCAAAAATGCAGAAACGTGACTCCTTTGACGTGTTGTCAGTAGATTTTTGAGCCATTATCTACAAATATTGAATAGCTACAACATAAAGAAATATATGTCATACGTTTTTATTAAAACGTTCTTTCGAATGATATTTAAATGATTGTATTATTTGAAAAATCAAAATTATATTGTCGCTCCAAACTTGTTCTAAATCACAAAGATAAGAAATTTCATGGACAATAAAAAAGGTGAAAGCCGTCTTCGATGTGTTTGAATTTTATAATTATATTTTTCCCCCATACTCTTGTGTTATTTATTTTTAAAAGTTGCATCATTTTGTTTCTTGTAAAGTTGCAGCGCTCCAAAGTGTACTTTTCACGCTGGCATTTTTACCAATGGCAGAGACGAGATTATCTTTTGATTCCATATATGTTATGACTAGACATATATTTTGTGCAGTGTTCTGTGGTTGTGCTCAAGTTCAAGTATTCTACTAATTAGAACAATACCCGCATTCCTCGTATTTCGTATTTATTTAACAAATAAGCTTGTGTTGTCCTTTAATAATACAAGTTCTGGGAGCTTTACCCCAAGAATTTTTTTTTATTCGCTACTACTACCATTTTTTCAGAGAAAGTAGTTGAAGAGTAAAAACCAGGTTACAAATTGTATGCAAATAGCTATAATCGCAATGAAGTGGGAATGCTTGAGCCACCAAGCTTGTTAAACTGCTATACTTCACCTCACCTTAGCACGAACTAACAGCGAAGGCTGTGTAAGCGCGAGCGGCTAGCTTCGACTGCCTTGACTTGAGCACTCGCTGCACGAGCGCTCGCCGAGGCTTCCTCCAAAGCAACTATACTTCGTCTCACCTTAGTATGGACTATTGTTTGGCGCGCGTGCTAAAAGCGCGAGCTAGTCGCTTTCAATGAAGCCGCAACGGCTGCACGAGCGCTCGTGCAGCATGCGCTCTAGTCAAGGCAGTCAAGGCTGGCCGCTCGCGCTAGCACAGCCTTCATGGTTAGTCCATGCTAGGGTGAGACGAAGTATAGGTCGGGCTTTTGGCACGCGCGGCTAACAATAGTCCATGCTAAGGTGAGACAAAGTATAGTTACGACCGTTGTAGACCCGGCGTACCACGGTAAACATGTGATTTCACTAACAGACTGTCACTAAGACGTCCGTTAAGATTTAAAAAAAAAAAATGTGTGGAAATATTTAATCGACCAAAGTAAAAAAAAATATAATAATGCGGTAAGATGTTGAGCGCACTATAGTTGCCCAATACACCCTCCTGTCTTGGCAGGAAAGTGCAATCATATGTTCGTTTTTTGCCCCTCTTTAAACCAGACTGACGAATTTCTCTAAGCACCCGCATGTACTGCAATAATTTCAACGAAGGCTAAAAAATCGGTCAACACCAAATGTGGCAAATAGAAAATGAACGAACTGACTGATTCTCTCTCACTGCCACAGCGTTCCGGGAAGAGAATTCCAAAGCTCTCGTGAAGTTCAACTCCGGCTCTCTGATTGTCTTAAGCCGCGTTTACATGAATGCAACTTAGTCGCCTCGAATCCAGTTGTCGCATTCAATGCGGTCATGTAAACGGCATAATGCGCAAAGAAAGCGCATCGCATTCAAGTCGCTAGACAGAGGTGGATCGAGATGGCGAGTGCGCATTCATTCAGCCCATGTAAACGGAGGTCGCATCGCATTTTGGAACTGGGAGAATTATGGGAAGGTGCTCGCTGCGGGAGCGAGTGAACAGCTGAGTACATGGCGGCGGACACCCTTGTCGGCGGCGCGGAGAGCGGTCCCGTATGGTCGCCCGCAATATTTTCCCGAGAACAAACACTACCTTTTATTGCCATCATAAGTAAGCGGAATATAGCGGAGCTGCTCGGTAAAGGCGGCCCCCGTCCAAGCCTTGCGAAGTACGACTTGAGCGTTTGAAGGGGTCCCAAAGGCTTCGGCTCAAGCACGAACGACACCCAGAGCTCCGAGCACTGTAGAGCACTGCATGGTAGCGCAGAACGAGCAGCTCCTACATCGGTGCCGTTCCTGGTTGCGCAGGAGCCTTTTGGACCCGGGGTCCGGTTGGTCCGGTCGCGATCGGCGAGGTCTGGCGCGGCGAAGTGCGGAGGCTTCCTCAAAGCGTGCGCACACACGTCGCCTCTGGTCCAGAGTGACCGAGTGGCCCAGCCTGCAGCCCTAAACGCTTATGTTTTGATGTTTTTCCCGTCTCGTAACTTCTTCCACAGCACCGAAGACAGCGGGCATGATCTTTACGTTCACTGAATGCGTCGAAAGGCCTCCGCCTCCACGTGCGATGCATCGGAAAACGTGGTATGGCTGGTGCCGGCACTGCATAGCTTCGAGCTTTGACACGGCGTGCCGCCACCTTCTAGTGCGCATTCATGTAAACGTTGCCGCGTCGGCTTCGTTCGAAGAACGAGTGGAGTCGATGCGCTGAAGTCGCTTTCATGCACTCTAAATCTCTGTTGCGAATATATAGCGGATAAAAGCGCTCGTAGCGAATATATTCGCTACAACAGCGATGAAAAGTCGGCTTCCACAGTCCTGTATTCGCTAGACACAAAAAAGGAAATTAACAACAAAATGTCGAGCAACCTAACATACAAAAAGAGGTACGTAGCTAATGAATCCATCTAAAAAGATACAATTCTTTCGTAGCGAATATTTTTTCCCCGCGCTGTAGCGGAAAGCATTTTTCAAGGTTAAGGGACCTTGTTTTTTTTACATTTTGCGTTTTCGTTAAAATAGCTCGGTAGCGGATGAATCTCAGAGCGCATAGCACAAAGCCTAACTTGTGCTCGAAAACGAAGAACCAAAGAAGTAAAATCTGCGGCCAATCGTTCTTTTTTTTGCTTTTTTTTTGTTTGCTTTTGTTTTTGAATCTATCACCGTACCGTCGGAAGAGGGGAGAGGGAGAAGGATCGGGGGACGAAGGGTTGGCTGTAAAAAGAAAACCTCAAGCCAACATTAAAAAAAAAAAAAAAACACGCTACAACATGAAGTCGGTCCTGGGAAAACGCCAGCCAATGGGAAGCCATGAATTCTCAAAAGCGCGGGAGATGTACCAAAAGCGAGAAGCGTTATTCAGACAAAAGGAGCTATAATGGAGGCAACACGTGTTGACCACAGCGGCGCTTTGCGCCGTGATTGTGCTGAGTGTCTGTGCAAGCGCTTCGTTAGAACGGTGGAGTTAGTTCAGCTTGCCCCGTGCAATGATTGCTGGCATCGTCTGCTTTCGCACAGCGAATCGGGTAAGTTTTCAGAACTCATTCTTTTACCTCTGATTTTGCAAGTATGTTTGTAGAAATGAACTGCCTTTTCGTTTAGCGAAGGTCTGGCGGATGTAAGTAATTTAACTCGAAACAGAAAATTTAATTAAGCAATAACTTGTCGAGTGTTCTGGATTCCGTTCGCGCTTGTGGAAATGAAGTGAAATAACTGAACCTGTTTTAAAGTGGTGCCATTAGTCATCGCCATGTCGTCGATGTGCGACGTTTTTTTCGATAGATTGTTTTATCGAAAAGCTTTCCGCGTTCGTTTCGTCGCAAGGTGTGTCGACGAGCCGTCGCGTTTCGTGAGCAGATATCCTCCTGCGACGAAGTGTCGTAGCAGGATATGTGTTCACGAAACGAGGTTCCACGAAACCATGCAGTGTCGACGAAACCTGTGTCCATGAAAATTAGTCCACGAAACGCAGTCCCACGAAACGAGCTTTGATTAAACGATAGCGACCCGTTTTAAAGCGTGTCCAGTGGTCCGCACGGCCTGGAAAATTGAGAGTTCGTTGTCTTCATAACTGTGTGAACCCGTTGACTGAGACAGAGAATTAGAAAGAGAGATACCTCTTTATTGTGCCAATTCCGGCTTAAAGGGGTGAAGGGCTACGTTGAGGTGTCTAGGTCAAGGTCCTTAGACACCCTGGATATGTGCTCCAAGAGGTGATGCTGGGAGGGCTTACAGTGTAAGGGGTCAGTGAGCCATTCCGTCCAGGTGGCGGGGGTAGGGAAAGTGTGTGTGTGTGTGTTGGGGAGCGTGGACAGTTCCAGAAGATATGTTCAGAGGTAGAGCAGGATGGGTGTCCGGGGAGGTTGAGGATTCGGTGCATCCAAACGCGATGATAATCGAATCATCCGCGTTTTGTCGCTGTTAGCTTTGCGCCTGCTATACGAGTGGTAACTTGGTGCGCCCCGGAGTTTCCCGGAAGGTTCAAGTCGTTCTAAAAAAAGTTGATTTAGTGGTTTTCGATGACGCTCGGTAAGTTTCTGATGAGAACCATATGCCTATTTTCATTAATTAAAAAAATTAATTAACGGATTTTAATTATTCAGCCACCTTATCGCAAAGATTAGCCACCCACATAATGTCCCCCTGGCCGAACTCACCTGCACAAACCATATAAATATAACCTTCACGCCTAAAAAAAAAATAAAAAAAAAAAATCTGTAAAACTTAAATAAAAAACACTTCGTATATACATATCCACAACGCCACCAAACTGCAGAATATCCTGTTTTCAAGGACACGCACAGAACCCACATCACAAACAAAAAAGAAGGGTCATTAAATCAAACCAATCGCTGAGCTAGACACGTCTACCCCTGTTCCTTTTCCCACCTCTGTAAAATGTTTTGCTCCACCTACGCCAGTCTCGGGTTAATTTCATCGTGGTTACCTTCGACATTAAGTTCCCTAACAGAACGTCGGCTGCACATCTGAAGCTTCCTTGACACCGTTTCAAATGTTCCAGTTGTTGTGAGCAATTTATGTTAATAACAGTTCACGAAAGAGATCGAAAGCTCATATCTTTTCTTTTTGAAGAATGAGATACTAGGGAAATGTTGAGAAACTGAACCGTGGGCCGAAATCACGTGATATAGAGCTTCTAAACAAAAATGTTTATTCTCTTAAACTCTGACAAACGAGCTTTTCAGAATATTACGGGATGTAATAGTGAAGTTTTTTAGGATTGTCATGGTCTTTTTTTCTACTTGTGTTTCCCTAGCTTGCCCTTGAGCTGGAACCGCAATTCGGAAAGAAAATGACTGAAATGAAGAGAGAAATAATGCAAGTGCTCGCGGTGTTTCGACGAGACTAAGAAAATTAATCCAGCTCGTTTGTCAGCATCGACAATCATTTGAGGCCTCCGGAAACCGGTTTGAGCTCATCAGTCTGGTAAATCGCATTGTTCGCTATTTAGTTTAAAAAATAATTATCATATATTATGAATCGACTCAGCCTTGTCAATATTATTTTGCATACGGTGTAAGTGAGTGTGAATGTTCATTCGATATTGCAGCTAGAATGTCCAAAGGGCGACGTCGTGGAACCTGGGACGAAACTATTTCTTGGCGCCGACCGAAAAGTCAGCTGGTGTTCAAGCGACCAAAAGATCGTCCTCAAGACAACAACAATGGAGCTCGCACTGGTGCTCTGCCTGGGAGTCTATTATGTAAAAAACATAACCTACCCAGTGGCGTTTTCTTAGCTCCTGGCGCTAATTCAGATAGTGGTGGCGGGCGACGCCAACTGTCGCCAAAGTTGGAGAAGGGTACGTCCGATGGCCCTCTTAAAATCTTTGACAGCCTGAAAGAGTGAAGAAGCTGGACCGACGTTCCTATACAGTTTTTGAAACTAGTCACGTTTCCTTATATTGCCGCCCGCAGGGCCGACAAAGCAACGCTCGGTCACTGACATCTAGAAGATTCGCGTTCATTCTCGCACCAGACGTAACTTTCCACCTGCTTTGTTATTCTCGAAAGTGCCAGTTCATCCTCGCCCCGAGCGCGCGACGCTCGAGCCTTCTTTGCCGAACTTTCGAGATAGTGACGCACGGTAGATAAGCAGCTACCCGCGACCTTGTCGAGTCAGTCTCGCTCGCGCTCTGTTTCGCCGCCGAATCGCCGCCTGCTTTTCTGCTGCCTCGACGCTCTTTCCTTTCTTATTTTGGTTGGCACAAGTTCGCCCATTAAACCTTTATTTTCAGTTCAGTCTTCGCCTTCTCGTCGCCTTAATTCGTGACAATATACGTAAAAAAATCTCTGGAAGCTCAGCAGGATTCACTGTGCCAATATTTAAAGATCAAATAAATACGTTTCACATTGTTTAAACTTTGCTTCACTTATCTTTCTGTTACATTCTTTTGGCTGATTTAGTTTAATGCCCTACTTTTAGTACCTGTTGAAGGCAAACATCGGTTATCAACATTTACACAAACACTGAATATCCCTAGGATCTAACTTCTATACAGGCTGACTACCAACCTGGCAAACAAAAAACCTGTAATTGTCGGAGAATTTGGCGAGTTTGAAAAGTCGGGAAATTTCCACCTCGCAGTCACGGAAATTGAGCTTTTCTTTCTCCAAGCGACTGCAAATCACGCGCGTGTGGTGTGGCATAGTTGCATGCGACTCGGCTATCGTGCCGACGCAAATCTCTGAAACTCCTATCGCATTCTCTCGAAACGTTCGCACTAAGATGAGCTTCTCTCCTTGCGCTCGCGCTAAAAGATTTATTGAGCGAAGAATATAAAAAAAAATAGACTGACAAGGTAGTATGATATAGTGATTGGCAAACGCTTTGTTGGCCGCCAGACATACCAGTGTTTTCCACATATAAACAGTGGTTAAGGGTCCAGATACGTCATGTCCCCCTTGGAACCAAGCAGGGAATTACGATAGAGTAGGGGAAACCTGGAAACGTCGGCGAATTTGAAAGTGCCATATTGGTAGACAGCTTAGTATAGTGCCTGGAGAAAGCTGATTAAGTACACAGCGCAACACTGCGCGAACACGTGATCGCTGTGCTTTTTTGTTTGTCCTTTTTAAAGCCTAAGGGTTGTTTTCAAAACTAGTAGTTTGGTGGAAAATGGTTTTTGGGGCGAACTAACCTAAGCGTTCATATTTTATACCCACAAACTTCCAAAGAAAGTATTAGTTTTGTTTTGTTTTTTTAACTTCCGAATAAATGTGTAAAAAAAATCAATAGTGATTAAATATTTTAATATACTCTAATAGTAGCTATGTACTCTGGCTACCTTTTTACATAATCACCATAATGCTTAAGGCAGTTATTGTGACGTGGAGCAAACGTTTGGATGCCCTCCCCAAAGGAGGCTTCCGCCAGGGTTGTCAGCCCTTCCAAAGAACTGAGTAAACAAAACGATAGTGTTTAAAAATATTTTATTACACACAGAATGTAGATAAATACTCTAGATACTCCTACAAATAGTAACCACATAGAAGTCATTATGACGTGGCACGAGCTTTTGTATGCTTCCTCCCTTTCATATGCCCTCACCCTTTAGTGGTAAAGTTGGGTGCATACGAAAGCTTGTGCAATGTCATAATGGCTGCCTAAACCTATGCGATGATTATATGGTAAAGTGGCTAGAGCATGTATCTGCAATCTACATATACAAATATTTTTTTAATCGCTCCTTTTTTCTTCACACAATTTGTCGGAAGTAAAAAAAAAACAAAAAAAAACAGCCCTGGTACGAAACATTGCTGATGTACTCGTGCTCACAGTGTCCCAGAGTTCACATACAACAACATATTGTGTCTGAGATGACATAGAACGATCTGATGGGCTCACTGCCAACAACCGCCTGTTAAGTGACCTGATGTAGCAACGAGGCATGTCCTTCTCTCATAATGTTAAATGCAAAAATAGAGCATCATATGTGAAAAACCGTACCATTTATTTCTTACTTCTCACGTATTCTTCAAGCTTTTAGATAACCCCGTGCTTAGGAGCAAGAAAAGTTCTAACTAGATATAATTCAGCTTCATTCATTTTTACCGTCACTAGCGCCGTCCCCAACACTTAAATGCATGCTATCGTTGCTGCCGACTGCATCACTATATTGAAAACATATGTTTAAGGTTCAGTGGATGACGTTAGTAGCCCTAAAAGAAGGGTTCAGTTTGTATCGAATAAGGTTCGTAGCGGTGAACTATTCTGTAATCAACCCAGATAAAAAAGTATCTAATGTGACCCAAATAAAAAGTCTTCGAGGCAACCCAGATAAAAAAAATATCCGGGGTGACCCATATAAAAGATTTTCAAGGTGACCCAGATAAAACATTTTCGAAGTTACCCAGATAAAAGTTCTCCAAGGTTACCCAGATAAAACATTTTCGATGTTACCCAGATAAAAGTTCACCAAGGTTACCCAGATAAAACATTTTCAAGCGGGCCCAGATATATTCGCCACAAATATATCCACCACGAATTTGCAAAAAAGTGGTGGATAAATAGCGGATACATCCGCTACCGGGTTTAGAGTGTGTAAACGAGGCTTTAGTTTAGGTTCGTGGCAGCGAGCTCTTCTTGAAACAACAGACAAAACAAGGCCTGCAGTTTTCCCGGCGAAACAGTCGATAATCACGTTGTCTCTGTATTTGAAGGATGGCGTTCTACCGATGCGGAAGGTGTTTTTTCACTCTGCATCATTCGATGTGACAGATCGCAAAGAAAAGCATAGCCACTGAGCCTAAATACCCACAGACCACCAATAAAACCTAATTTAGGGTCACGAGGTTCGAAGGGCATCCGTTGTAACCTTGTGTCTACATGCACGTACTTTGCAGAGGACGTGCCATCGCTTTGACTCCCTGGCGGCAATATACAATCTTTGACCCCTCTTCGCCAATAAACTATCGTCCCCAAGGAGCCAACGCCGGCGTCAAAATCGAGACGTCGAGAGCCCTAAAAGCGACGCGCGCAATACAAGCCGCACCGATTTAATCGGCGGTAAATCAGAAAGGCGTCGGCTAAAAACAGAAAGCAAAACCCACAAGCCGGCGGTGGCCCCCTCTTGGGAACATAAAGAGGGGCTTTACGGGAACCAGAGAGGGCATGGACAGCAGAGCACACGGAATAATCGCCTGTTTTCCCCTGGTGCACTTTTCTTTTCAGAGGAACCGATTGCCACGCCGCTTAGACTTACTTTATACTCTACTTCATAGAATCCCTAATAACGTATTATCTTTCCTTCTTTCTTTCTCTTCTCATGCTTTCGGGAGGTCGCGGAGTCTTGTAATCGTGAGACCAGACAACACGCGCGCTGCAGTCATAAACAAACGAAGTGGTGGCCAGACCCGTGTATAGTTGCATCTTGACAGAACGTCTTCAGCCATGGCAGCGATGTACAGCGTTCGTTGAGTATTTTGTGTTGACTACCTTAGTAAACACAATAAGAAGACAGCAAAGCAGAAAAAATGTTCGTAGTCTGTAAGATCTGGATCTGAATTTCCGATATGTATCGGGCGAAATCCTCCAGTTCGTGCACTCCCTATTTATAGCCACGTTCGGAGTTAATCGGTTTTCTCGCACTCGGAATGGTTTCAGCACAGGTGAGTGCTTGCAGAATTCGTCAGCCTTGTTTGAATAAAGACGGACTTCTTAAGAACCCCTCCAGTCAACGCGGTCAAACATAGTGCGCCCTTATCCTCACTCGTTATACTTTTTTTTTAACGTTTGAATTTTATGTTTCTGTTTTGTTGTAATAGAATAAATAATTACCACTATTTTTATTCTTAACGGACATCGTGCTGAAAGTCTGCCACTGAAGTCGCAGGTTACCTTAATCAGCCGGACGTACAACCGTCATGAATAGCAGTGTAACAATCTCGGTGGCTGAAACATTCCCACTTTATCACAAATACAAATAAACATATTTTGATATAATTTGCACCGCTGTATTTACTTTTCTACTAGTTTCGGTAAAAAAAAAAATGTAGTAGTAGCGATTCGAAGTTCTCGTTCCGCTTTTGTGGAAAAAGTTCAGCTAAGACTAATAGAACTTGTGATTTTAAAGGACAACATAGGCTTATTTGTTATATTAATAAAAATGACGAGCAACGCGGCTGTTGCTTTAATCAGTAGAACAGTTGAGCTTGAGCTCAATACCCGAGTACAGCACAAAATATGTATCTAGTCGTAAAATACACGGAATCAAACGATAATCTCGTCTCTGGCGTTAAGCTAAAATGCCGCCGTGGACGCTATTTTTTGCAGCACTGTAACGTTGAGGGAAGGAAAATGATTCAACATGTTTTTCTTGAATAAACACAAGAGTATGGTGAATAAATATAACTATAAATTAAAAAAAAAATCGAAGATGCATTTTTTTTTTTTAACTTGCCACTTGCAAGTCGTTAACTTTAAAATTGAGAACAAGTTTGGAGCGACATAAAAGTGTAAATTTTTGAGAAAGTGAAATTATTTTATATCATTGAAAAGAACGTTTTACTAAGAATATATTACATACGTTTTATGTTATATCTATTCAATTTCTTTTTATAACGGCTCAGAAATCTAGTGACAAAACATCAAAGGAGAATCTTTGCAGATATTTGACACAAAATATGTGAACTCCAGAATTTTGTACATATTTCACTCAATAGTTCCTATGATCTACTATAAGTGAACATATTTGAGGTTTGCGCTATTTGTAGTTTGCGTTGTAGGTGTTGCCAAGCGTGACATAAACGAAAACTTCAAAAATTAAATATGCCATTATGGCGCACGAAATTTTTTGTTTTTCTCTTCAAGTACTAAGTTTTTCGCAAAATGTTTTTTTTTATTATGTTTCCTACACACGTTGAAAACTCACATATAAAAAACAATAAAAAAAAAACAAAAAACGTCCGGACTCGCGTGCATTATGAACAGAGGCATGAACGACTCTCGTTTTCGTGATCAGCCCTAGACGCTCTACGTGCGAGCGATTAGCAACCTGATCAAATAAGAAGCTGCTGTCATGCTCCTATTCTCATTGCCCCGCGTTTATCTTCGAGGATTTTAACTTCCCCAGTATAGATTGGAGCGGTACTACGCCAAGTGCTGTTGGAGAGGCAGGCGCCCGTGCATTTCTAAATGTGTGCTCAATGTTTAACCTCACTCAGCTGGTACATTTCGCGACTAGAGTTGTAGGCAATTGTTCCAGCACCCTGGATTTAAATATTTCTGATAACCCTGCATTGGTTAGTTCAATCTCCTGCCTAGAAGGGTTAAGCGACCACATAACATTACACTGTTTTCTCGATGTTCAAACCCCCAAGTGTGCGAGCGTTGTAAAAAAAAATACGTTTATACAATAAGGCCGATTTTGATTCAATTCTGGCGTGTCTATCAGATTACTTTTCCCTCTATAATGAGAATTTTGATTCGAGAAGTGTTAATGACAATTGGTGTTTATTTCGTGACAAGTTGCAAGACCTTATAGAGGTCTACGTTCCTTGTGCTGTGATCAAATATAATGTCTCGATCCCATGGTTTACTCGTTCGCTCCGTTCTCTTTAAACAAATTTTAACAAATTAACAAATGTTTAAATTAAACAGAACTGCACAAGCCCAACCATAATGTAAGTAGAAAGCCGTGCAAAACTGCCAGCTAGAATGAACAGTTCAAAAGGCCTATAGGCCTTTTAACTGTTCATTTTAGCTGTCATATTTCTGTTGAAACTTTCTAGGCAGTCGTTTATTTAAGCAAGATGAATTTGCGATATTCTGCGTCCTCGTTATTGCCGGTACTATAGCAGGCGAAACCAACCACGCCCGAACGAAAAAAAGCAGAATCACGGCGCGTTTACAGGGGCCCTAATCTGGACACTTGGCGAAAAAGTCGGCGAGAAATCTGGCGGCCGTGATTGGCTGTCGCCGCACTTGACCTTGGCGCCGGCCAATCATAGCCGCCAGATTTCTCGCCATCTTTCTCGCCAAGTGTCCAGATTAGGGCCCCTGTACGTGATTGATTTAGACGGCGATATCAAACGCAGAACGACGACGAGTGTCGTGACGGTGCACTTTACCCTGTTTGACAAGCTTCATCAGATGGTGGCGCAGGCTGCGCTGGGACTCGCCGTAAAACGGAATATAGACCTTTTCTTTAACGGCGCCGCCATCTTGAGAATTACGGCGCCGACGACGCCGTCTAGCGGTTTAGAAAAAGAAATACCGGCTAGTTATGGCAGCACAGCTATCTCGGTAGGCAACGGTGTGGGTATGGGGGGAACTTGGCTAGACTTGGCTATGGTGGGCTGCAATGATTTGGTTGGAGCTTGTCCCGTTGGATCCATCTGGCTACTCACAGGTAAGGCCCCTGTACTCACAGGCCATCACTTTGCCTCCTCGAGAGAACGAGGACGAAGACGGTGGGGTGTTTTGATTGAGTTTCCACAGCGAAGTATATATGAGCAGTTTAATGTAGCCTATGCAGGTAAGCTCTCGGCAATAGATACCTCCATCTTGAGTAATGACGTGCAGACTTTTTCATACCTTTCACATACCGTGGGGCTTGCAGTGATAACCTAATTGAACCACCTGCACCGGGAATTAAAATCGGTCCTCTTGTCTTAGACGAAGTGGACGTGAGCTTAAACGTGACGTTGAGTCTGATACGAATCTCTCGCGATTCAAGCTCGTAATCGACTGACTTCATAAATAAGGATTCTTGGGGAAAATGCGAAGCTCGATAACACTGCAGCCGCACTCGCGCTGCATGCAGCTTCTTGTGCTCATGGCACACTTTCTGCTATTGTTCTTATGCTTTTTAAAATTATTTATCCATCCGACTACCACGCAGTGGTAGCCAGACAACCGTAGATTTTTGGAAATTGCAGCACGGTAAAAAGGAGCACTCGGAACTACCTCATGCACGACGTCGTTTTTAAGCCTTTTCGCCCATACCCTTGGCGGTTGCATACCCTGTGTCAGCGAGCAATCCAAAAATGCACCAGGTCGAGGGTACGTCAGTTACTGGCTGGTTTGAGGTTATGCGAAAAAGGTCTATAGTCAAATTGTGTCCCAAATTTTGTTCTTAGACGTTTCGAAATTTCGGAGTGCCTGACACTGATTGCTTTGACTACATGGTCAAAGGATGTTGCAATATTCAGTTTCTGAATGGTATTATTTTCAGGGTACGCGCGCACGCTGCGTTTTACTCACTCTGCACGTTTTGCGCTGTGTGGAATACAAGAAAAGCAGAGAAAAGTTCGTGCTCTACATAAGCGCTGTCGCCAATGCTCATTCACGTGCGCCACGTCGCAGTGATTTCGTGACAGCCTACGAGTACGAAATATGCGGGCAGGGGGAATCATTACGGGCAGGGGGAATCAAAACGAAGACTGGCTCATCGGTTTCACACGGTGAGCATGGAAATCCTTTAACGTGCCCTGAGCAGGTTTCTCAGATCACCTAAATATGGCACTAAGTTACTCTACGGGCCCTAAGCATCCTAGAAATCCCCAAATCACAAGGCGCCGCCGATTTCTCCGCAAAAAAATCTAAGATCAAACATCCCTCGGTCATCCCCTGCGATGGGAGGGGCATTGTTCTGGCAGCCAGGACATGTGAACAATGAAAACGCGACATTTTATTGAGATTGCAAACGCTGTTATTACATAATGTGCATGCGTTTGTAGATGATAAAATCAAATAAGAGTAGTCGAAAAATGATAATTTTTCGCGGAGATGAAACGTAATATTGGAATAATTATCTCAAAGACAGCGCACTGTGTTGTTGTTGGGGTAGTTGTAGTTTGTTTCTGCTAAACTGTTATGTCCGATCGTCAGCTCTAGAGGATGCGCTACCTGTGTTGAATCGCAGTCCGGGCTGCATGGGCAATGAGCCGTTCGCATTCGAGATACCACTCCGCGATCCCACTGACAGGAGGCGACAGGGTCCTTCGCTTTCTATAGACCTTTTCTGTTTCCTGTCGTTCTCAGTCACGTGGGTTCCGTATCTGGTATGCGGGGCGAAAAAATAATAAAAGTTTGAACCTGGAATATGCGAGAAAATATAGGTGAGGAAAATCAAGAATGTGTGACAATCACGCATTTTTCGTAAACACCTTCCAGCTGCGGGGAGAGATCAAAAGGATGTTTTACCGCATACCAGAAGTGACGATATTCAAGATGGCTGCGCGCTTGTGGAAAATGTGTATTGGGTGACAGCACTCCTGGTTTCCAAATATGCTTTTCTCGTAGCCGGAGATGACCTCGGTGTGTTGCGATCTTTGATTGCTTTTTTAATAGAAAAATCAGCCGCGTATCGTGATGATTTAGAAATTTATAGCATGCTTCGAGCCAGAAGGGTGAGTTATACCCATATCTAGGCGATCTCAGAAACATCCTCAGGGCACCTATAAACAGAGCGTACGAATTTCATGCGTTGAAACCAGAAAGCTAGCTTCATTATAGCTGTAAGTCCATTGAGGGGAAGTCAACATTCCAAATTAATTTACTGCTTGCCGCTTCTTTTTTAAACGTGCCCTGATGAGGTTTCTGAGATCGCCTAAATATGGCAGTAACTCACTCTGTTGATTCTAAGCATCATAGAAATCGCTAAATCATGACGATACGCGGCCGATTTTCCTATTTAAAAACCAATCAAATATCGAACACACCGAGGCCATCTTCGGCGATGGGAGGAGCATTGTTCGGGCAACCAGGACGACATGTGACCAAGGAAAATGCGACAATTCGTTGAGATGGCAAACGCTGTCCTTCCAACATGTGTATGATTTTGTAGATGATAAGAGCAAATAAGAGTAGTCGAAAAGTTTTTTTGCAGAGAGGGAACATTATACTGAAATAATCGTCTTAAAAACAGCGCACTGTGTTGTTTTTTGTTTGTTTGCTTTTTGTCTTCCGTGGGAATGATATGTCCCGTCGTCACCTCTCGAGCGTGTGCTCGCTGGGTTGATTCGTAGTCCTGGTTGTATGGGCAGCGAGACGCGTGCATTCGATGCATCACTCCACGGTTTCAGCGATCGGAGGCGGAAGGATCCTTCGCTTTCTATTGGCTGAAAGTTGTCCTGATTTGCCAACATGCTCCTCCCATCGCCGGAGATGACCTGGGTGTGCTGCAAGTTTTGATTTTTTTTTTAATTGCTCGCGTATCGTTATGATTTCAGGATTTCTAAACTCTTTTAACCCTTAAGCTGAGACTAGAAGCTCCGCCTTCAGATTGAGTTTTCTGCCCTTGCTAACACAAGTGTGAACGCGCAGGCACGCGCAACCAAGGCTTATGCGGAAGCCAGTGAGCTCGCGCTGAAGGCGGAGATTTTAGTCCCAGTTTAAGGGTGAACGGAGTATAGGATGCTTAGAGCCAACAGAGTTAGTTATCGCCATATTTAGACGATCTTAGCAACCCACGACAGGGGTTGTTCTGTTAAAAACTGCGTCGCCTCTCTGGCTCCTCCCGTAGGCGCACGGCATGATGTCCAAGTCAGGATAAAGGCGTTTTCGCCCGTGGCACTCATACAATCGTCTAACACGCGTCGTGCACAATGATGACTCCACCGAACTTTAATATCGAGAGAACTTTCGAATGGCCAGAACAGATTATGGAATTCGACGACTACTTGTGCGTAGTGGGACTCAATGAAAGGTCTGAGAAAGCGCTGGTACGAACACTGTTGTACACGATGGGAAGGCAGGCCCAAATATGTTTTCAGACGTTTGGTATTTTGAAAGCGGAGTCGAAGGAGTACAATTGGGCATTGAAAAGGTTCGGCGCTCATTTTATGGCTTCGAAATATAAGTCATTTACGAGAGCGCATTTTTTCACCGGCGCACACGAGAATGCGAGAAAAGTGTGGGTCAGTTTTGTGACCACCTTGCACGAACTCGCCGACCGCTTCGAGTTTGCGGAATGTAGAAAGCGCGCGATCCGGGACCGGTTCGACGTGAGACACGCTGATGCCAAATTATCGAAGACACCCCAAATGGACTCCAGTCTCACGCTCGAGACGGCATTGGCCAAAGCCCGCTTTAAGGAGACAGTATATCGTCAGCAGCAAAAACTGCGGGCGGACACTAATTCTGCAACGTCGTTTGATGTCGACTCCGTGGGTCACCGAGCTGCACCCAATAAAACAAATCGTTGTGATTGAACACTAAGCGGAACGCCAAGTGGGTGGCCTTCACAGCAGTGGCGGCAGCAGCAACAACAATAACAGCAAAAACAGCGCCAACAACGGCAAGATCATTGCCAGTGGTGTGGATGCACGAATCACCTCGGGAACTCGGTGCCCTGGAAGTACAACACAATGCAACTTCTACGACACCAGATGATATTTTGCTGCGGTTTGCCGAGCCAAGAATGAAAGTCGGGAGGTAGAGATTTCTTCGCTCGAGTGTGGGCAACATATCTATTCTGTGGGATTCATTGGCGGTTCGGCGGCTAGACTTGCTGAAGTGACGATTTACGGAGTGCCAGTGTCGGCAAAATTAGGCTCAGGATGGATGAGATTGGGGTTCTTGTTTCTTTAGACGAATGCGCTCGGCAGTATAGACATAGCGCAGGGGTTCCGACGGCTCGACGGCTGCCGCGCGAAGGTATCCCAGTCCTCCTACCGCCTCGGTTGCGTTGCCCACCTATGCGTGCCCTCTGCTCAAGATGTCGCTGCTCGATTCCGAGGTGGCGGCCAGCCTAGCACAGGGGACTATACGATAAATTCCGCGTGAGCATCAAGTGCTCGGTGGATGTTTGGGTTAGCGCCCAGGTGTTCACTGGGCACGGACTCGCCACGTGAAGCTCACATGGTTGAAACCGATTGGCCAGTGTCGAGCAGATGATTAGGATCCTGGCCTCTAGAAAAGCCAGATACGCTGGAGGAAGAGCAAATTTTGGTGTCAACTTGAGCGATTCATTGCGCGTCAATGGCATCAATTACTCTCTATTTCGTATCAATATCCCATGTACAAAGTTTCTAAATTTCTTGAATTCGCACTTAATAAAACGTTCAATTAGAATCAACGTCTGGAAGTTCTGCATTACCACTACTATTTCCGCAAGTGAACGCCGGCCCCCAGACCATACTCTCCAGCCAATACGACAAGAGAATCCGCATTCCCAGTGTCCCAAGACGGGGGCAAAAAACAACTTCACAGAAATAACAATCTTTACTACGCGTGGCATTCGGAAAGCGACGCCAAATGATTTAGAAAATCAAAAGATACTAGAAGGAAGGTATTGCAAAAGGAGAAGAGGCAACGCCTAGAGTGAACAACCGGAGGGAGAGACGAAGGTTGGAGGGAAATACCGTAAACGCCAAGGCCAAACAAAGGGGGAAGGTCAGGAAGCGAGAAATAGGAAGAAAAAGGGGGGGGGGGGGGGGTGGAGGGGCTGTTCGGAAAACAAAATGACGGAAGTGCAAGTCGCCGAAAATTAGTCTATTGTTTAAGCCGTTGGGAATTCAGTTGCAAGATTAACGATCAAGCGATTTAATTCTTTGCGAGTGCGGGAACGGAAGAAGCCAGATTTAATAACGCAGATTCGCATGTTAAGTTCGTTGTGTCCGTTACGGGAGACGGTCGGAAACATAAGTGGAGAGGTTAAAGACAATTTTTTTTATCGAGCCTCAGAGTCCACAAGCCGGCGGTGCTCACGGAAGCGCAGGGAAGCTCGCGCTGCAGAACCAAGGTATCCTGGGTTCGATCTCCGCCCCTGCTCGTTTCGATCTGGATGGCAATCGTACCGGGACGCGCTCGTGTGATCACTAGTTTGTGATGCAGGTTAAAGGCCCAAGGCTAGCGGTCGTACTGCCCTGGCAAAATTTATCATCTACAGCGGAAATCCTGCCGCCACTCTGAGGCAGAATAACCTTTCACTGTCTAAACATCCCCAACCCAATTTGCACTTTTTGTTTTGTAAAGATAAGATTATTTGAAAGTTTGGGTATTGAAGTTATGAGGAGGAGCGACATGACTGCAGGTAAGACATCTGGGGGCGTTGCAGGGTCTTCTACCGGGTGACTGCGGAGGCTATCTAGGGGCGGCGGAGGTAAGACGGCTTTTTACTAGGAAAGGTTTTCTGAGATCGTCCTTCCTCTAGTAATTCCTATAGAGATTAATCAAACTATGTGGTCGGTAAACTACCTAGATTAAAGTATTAGACTGGAAAGGTAGCGTGATGAACATATGTTCAACCGAGTATCATGTCCGAAGGACCGAAAGCGTTGAAAAGTTCAGTTTTCATAAGCAATTTCAGTAACATCACTGATAAAAAAAACAAAAAAAAACGAACTCTTTACTTCGTAGTGCTCTATTGTGCTTGGGAGTTGAGGCGACCAAAGAAGGGGACCTTGGTATGCGGTGCTCAAACCCAAACCTAATCGAGTGCAACATAGGCTGGATACACATTATTTTTAAAACAATAAAATGCGACATGTTTTCCTAGATATGCAATTTCCGGTTGTGTAAGATCCACCGAATAAAGATAAATCAAAATCAAGGTTGATTATTGTTTTTCAAATGCTAACGAAAAATTAAAACCTCTTTTTAATTTCTTGTTCTTTTTAAATTTCAGGCGCAATAAAGAATATGTGTATGGTTGGAGTTTGCTATACTTTTCTATGTAATATTCGGGGGAAAATGAAAGAAAAACTAACAGAGGAACGCGTGGCTCGCGTTACAGGCGGCGCAGCCTGTACCTCCACCCCACGCGCTCCTCTGTTCGTATTTCATTTTTCCCCAATAGTACAAGAAACGATATACTCGGGACAAAACTTCAAGTTGAAGGTTTACATTTAAAGTGTCCCTAAAATTAGCCGAAAATGCCTTATTATGGAAGAGTTGCTCCAGATGCCGAGTTGGGGAAAGTCCTGTTTTCAACCTCATCTTAGCTTGCGATTGTTTCTCACGAATACGAGAACTTTTCTCGCAAAAATAAGGCCTTGACCTTTGTGTGGACACGTATCTCTACGTCCTTAAAACAATTGAATTGAAAACAGAAAATAGACGTGACACCACTATGACCGTCTTTCTCTGAACGCACCCAGGAGGAAGAAACAAAAAAAAAAATCATTTCATGGTATCTTTAAAGTGAAACGGTGTATAGGCCTCATATCTATATACCGCGGTGCACCGGTATAACCGATGCACCGCGGCTTGATTTTGGCCAGTCACAGCGCCTTCTTTTCCAGAGAGGACACGTTACTAATATAAAGGTTATTTCATTTTTTTGTGTGTGTGCTGTGGTCGTGTGTGTGTCGGGGGGAGGGGGGGAATCTTGGGACGGCGGCAGCGGTCCTGGTGGCGGCGGTCGCAAGTAGTTTGTGCGCTGAATTGACTTGAACTTGAATGTAACAATTTAATCAATATCAGCTCATCTAGTTCATTGTTTTCATCAAACAGGAACGGAGGGGGACATCTTAGAGCACCGGACAAAGTCAATGCGAACACGTATTTGCATTTTTGATATTGTTCCCAACGACGGTAAGTATCCACTTTACTACAACTTCCCGGCCTACAACTGGGCTTGGAGATTTACCATACATTTTACCGCGCAAATTTAGGACTCCAAAATAAACCAAATTCCCGGTTCGACCACATAAACCAATTTAGCTGGCATCATAACAGCATCGTCTAGAGAAGGTTTTTTTTTTTTTAATTTGTAAGAATTTGTGTTATCGTGATATTGAAATATGTCTTGCCTTTAAGATATCACTGAAAAGCTCACGTTGCAGATGAGCAATTTATTCAGTGCAGTATAATCGCCAATCTTATTTAAACGACCGCGCGTCGTTATTATGAATGCTTAAAAATGCCTAGCCTAGCCTGCGATACCCGTCGTATGTAGCCCAAAACGCTCGCGTTTGTCGCTTTAGAAAGCAAATAAAAACGCGCCATGTGAGCGAACGTTGAAAATGGCATAGACCAGAAGCTCTTTATTGAACGGGAATTAGCTCGGAGACAGCGTTTTCTCGGGAAGTGAACCAAGGTATTGGCACCGAGCGAACGTTCACCTGGAGCACCGCCAATTAAGGTCGTGCACACACTGCCTTCACTACTTAATTATAACTCAAGGTTGAGCGAGGGAATAGTGGGCCCACACACCATAATAGAAAAAACGAGAAAAAGTTGAATAGAAACAATTGACAGAAGTCTGTCTGGTGGGGGAACGAATTATTTAACTAAAGGACGACCAACCAAGCCATCAATGAGGGATATAATGTTTTGAGGCCGGTTCGGCGTTTTCTTCTGTGGTGACTGTACTGAAAACGAGCAATACTTCATTTTCTTCCATGATGATTAAAGGAGCTGGTGCAACGATATTCAATTGGAATGTTTTTTTTTTTTCACTTAATACGAGCTTACTGGCACTAGTGGGACTCAAGGATACTCGCACGCAACGCCACTGGCCAAGAAACTCCTTTGTTGCGGTGTAATTTCAAGGACAGAAAGCGATAAGTTTCATTCAATCTCCCCTTTGCAAAATTTGATGACCGTAGCGTGGGGATCGCAGTACACCCCAATGACGATATTTTAATGCGGTTCATAGATTGGACCCGAGTATTGCGAGCACTCGATTTGGGCTCGTTATAATTAGTAGCTCGAGAAGCATTTGGGTAGGGGGCCCGTGTCCAATCGCTTGCAATGAACAACAATAGCCGAGCCATAACAATGTCGGGAACTCGGCGCGTGCCCTGTGCTTTCATATAATAGGCTCCAGATTGCGTGGCCGCTTGTTCTGGCTGCGAGTTGAGGGGGGTGAACGCTGCTCGTTTTCTTTAATTTGTTTCCGGGACTTCTATTGCGTGTGGTGAAAACGAACGCGCGTTTCATACGTCATTAACGTAAGGGATCCGTTCTAAGTTGTATTTGCGCAAAGTACAAAATTGTTGCATCGCCCCTTTAAGAACACTAAGGCGCGATTTTTTTCTTCTTCCGTGGCCGTTGCTTCATCATGTGCCTGAGCCCGTTGACAGACTGTAAACGACTTAAATTTCGCGAGGACCTAATTTTCGCGAATTTCGCGAATAGCCTACGATTCGCGAAAAATAGGTCCCGCGAACAATTCCAGTAAAATGTAGACAAATTGGAATGTATATTGAGATCCCAATGGGTCGCGAATATTAGAACCCGCGAACTACTCCAAAACTTCAGCTTTGACCTAAAGTCGCGAACTATTAAGCCCGCGAAAACTAAGTCGTTTACAGTATACAAATGGTAATGCTCCGAGAGGCCTATTGATGTTTCCTGGCGTACATTGAATGTGCCAGGATTCCAGGAGAAGGCTTTGGCGGGGGTTAGTTTCAGCGTGCAGGATAAGCTTATTTGTAAAACCAATACGATGGTCATTTTGGTCACAATGTTCAGCGACCGTGCTGCGTTTCAAGTCGAATTCT
Organism: Ixodes persulcatus; assembly: GCA_013358835.2. NCBI lineage: Eukaryota > Metazoa > Arthropoda > Arachnida > Ixodida > Ixodidae > Ixodes > Ixodes persulcatus. The sequence continues at coordinate 114,560 of JABSTQ010011055.1, forward strand.
CGCACTCCATCATTGTGCTGTCGGATCCTTTCCAGATAGTTCTCCAGATAGTTTATAACATAATGCCGCGATTCGCATGTAGTGCCTCTCAGTCTTCTTCTCCTACGCCTCCTAAATACACCCCAATGAAACACAATTATCGACCAGACAGAGCACTGTTTGGTTAGAGCTCGATTTCATGAATGCCAAGCATCATTAAAAAACGAAGAAGTTAGAAATGCTTTCACTCGTCGACAACTAGACCACAGGCTCCCCTACGTGTTTCTAGCTTTAAACAATTTCGCCAACTATGTTGCTGCCACTGCTGCCGAAAAACAGCGAAACTATCAGCATGCCAAATTTTGAGGCTGATGGAGAAAAGCAATGCAACATACAGCACCGGCGAATTTGTCTCGAACCTGTCATCAAGAAACGTTTCTCCAAGCGAGACTGCCGTCTCAGCAATGGACATGGCTTCAACAGGACAACGACGAGGTCAACTTTGCCAAAAATGTTCGCAACGCTAGAAGACTTCATCGCGCACCTAGATCTAAACGCTCGTGAAGGAGTCCGGCAAAACGTGATCGGTGTCCTATCGAAACTTCCTCAACGTCAACGATAAAACATTCTAAAAAAGAGGAGATAGCTCGACGGAGATCTCGGGAGGACGCAGACATTGTTATCTTGCCAGCCGATAAGGACAAGTCAGCTGTCGTTCTGGACCGGGATGCCTATGAGCACAAGGCGCGAAATCTCCCTCACTGCTCTGCATAAGAAAAAATAAAGGATAACTCCATGCCACATAATCAGGCACAGATAAGCAGGATTCTTGTAGTAATTTAAAACAAAAAATCAAGATTTCAGGAGCCTCCACTTGCGCCTTCTCGGCAGGAATGACCTCGCACCCGATTTCTATAGACTCCCGAAGATCCATAAACCTCTCATTCGCCTCCAACCCACTGTGGACTTAACGACCTCATCGCGGCGCTGTCGGACTTCCTTCATCGCAGTCTTTCTTTTCTTGTTGGAAAAACATCGGCCAGTGTGCGCAACGCCAGTGACTTTTTGGAGCAGGTTTCGCACTTCAAGGTAAACGGTGACGACAGTCTGGAATCCTTCGACATAATATCCCTCTTCATTGCCGTTCCGGTTCCCCTAGCAGTCACCACAACCCGAACCGCCCCGGACAGAGACAGTGACTTAAGCAACAAAACCAAGCTCAGTGTGGTTGATCTCTCTCGCTTTTTCCAGCTCTGCCTGGGTAGCACTTACCTCAGCTTCAAAGAAGAATACTTTAAGCAGACCATCGAGACAGCTATGGGAACCTCCATTTCAGTCACGATGGCAAACCTCTGCATGGAAGCTGTTATGTGCTGGCAACTGTGAAGACTGCCACGAAGCGGGGCACGAGAACGCGCTCGCACTCGGGCTCTCGCACGGTCTCTCGTCTGATCCAGCCGAGCCAGGTCGGCTATGGAGCGGTATGCTTGGCTTGCTATATACATAATGTATATAAAGTCTAAATACATAACAGAAGCCATAGAGCAAAAGGCGTTCCAGTCCTTTGACCTAAGCACCAAAACGTTCTTTAGATATGTGGACGACTAGTTCTGCATCCTTAATAATTTTGAAGTAGAAAACATTTAGCACGCCTCAACCCCATCGAGTCAACCATTGAATTCACCTTGGAACGAGAAAAAGACGACGCCATACCGTTCCTCGATGTGCTCGTGAAAAGGCAAAAAGAAGTGCTGAAGTTTTCAATCTACAGGAAGGCCACGCACACTGGACGCTGCCACCCATTTGACTCAAACCAACTAACGAGTCATACGGTGTCGGTGATCACCACGCTCCTGTCAAGGGCAAAAACATTTGCTCTTCTGAATCTGAAAGACGAAAAGAATATAAAATGGTCATTGGTGAAATCAAGGAGAAGGGGCATACGGGTAGCTTTATACACCGCGTTTCCTACCATCAAACCCGAGCTCGACAACGTCTTGAGTTGTCGGATGGTACGCATTACTGGCCCACCAAGCGTGTCAGCGTCCCCTACATTAAAGGAACCAGCGAAGCCCTGGCACGTGCGCTAGCAAAGGTTGGTATTCAGATGGCTCACAAGCCAGTTTCATCTATCGGGCACTTTCTACGACAATCAAAACATCGATCACCTAGAGAGAGAACCCAAAATGTAGTTTATAAGATTTTGTGCGCAGAGTGCCCGACCACGTACGTCGGCGAAACGAAAAAATATCTGAAAAGAATCTAAAAGCTCAAAAATGGCTTGCGAACATTCGACCCCGAACACAACACGGTTGCTGAACATTAGGATATTAGGACAAAAATTACCGCTGAATTGACTATAAAAAAAAAAGAAAACTTAGCCTAGACGTTGATACAAATTCCCACCAAAGGCGGCTTCTGAGATCCTGGCACATTCAAACTATAAGTCCCCAAAACCCCCTTCCCCGGCCTTGACCCAAGCTCGTAAGCTACCGGTCTGATCCCCTCCCTTCCTTCCCTAAGGCCAATAAACGCTTCTGAACCTGAACCTCAATCCTCCGGGGTGTGTTTTGGGGGGGGGGGGGGGGGGGGGGAGGGTAGGGTTTGCGGCACAGGGTGGCGGCGGCCATGAAAACGCTTGCAGGTTGTTGGACTACGCGTAGATCTTGACAGCTTTAGAGAAACAATTTCTTGTGTTTTTGAATCCTGGAAGAAAAACCTAGCGTAATTAATTCATTTTCCTTCATAGAGACTTCCACATCGTTCATTACTAAAATAAAGCCCGCGTTTTTTTAATGTTTAGCCAGTAATTTTAGAAGACTATACGCTTGATTTTGAGTTCATTTGTTTAGTTTTGGTTTTGTGTGATCATGTGATCACATACAGCTGCGTTGCTGCTTGCTTCGCAAACATCATCGAAGAAGTCCAAATCGCCTACAATTATCGGGTAACTGTGACTGGGACGTTAATTACTGCTCGCCTCGTGCACATCATAGACAAGAGCATCGTTGATGAAACTCACTAGAATGATCGTGAAAGTATTCATTTTAATCCACTCGGCACCCACAAAACGCCCCAACTCGACCGTCTCGCTCGAGATTTGCAAACGGACAATGGTAAAGGCTGCAAAACAGAAGCACCTCACCGTTTTTTCTGCTTCCAGTTCAAGTGCGCTGCCTTTATATTGTGCTGAGTCACAAGCACAAGCGCGTAGATTCGATATGTTACAGCCGCCGTTCGAGTGCAGAGCAGCTTAGGCGCATATTCCTAAGCAGGAGCTCACACTGATAGCCATCGCTGTTGTGTCTCGGCTGAGCGTGCACGCTCCATATTCACGCGATGCCTCGCGAAAGTTTCGGAACAGTGTGTGTGTGTGCGTTGTGTCTATGCTTATATAGCCTAAAGTTAGTCTGTCTCAACATGCGGCTTGTCTCTCAGCTGTAAATAGGCAATTTAGCCAGTACAACCGCTAGACTGGGCTCTTTAAAAATGCACCACGCAGTAGGGATACACCAAACCTGCGCGACGCTACGATGCTCAACCAGATCGAAACGGGCAGGGGCGGGGATCGAACCCTGAATCCCTGGGTTCTGCAGCTCGTTCATAACAGCTGAAAGACGTCACTGCCTTCCTGTATGTTCCTCAAACTGATTGGTGTACAGTTAACACTTGGTGTGCACTTAAACACTCGTATACTTAACACTGTGACTCATTGCACCTTCCAAGACGGTTGAATACGTGCGTTTCATTTCATCCGATCTGCAGTGTAATTAATCATTTTAGACTCCGTTGCAATATTTGTTTTTTCGCTTACGTAAAAAACACTGTCGAAGCCCACGTGTTTAATCAACACAGTTTTTTTTTGTCAAGGGCCAAGCGATCAGTGGAACTGCTGTCACTGAAACCAACCACCAGCTCTAGCAGCCTAAAACCACTAGATGTGGCTTCCAAGGGAGCAGTAACTAGCAGTTTTAAACCCCATTCATTTGATCCCTGTTGCGGTTCACTTAAGCCGGCATTGTTCAAGACTGTTTTAGCAATAACACTGTGTGTTCACATATCTCATTAAAAAAAGCATTCTCCGACTAGTGTCTCAGATAACTGCAGTTCTTTCTTGGCAGGTTCCCCTCGAAAGAACTGCCGAGGCCCAAGCACACAATTCATTACTCCAGTTCACGAGAAGAAGCTGTTTAAAATTTCGGGTGCTGGACAACTCGGTCTCGGCCGGTGTCTGGACGATTGGCTTGGCGCTTAAAAGAAATCAAGCAGAGCATTTAGAATGTTGGACTTCTTTATCTAGGAGCCATCGGGGAAAGCAGTGTTGAAATCTTCCAAGAACATGTCCAGTGTTTACATTGTATCGATGAGCAGAGCTCATTGTTAATAATGGACAGTTATCTCAGATTTGACTGGCTTTTTTGTTATTATGATGCGGGATTTGAAGACGCGTAGTTAAAAAAAAAATATGCTCCTTACCTATAGAAAAAAAATACTTTCTTTGTTCCAAAGATATTGTTTCAAGTATTATGTCACGTACTATAACCCTCTTAGTAAATAGGCTTATATACAATGAAAATATTATATTGAGATTTGATCCTCAACTACAAAACGTGTCAAATATATCGATATTTTGACACGTGCGTGGTTTTTAAGAAATAAATAATTGAAAATATGCAGATGAAAAACCCAGAGTTCAAATCATGACAACGCCGTTTATTTGGCATTCGGCGCTTTGGTAAAACATTGATTCATTCTATTAAGTACGCTTCATTTATCTAAGTAGTTTATATCATATATATATATATATATATATTATATATATATATCTATATATATATATATATAATATATATATATATAACTGGGAAGAAAAAAACCCTCGGTGAAAACAGCAACAACGGACGATTTAATCTTCGACGTTTCGGCCGGACTCCGGCCGAAACGTCGAAGATTAAATCGTCCGTTGTTGCTGTTTTCACCGAGGGTTTTTTCTTCCCAGTTATATACCCACGCCTTCGGCCTCCCGCCACCATGCCCGTTGTATATATATATATATATATTGATATTCTTGAAAAAGGTCTGTCTCAGGCCGAAACGTCGACAAACTTTACGGATAATATGTTATAAATCTCTAAACAACCGTCTCAAGTGCGTTTTTCTGCCGTATATATATATATATATATATATATATATATATATATTGTTAGGAAAAGAAGAAGACGACAAGCTCGTTCAGCGAAAGGCGAACGATAGGGCTCGAGGATTTTGAGCCTGCTGTCCCCACCGCCGATCTACATGCAGCATTAAATCATCGTTTTTCAACACCTTTACAAGTGTGGAGGTAAGCGAGCTTTCTCCTACCTCACGACCCCGTCTGCTGCCCTGGAATTGCGCAGTGGGCGCTCTACCTCTCGCCCCATGCCTGACGAAACGGGAAACGCCAACACTATCAATCGACCGGTCAAAACACGCCAACGAGACCCCCCCAACTTCTCGGGCGCACATGACGCAGACGTGCACGACTGGTTGAGACTTATGATCGCGTCAGCGACCACAACCGTTGGGATGATACCCTAAAGCTCGCCAACGTCGTTTTCTTTTTGACGGATACCGCTTATCAGTGGTATGACAACCACGAAGAAGACTTCCTCTCGTGGGATGGCTTCAAAGCAGCATTTTCCGAGGTTTTTGGGAAGCTTGAGAGCCGCCGACAGCGAGCACAAGACAAGCTTGCTCGCCGCTACCAAGCGGTCTCCGAGTCTTCAACGGGATATATCGAAGACGTCATTCGCCTCTGCAGCCGTGCTGATCCTGCCATGACTGAAGAAGACAAAATACGTCACATATTTAAAGGTTTGTCACAAGAGCTATTCTCCATCGTTGCTCCTAAGTCGCCACCAACAGTTCAAACCCTCATCAAAGAATGCCGAAAATACGAAGAACTTCGGAGTGGTCGCATATCTACGACACCATTTCAACGGCTTCCTGAGGTATCATTAATGAATGCCTCTACGACTGCTGATCTTCCGGGACTCATTCGAGACATCATTCGCGATGAACTCCGTGAATTCTTCCGGTCTCTTCATTCGCCCGCTGATGGCTCATCTCTTAACACAGAGCTCCAGCATATTCGAAAATCTGTGCAAGACGAACTCCGTGCTGCACTCCATCCAATCCCCCCGACTCCATCCGTCTACACGCCGGCACCACACACCCCTACTCCGATTTGCTCTATGCAGCCAGACACTACTCGCTGCTACTCAAGCACGTCACCAGACACAACTTCATACCGTCCACAGAGAAACCCACCACTCCGAAGGACGGATGCCTGGAGAACACCCGATGACCGCCCGGTTTGTTTTTATTGCAATTTCCCAGAACACATTGCCCGTTATTGTCACCGCCGCATTGACGATACCAGTTACAACCGTTTCTCAAACAACCGTCGCCCCGCCGCCAACGCCGAGGACCGCCCCTCTTTCGACAATCGCCGGTCCGTGGGCTTCTACTCTCCGTATGACAACCGCCGTGGCCGCTCACCATCGCCGTATCCTCGACGCCCCCGTTCCGTCTCTCCACTCCAAAATGCCCCCGCCGTTAGCCAACCGTCAAACTAATGAAGGCAGCCTGTCTTGACACTGGAGGTCAGGCTGCGCTGCCACGAACCATTCAAAAGCCTCCCTCTCTTGGACCAACTACAGTCACTGTTACAATAGGAAATCAGCTGTTTACTGCCTTGGTCGATACTGGGGTCGGTTCACGCAACCGGTCTCGGTGTCAAAATAATAACGTGAGCTTCCCATGATAAGCTTATCATGTCGTAGCTTAAAGGCCTTTCCTTGAGTCTTTGCGAAAGTAATGAGTTCTTTCCTTGCCTTTCGAACTTCTTCTGTGAAATCTTCGCTCAAGCGATAGTCTGTTTCCTTTCAGTTCACGCGATGCCTCGCGAAATTTTCGGGACAGTGTCTGTGTGCGTTGTGTCTATGCTTATATAGCCTAAAGTTAGTCTGTCTCAACGTGCGGTTTGTCTCTCAGCTGTAAATAAGCAATTTAGCCAGTACAACCGCTAGCCTGGGCTCTTTAAAGTGCACCACGCAGTAGTGGTACACAACCGCACGCCGGTACGATGCTCAACCAGATCGAAACAGGCAGGGGCGGGGATTGAACCCCGGATTCCTGGGTTCTGCAGCTCTTTTATAACAGCTGAAAGGCGTCACTGTCTTTCCTGTATTGTTCCTCCAAACTGATTGGTGGGCAGTTAACACTTAGCGTGCACTTAACACTCGTATACTTAACACTTGACTCATTGCAAGCTTCCAAGACGGCTGCAATCAGTCGAGTTTCATTTCGTGTGATCTGCAGTGTAATTAATCTCTTTAGACTTCGTTGAATAATTGTTTTTTCGCATACGCAACAAACACTGTCGAGGCCCACGTGATTAATCAAACAATTTTGTTTGTCAAGGGCCAAGCGATCAGTGTAACTGCAGTCACTGAAACACCACCCAGCTCTAGCAGCCTAAAACACTAGCTGTATCTTCCAGGGAGCAGTGAACTAGCAGTTTTAAACCCCATTCATTTGATCCCTGTTGCAGTCCACTTAAGCCGGCATTGTTCAAGACTGTTTTAGCAATAACACTGTGTGTTCACATATCACATTCAAAAAAGCACTCTTCCACTAGTGTCTCAGAGAACTGCAGTTCTTTCTTGGGAGGTTCCCCTCGAAAGAACTGCCGAGGCCCAAGCACACAATTCAATAGTCTAGTTCACGAGAAGAAGCTGTTTAAAATTTCCGGTGCTGGACAAATTGGGCTCGGCTGGTTTCTGGATGAATAGATTGGCCCTTAAAAGAAATCAAGCCGAGCATTTAGGATGTTGGACTTTTTTATCTAGAAGCCCATTGGGGAAAGCAGTGTTGAAATCTTTTAAGAACATGTCCAGTGTTTACATTGCATCGATGAGCAGAGCTCATTGTTAATAATGCATAGTAATCTCAGATGTGACTGGCTGGTTTTTTGTTATTATGATGCGTGATTTGGACTTTTATGACAAGTTACGTCCGATGATATGAAGACGCGTAGTTGAAAAAAAAATGTATTGGCTTAGCTCGGCTATGCCAGGATATACGTAGCGTGAGCTAAGGTTCAGCTGGTTATTCTTAGCTTTCCTGGTTGTCTAGGATTAGCTTGATTGTCTTGCTTACTGCTGCTTCAATGACACACACACGATATACGCATTATGTGACACAACTACTTCGGGATCCGATGAGTTAAGCTTCTCCGCTCTTCTGCGGCCCTGAGCAGCAATTTCGCTCTCCTTCTCCATGGCTACACCACACTGGCAAACGCCCCGCTATATGTATACCCCCACTGATACCTCTGCGCATGCGCACAAAATGAGAGGCGCTATCAAGCGGCTCTGGTGCAGCGTCAGACTTGGCTACTGCGCAACGGAGGCGCACAGCTGGGCACGCGCCGGCGCCAGTGCGTCTGCCGCGGCTATGACGTCAGTCCTCTGGAATGCGCAAACCGGCGAGGCGCGCGCGGTGGCGGCGGCTCCGGCGCGCCAGCTATAATAATAATAATAATAATATGTTTATTTAATGTGCCCAAAAACAACCACGCGGGCCTTCACATTGGTGCACACAAGACAAAAAGAAGAAACACAGCACACGCACAGCTTCAATGTACAAATTAGCATGACTACAAAGAGGTCGCATACTTCACATAAAATGTAATAGAGTTTCAACTTTCAACTAGACTTGCCAAGTTCCGGCGATAAACTGGGAGATCTGTGAAGATGTCCAAAGTAGAGGATGCGATTGTATTAAATGAAATTTGCATACGGGACAGTGGGGAGAGTTTAGACATGAATTGAATATAAAAGACAGTAAAAATTTCTGGTAACGCGACAAGGAACATGAAAATCGACAGAATTCAGAAGTTGATTAGCATCAGTCCAGCCATTTACCACCCTGTGCAAAAAAAATCGGATCACGCTCGAATCTTCTATTTGACAAAGACTTAAGTAAAACGCTCTTAAGAAGAAATTCATAATCATAATAAAAGCGACGCTGAAAGTGTCTTTCATACAAAGTGTCTATCATACACTATGTGCCGTGTGACGTCACTGCTCCTTGCGCATGCGCAGCACGGCTCTCCAGGAGCCACGCGAAACTGCTCAACCTCGGCCAGTGTGGCTCACGCTACAAAAATATGCTCCCTACCTATAAAGCGCACTCTTGAGGAGGAGGAGAGGAAGGTACGGAGAGGAAGCTATGCCCCTCTTCCTCTCCTGCGCGCCTCCCATTTAGGGAAAATTTTCCGCTAAATCTAGCGGAAACATATCCCCGCTAGGTTTAGCGGAGAAAGTTTCCTGCTAGAGTTAGAGGGGAAATTTATCCGCTATATCTAGCGGGAAAAAAATTTCTGCTAAATTCAGCGGGAAAAATTTTCCACTAAATTTAGCGGGAAATTTTTTTTCCGCTAAATTTAGCGTTGAAAAAAGTTTCCGCTAAATATAGCGGGGAAATTTACCCATAATGAGCCGCGCGGTTACGCCGACGCCGACGCCACTTAAGCCGGAAACGGGCTCATAAGAGCTGCGCTCTAAAAAAGTACTTTCTTTGTTCCAAATGCACGTGGAGCGAAAGCTCGCGCTGCAGAACTCAGGGATCCTGGGTTCAATCCCCACCCCTGCCCGTTTCGATCTGGATGAGCATCGTACCGGCGTGCGGTCGTGCATCACTACTGCGTTATGCACGTTAAAGACCCCAGGCTAGCGGTTGTACTGCACTGGCTAAATTGCTCATCCACAGCTGGGAGACTCGTCGCCCGTCGAGGCAGACCAAGTTAATTCTAGGCTGTATAAACACAAGTTAATTCTAGGCTCTATAAACATAAACACAACCCAATTTTTTTGTTCCAAAGAATTTCTTTCAAGCATTATGTCACGTACTGATACCCTCTTAGTATATAGGCGTATATACAATAAAAATATTATATTGAGATTTGATCCTCAACTACAAAATGTGTCAAATATATCGATATTTCGGCACGAGCGTGGTCTCTAAGAAAGAAATAATCGAAAACATGCGGATGAAAAACCTAGAGTTCAAATCATGACTCCGCCGTTTATTTGGCATTCGGCGCTTTGGTAAAACATTGATTCATTCAATTAAGTACGCTTCATTCATCTAAGTAGTTTATATCATATATATATATATATATATATATATATATATATATATATATATATATATATATATATATATATATATATATATATATAATATATATATATATATATATATATATATATATATATATATATATATATACGTCACGAGGGTTACTCTTGAAGGTGACGACGAAAGTCACGACCTTCACGAGACCCTATATATATACTGTACACAACTTATTCTTCGCGGGCTTAATATTTCGCGATTTAGGTCAAAGCTGAAGGTTTGGAATAATTCGCGGGCTATAATTTTCGCGATGCGGTGGGAAGTCTTAATAGTTTTCAATGTGTTTACATTTTACCGGAATTGTTCGCGCTATTTATTTTTCGCGAATTGTAGGCGATTCGCAAAATTCGTGAAAAATAGGTCTTCGCGAAAATTAAGTCGTTTACAGTGTATATATTAATAAAATTAAAATCCTTAGTGTTAATAGGGGTCTTGTCGTGCATTACTAATTCCTGAGCTTGACATCAGAAATGTTTCCTCCGCAATTATTGGCTACCAAAGTTATTGTGATAGTAACATGATGGAAAACCACCGAATAAAATAACATGAAAATATTGTGCATCTTATTATTCATCTCATGGACTATGTGTCTGGCATATGGCATGGAGTGTGTGTGTGTGTGTGGGGGGGGGGGGGGGGGGGACAGCACAAGCATATTAACACGAAGCTTTCAAGAAGTGCCCTATACTTTGTATTCGCTGTCCTTCCCTATAGACTTGGGTTACAATGTCTATCCTTACCCTGCTCGCTTGCATACTCACTTTTACTTTGCGTGTCTGCCGTTGTTTAGACAAAATATTAAATTAACCACCTGTACGTCTACGTGCTTTCGCTCAAAGGGGACGCTTTAGGTCCACATTAAAGAACCAAGATGGAAGGAAAGCTAACAGAATGCCGGATATAACACAGGTCTCAAAACATAGGAAGTACCATTAAGACTCTGAATGTGTCCAACTTCTGTTCATTCCACCCGAGATGACAGAATAAAAAATATGGAGATCACGTTTGACTTCAGCATTCGTATGTTTTGCGTTCTGTTCACAAGAAATGCAACCTGATCCCAGGGGCAGTGCCTGTGTTGAATCAGAAATGCTAAGGTTGGAAAGGGTGGGCTGGATTTCGAGATAACAAAATAAATGCGGCATATTTCCGTTAAAATCCTCAAGAATCGTACAACAGTTCTAAAATTCCACTAAACTTCCACCACAACCCAGCTGCTAGGCGATAAAAAATCACGATGATCAATAGCATCGAGGGCCCTTTATTCAAAACAGCGTTTTTTTTTTTTTTACCGCGACACAAATGAACGAAAATTACTGGTCAAATGCGGTGTCTCACTATTTCACGGGAAATTCGACATATGCAAACGTTTACCTGGTAAAATTAATAAAACACGGCAGTATAAAATGGGCAGAGCACTGACACCGTGCTTTATACTCGCATTAGGCGTCGGCATTCTTCCCCATTTCGAATCTAATGAAAAGGAAGCGATTTACATTAAATAGGTCCCCGCAGTCCAGGAGCCGTCAGCTGAAGACGATAAGAATTAACTGTGTAAACCTTAGGGCAACGAAGGCGCGCTACATGCGTTTCAATGTGTGTTTCTGCCTCCCAGTGCCGCAGCCACACACCGTGGAACGTTTCGGCTTTTCATCGAATGAACGTATCGCAGTTCTAGAGAACACTGTGAAACAACTCCGAGAATTGCCAATGACGCACTGCTGTCGACGGAGGACGAATCTTTACTTGTGATTTCGCTTTTTGGTGAATCCACTCACTCCTTTCACCGTTAGAGCGCATGCGATGGCTGCAGAAATGGTTATCCGTCTTCCGGCGACATCACAGGCACACTTTCAGCCGCATTTGCGATACATGTGCACGTAAAGCGAGAAGCATTGCAAGATCCGCGCCACAAAAACAATGGCGCGAAATTTAAACTGCTCTGTTGCCAGTGTTGAATACACAGAAAGAATAAAACACACGAAGGACGAACACAGACACACACAGTTCTTTCATAGGAGGAAAGAACTGTGTGTGTCTGTGTTCGTCCTTCGTGCGTTTTATTCTTTCCGTGTATTCTGTAGTTTTCAACGCGCTCTGCTACGTATACTTTGCCAGTGTTGTCGGGCACTTCCTTGGGCGAAACATAACCAACCACTAAAACAAACGCTCGCAGCGCAGTGGAAAGTAATCGGCACCATGACAAAACTGCGACGTTGCTCGATGCTCTCCCTCAACTTTAACTTGAAAGTCACTAACAGAGGTGGAAACATTGGTTTCGAGCTTTTTTATGGCTGCCAGCACGAAGCGCTGGCAAAAAAAAATCGGCAAACACATTAAAAAGGGCGGCACGTAGCCCCCCCCCCCCCCCCCCCTTTCCCTCCTGCTTTCCACCACAGTCACTTCTAAAAAAAGGCCGAACCGGTTTCCAAACGTTGAGTAGCGCATTTGGGGCTTGGTTGGTCGTCCTTTATTTTAACAATTAATAAAAGTTAAATGGACATTATTTCACGCTGAAGAGTCATCGGTAAAATTACAGAAAAGGCATGCCAGATTGGCTTGACTTTCCAATCGTCTTTCGCCAAATCAGAGCAGTGGCGACATCTATCTTCGTAAATATATCTTCAATACGAGATGTAAATCTACCGTGATATCCTCTTAACATGCCCGGCTACTGAGTCCCATGGTTCCCTACAAATGTGTGCGCGTGTGTGTGCATTTTTGAGAAAGCAAACATTCACGTAAGCACCAGCCCACCCTAAAATGTGCATAATCTTCATTGCCTTTAAAGGCGATTATATTGGGCCTAAAGCCGCATCTGCTCAAAGTACACGAAATGAACAGGCAAAAAACAGTCAAACAAAACAATGCTCTGACGGTACGGCAACAGCTCCTAAGACAGCTTGAAACATTTTTTTTTATCTCGATCTTAGAGCATTGAGAAAGATAGAAATACACTACAGTAAATATAGATGCGCAAATAAAAATCACAAAGAAGAAGGAAAGGAATAAAAAAGAAGAAAATATTCATCGCTTTGAAAGGGAATAGGCAGTATGTCGTTCTCTTTTTCCCTTCTATTGGAAACAAAACCATGAAAGAGACTTAAGGAATTCACGCCGCCAAGTATACATATCTATAAGCGTCCACGAGTTTTCAAAACTGCGTGGATCGGCAGAAAGCGTTTTAACGAAGCACCATTCGACACGGCTCTGTTTTTCCGGCCATTGCATCGCCCTCCAATTTTTATCTCTGCTTTCAGGGCATTCGTTTTTGTATATTATATTACTTTGAAGTCTAAACTTTATTTACTTTAAAAATGTGTTCCCGGATGATTTATTTATTATGATAGCATCTAAGATATCAAAGTGCCGTCCCAAGCAATAACACAGGGAACAGATTCGAGATTTCCTTCAATTGCTTATAACGACAAAAACGGAACGGCAGTCGAAAGGAACGAAAACTACACGAATGTTAAGTCAATATAAAGTATCAAATTAAAGCAAAACATATAAAGAAACAAATGCTGGCCTCGTACCAAACGACCGTATTGGCTCAATTTCCCATTTCGCTCAACAAGAAAAAATAGTGGCATAAAAATTAAAAAGAAAAAGCAAACTGCTACGCCCAGACTGCCCCACGCAGCGAAACTCAGCAGACCGCATCAAAATTCAGAGCTCTTTGAGCGTCCGTTCTGGGCCATCCATTCTCGTTATGCAGCTCTCCTCGGTTAGAGGAATCGCGTCGGCTCCAACTCAAAAGCGACTATAGGCGAAGTGCCACTGTAATGGCAACACTGTTTACCGAAGCTAGTCGGTTAAAAGATGCAGAAGACGGCTAACGCCTTTTAGAACGCTATTCTTGCGCGCTCGAGCAATAAGGCACTCTACAAAACATGTCCGTGTGTGCCCACACCAGGGCCATAATCTGGACACCTGGCGACCGGTGTCCAGAAATCTGACGGCCGTGATTGGCCAACGCCTCACTTGACCTTGGCTCCGGCCGATCATTGCCCACGGAGTTCTTGCCGACTTTTTGGCCAAGTGTCCAGATAGGGCTCCAAGTGTGGGCAATGCAAACCATATTGGCCTGAGAAGAAGCGTCCGCGCATGCGCAGTAGCGACAGCAGCGCCACCACAGTGCGCATTGTTTATAATGCAATTAAATGCAAAGGTGCAAGCGAGCTGGACAAGAATGACGAAAATAATCCCTGGAGAAGGAGGACAAGTAGGACAAAGGAAAAACACAAATCTCCAAACACATCTAGGTGACTGGAGCGCGACCGAAAACATGCGCCTGGTCAGAGTATCGAACCCGGACCTCTCAATTTCCAGTGGAGCGCTCTACAAACTGAGCTAACCAGGGGTTAGACGTCAGTTCAGCAAACGGGTTGTATCAGCCGCCACCAGTCTAACACCAACAAGGGTGAAGCTTGCAATTTAAAGTTATTATTATAATGCAATTCAATGCAAAGGTGCAAACGAGCTGGACAAGTCGGTAGAGCGCTCCACTGGAAATGAAGAGATCCCGGGTTCGATACCGGACCAGGCGGATTTTTTCGGTAGCCCACCAGTCACCTAGCTGTGTTTGCAGATTTGTGTTTGTCCTTTGTCCTTCTTGTTCCCCTTCTCCAGGGATTATTTCCGCCATTCTTGTCAAGCTCGCTTGCACCTTTGCATTTAATTGCATTATAATTACTATACCAAACTACACTCTAAAATAAAGAAACAAATCCCGTGCGTCTATTTTACCGGACAACACCCGGAGAGTCAATCACCGCAATTTGCGGAGGCAGCTCAGCGAATGACGATGCGGAAAGTTGCTTAGACTCCCGACAACTAACTCGGATGCCGGAGCCTTTCGAAGGGCATCATCAAAGTCTACGAAACGTTTTGCGAGTGCGTTGCTGCTGAGTTGGTACGGCTCCGGTCAGAACTTGGCGCACGCCGTGGAGCTTCAGAAAAGAACGAAACCCTTCGGAAGTAAATGGCGGATCATTGTCGCTGACAATGGTTTGCGGAAGCCCATGTCGACTGAAGATTTCGTGTAGTTCGGCAAATGTGCTTGCAGCGGTCGTAGATTTCATCCGGCAAACTTCAGGCCACTTGGAATAGGCATCGACGGCTACAAGGAAAAGCCAGTTGCGAAAAGGATCCGCGAAGTCCAAATGTACTCGTTGCCATGGTCTCGACCTCCAAACCCAGGGATGTCAATCAACCCTAGCAAAAAATCTTATAAGAGATTGCTTTGTTCAACACACGCATATGATCAAATAAGATCTTATAAGAGGATACAAGAACCACATCACAACATATGAGCACAATAAACGATTATATAAGAAGTTATAAGACGCTTCTTATCAGTTTCTTATCCGTTCCTGCTGGTACGGCCTGCAGAGCTTTGCTTGAGTCTCGAGGTCCTGGTCTACCGATGGCAACCAGACACAGAAGCAGGCCAGCTCTTTGCTACGGACGATGCCTGTGTGACCATCGTGCAGCTCCTCGATGACCAGCTGACACACGAATTCAATTTTTCCGCTAAATTTAGCAGGAATATATACGTTAACGTGACGCCCCAATTCCCTCTCCCGATTCCCCTCGTCTTTCTTCCTTCTCCCTCTCTCACCCTCCTTTAGTGCCCTCTCCCATCCCCATCTGCCTCTCTCTTCCATTTCCTTCTCTCCCTCCCCCTTCCCCACCCCTCCCTCTTCCTACAGTGCCCGCCCTTCCCACATTCCTTGTCACGTGACACAACAACTCAGTTTTCCCCAAATTGATTAAAATATAGGTTCTTCATTCCCGAAATAACTGTTTATTGTCTTCCATATAATTAAGACAATCGCTCCTAAATACTACATTTCGTGCATTATATCAATTTGAAGGTAAAGGCCGGTGGCAATTATTTTCTTGGAAGATGAGGCTGCTCTTAAGTAGGCACACCAGTGAAATTAGGATGACATACTGATAATGTCGTTTGGTTTAAGATAGACATTAGCCGATGTGGCAATGCAAGTACACTCTAAGAAATGCCTGCTGTCTACTTACCCGCAAAACATTCCAAGAGCCAATCTCTGCGATCTACGGAATCAGCTCAGGAAATGATGAGACGGAACATCTGTTTAGACCTCAAATTTAAGTTTGCGTTGTGGCATTACGCAATGCAAGCATGACGCTTTGCGCTGCGTAATGCCACAACGCAGACTTAATTTTTAGGTCTCAACGGATGTTCCGCCTCATCATTCGTTGAGCTGATTTTGTAGATCGCAGAGATTGGCTATTTTGGTGTTTTGCGGGTAAGTAGTCGCGCAGGCCTTTCCTAGAATCTACGGCAGCCCTTGTTTCACAGAACATAGTTTCGCCTCATGCTGGGTTGTTGTGCACCCAATGTGCTACGCCTTCGCGATCATATCTTTTTTTTTTTTTTTCACTTGACTTCCTCGAGTCAGTATTTCGAACATATCCTGCCTTACTGCCCCCTGTTTTATTCGTAAATTTGTCTTTCCGTGCAGTCGCAAGCTTCTACGCTTGGCTGGAGCGCCTGAGAAACGGGATTTGAAAATGCCTCGAGGCATCTATATCCATTCCATAGCTTATTGCCCGGTTCTCCAGGCCGAAGTATCGCAATCGCACAACCGATGTCGTATATATCGTTACGCGCTTCAGAAAACACACTTGTGTGCTTTTTGAAAACTTATTTTGTCCTTAGTGCGGGCACTTGAGAGGTTTATTTCTTGTTTTGCGCTCAATCGTGTGAGAGCCAGAAAAGGCTCACGGCACAAATGTACGTATTATGATGGTAGCTCCTCAAAACAACTTTTTTATATTATCGCGTATGCCTACATGCTGTTATTTTTAGAGAATTCATAGCTTAAAGGCTCCATGCAAATGCTTTTTTTTTCCTATCAAAATTTTGTTTGGACCTACATGACACATCAAATAGTTGCCAAATAGTTGTTCTCTCCAATGAAAGCAAGGTTGGTATAATGTAAAAAAAAAAATTTAAATTGTATTTTTCAAAAATACGATTCAACGTGCGGGAGCATTGTTGAAACCTAAGTCCGAGGAACAAAGAGAAAACAGAAAGGGCAAGGAAGCGAAACTAGATTTCGTAAAAATAAGCTACCCTTGTTGCATCGCCCCATCGGCTGTTTATTTTCAAGAAGAAAAACATGCGTTCGATCAGACATCTGCCTCGTGCCTCTTTTTGTTTAATTGTGCTAGCAGCGAACGCTCTTCTTGTAATGTAAGTGTATTTTAGCTTGGACCAACGCATGGCAACATATTTCACTGGAGCGGTGTTATTTAGGTGGGCAAAGCAATCTGGTTCCTGCGGACAAAGGTTACTGACGCAGACTGACAAGCACTGGGGAATAACAACCCGAAGAGCTCGCTCAATACTTCGCAATTTGTTGCAAGCACAATCTCCTGTCCTTTCCTTCTTTACAAAGCGCGGCAAGTGACACAAAAGTACAAAACGGTACCCTGGAAAATAAAGAGAATTTAATGAAATGCCCGTTCGAACTGGAGCCTGAATCTCTTTTGCTGCATTATATAAATATTTTTGTATGTAGTTTTTCTTTACATTTGGCCTTTGCTATTTTTAATCATAGAACAACGCACACTGACAGGGCCGGGAAGGGATATTGTTAAATGAAAGCATGGCATTTGTATACAAGCCGGAACGCTTTTATAGTAATTTTAATAAAATCGCCTTTTTCAGGACACCACCTTAAATTGCAGTTTATTTTTAAAAGTCACATTTTTGACAAGTAGCCTTATCGACTTTCAAATATTCTGATGGTTGGTGTCAGGAAGTTCCAATCCTGTAACAAGTATTTTTGATAGAATGAAATATTTCCGACATGACGGCACCATCTAAACTACAACTTTCTGAACTTTCTAACCTGCGTACCTCAGTTTCACTCTTTTACATCAAATTTTGGTTCAGAAAAACTATATTTTTATAATAAATTTATGTGTGCACTCAGTTTTAGATGCTTCTATAATGAAATTTTGTAAAAAAAAAACGCGACTGTGAGCTCACTTTCTGCATTTCCATAGCTTTTTGTTATGAAAAGTTGCAGTATATTCAACCTAATGCTTGCAAGCAAATAAAAAAAAAAGAAGACACGTTTGTTCACATTTTTATTCTCAGTTAAAATGGTATCATTTCCGTAATATATGTCCACAGTCGAGTGACACTGGTGTTATATTGTTTGAAGATGGAATGAGTGGACAGGCAATCTGGTCTATGTTACACAGTTTTGAAAAAAAAACGGAGACGATGGACGAAACATTTGTAAACAGATACGCAACCCGAAAGGTGAAACACAGGGACAGCTCTGGTGTTACCTCGAAGCAGCAAGAACCCGAGGAGCTGGGACGGCGGTGGAGGCGTTGGCAGCGTCTGTGCTTGGTCTTGTTGCTGCGGTTCTGGTCGGCGGGTTCGTGCATCTTGCGGTTTTCACGGAAAAGGCGAATGCGTTGAAATAGGAATTGTTGGGTTCCGCTTCACAACAGCGTTGCACAAAGGGATCGGGATGTCCCATTTCCTTAGAATCCTTTCGTAGATTGCATACACTGCAGATTTCGGTTCCTGCGGTCGCCAGCACAATCTGTGCTCAACGTGACGGCAAAATCTCCCAGTAAAAAGCTCTTGTGTATGAACTACGAACATTTCATTTTTTTTTTTTCAAGAATGTAGGAGAGGATCGTTAGAGCAACGGTGTGTCAAGCGATAGACATCGGGAATAGCTTCGCATTTTATGCCCGAAAGGTCGTGACGAGAAACATGACGATAATAATCCTGCTGAGGAGGGAAAGACGGGGGACAAAGGACAAACACAAATCTCCAAACACAGCTAGATGACTGGTGCGCCAGTGAAAAATCCGTCTCGTCCTGGGATTGAACCATGGACCTCTCCATTCGATACCAGGACCTGACGGAATTTTTCGGTGGTCCACAAGTCACCTAGCTGTGTATGGAGATTTGTGTTTGTCATTGTCCCCCTTGTTCCCCTTCTCCAGAGATTATTATCGTTATTTTTGTCCAGTTCGCTTGCACGTTTGCATTAATTGAATTATCATCACAAGGAACGTGACATTTTTATCTGAGCACTTCCAAAGGTCAGCATATGCGTACCTACTTTTAATTAATTTCCAATATAAATAAAGAAATTCTTTTCGAAGTTTTAAACGCGTCTGTGTGTCGATTGTGGGGTGTGCTTAAAACGGGCAGGTTTGGCGAGGCGGGTCTAGATGAAGGGACTAACACGACACACATGTGTAATATACTGTTCATTTGAATTTTGGTTTTCACAAATCCTTAAACAAAAATCTCAAAAATGCCACTGGCGTCATTATGCAGTTCTTGCATAGCATTAGCGAAGGCCGTAGGCATGATAGCGCTTCTGCTGCGCGCTTAAAAGCATGCTTTAAATGTGAAGCGCGAACTTCTGATGGCAATAACTCAAGTACAGCAGCCTGCGGCTACGCTATTCTCAAACTGCCGCTTAGTAACCATGGTGCATTTTCATCACATGTTGGAATGCACTAAAACCGCAATGGTGTGCAGTGAGCTGTGAGGCACTGACACCAACACATCACTGAATACTCTGACCGCTGCTATACCGAAGCCTGACGGTCACCACGTGCGGTTTTAGAGCACGGGTGGTCAGGCACAGCGCAAACTCCACGATATTTTCACCACTTACACAAATATTTTGCCAGAAACAATGATGTGACCGGCGCACAACGCACGCTCACCTTTCATAAAGCGGCACAAGTTCTGTGATGTTTCCGCAACTAAAAAACAAACCAAATACATGCTGGTTTTCCTAATATACATCAACATTGTGGGAGCCATGGGGTTCTCTTTATCCCTATCTAGGCCTAGCTTCAAGCAGGCCGGGGGAGTCGTCGTCACCAATGGCGTCGGCCTCCCGGATACAAGGAACCACGAGGCAGAATTCCCCGAAGGGGCCGGTTCTCCCTTGCCCATTTGGGTGAATGCGCCATCGGGACACCCTTGGGAGTTATTATGGACGCGTCCCGTTTTCGAGTGACCTTCTACCGGCCTCCTCGGGCGCGTCTATTTCCCGCAGGTGCTCCGTACAGCTCGCGCCAGTGTTCAAGAGAAAGGGCCGACGTTAGCCCCAGGCACCTGGGCTGCAGACAGGTATATGCAGCTAACCCGCTTGCGTCATACTCCAATGCGTTCTTCCTATTTTTAGGAAAAACGAGGAGTTGGCGGAATGTCGGAAATTGGCCCTGTGAAGGTGCAAGTCTTTTGACCACCTAAGTGGCGCAGACATTTTGTTGAACTGTCGTCACAGGACGGTGCGACGGGTTGCATGCCCATTGTAACAGGAGGGATGAAAATGTCGTCAAATATACAAGTGAGGGAAAACTCCATATCGAATGTCACGTGACTTCGATAAAATCTCTCTTTCCCCTGCTTTAACCATGATGAATGTTGGTACTGTTTGGGTGATGCTCGCTTACCAAGTGGCTTATGCTTGCGCTCTGGAGAGCACTGCAGTAATAAGAAGGGGAGAGGGAACTGTTAAGAAAAAATGCTTCTTCGTGTTACCACGTTGTCCGAGGTCAGCCTCGCCGCAGGTTTCAGACCAGTTAACAAGTCGTTTGAGGGGCCCTTTAAGGGAAATTAGGGATTTAGTGTTTCTGCCATTTCATAGATGATTACACATATTCTTTTGCACTCATTCTTTTCTTTTCACTGCCATTGGGCATATTTAATGGAATAATTTTACATGTGTGCTTTCTGCAGTTTTCATGACTGGGGAAAGGAAGCCGAAGCGCGACCACTTCGCCAGTAACGGCTACCACGTCTCGCGCTTCTTCGGCATCCGGGCACTCAGCCGACTGATAAAGGTGGCGGCGAGGGACAGGCTCGGGGCACGCTGGGTCGGGGACAGACCCCGATTGGAGATCACGGAGCTCTACGAGTGCTGCCACTGCAGAGCTAAAGGGCACAAGGCATGGGCGTGCCTAGACTTCCGAAATCTCCAATAATCGTGGTATGTTAGTGCAGGACTCCTTGCAAAATGTTTTGCATCTTCCGGCACTCTGTCAAATCCTTTTAAACGGGGTAGCTTTACTTGCTGCTGCTGTTGCTAGTGGGACCTCCACTGAGCTGAGCCTTAACTACTAACCTTGCTGCCTTATAATCACATGTCCAATGACGTTGGTTAGCATCGTATAGTTTCGCTCGTGCACAGTCCTACCATTGCTTGGCTCTGAATGCACAGGATTCTGCTCTTCCCTTTTCTGTTCTTAACGTCTCTTGCAGTGCGTGTTCGAGCAGTCTCGGATAGCATTTATTCTGTGTTCCTTAGAAGCCATCCCCGCAAATTTAGATGAAGGGGACCCGAGGCATTCAGTCATGCAGTGGCAGGTGGTCCGGGATGGGGTGCCTTCATGTGCGCTTCGCATAGGGTGATGCCAACTCCCTGTTTACCTTTCCCAGTCCCTCTCTCACCGCCATTTTGGTTCTCCATTGTTTCGCCGTGCGCTGGAAAGTGGCCTTTGTGTCTATAGGTCGCCCCTCCGAGGGGGAGAATGCTAATCCTCCTCCTCGCCCCCCCCCCCCCCCTGTGGCTTCCACAGCGCTAGGCAAAACTTCTGAGATAAGCTGCTTGCTTCCGGGAGGGCTGTAAGCCCCACGGATTATAGCAGAAAACCAAAATGGTCGCCGGTCTGTCGGCGGGTGGTATGACGAAGAATGGCACCACCCTAGCAAAGCGCACATGAAGGCTCCCTAGTTTGGGATATTGAGGTACACGAATCCTTTGCTTCTAGACAGCAAGGGTACTTTGCAGGTGCACTCGGTAGTGCTCGTAGATGTACTGTCGGAAGCAATATGAGAGTGAACACCTGCTCTAATTCTTGCTAGGTACACGGCTCCCCCATACTTCATTAAGTCTCAGCCTGCCAGATGATAAGTAGATTGGGGTCTAAAGTTTGCATCTCTAACATTTGACTGAACATAAAAACCTGTACAGAAATACAAAAGTGTAGACATCTGTTCACGCTCATAATGTTTGTGATAGTACCTGTGCAACTGCGGCACTTTATTTCCTTCTATACTATATTCGCAGTCGCTTATTTCAGTTAGCGCCTTCGGTGGGCACATAGCTTGCATATAAGGTGAAACTAGGCACTAAATCCGGTTTCCAGAGTACATAAATTTCCAAACTCCCTGTTTGAAGCGCGTCAAGCACCGCCATCTTGGGTCTATGCACAGACGGAGGAGTGCTGAGCTAGCCGAGCTGTAGCCGTTGGCCAGCGGCAGGAAGGGCCGCTCTACCGAAGATGGTGGTGTTGAATAAACACTATGATAATAGCAACTCACGTGACTGCCACTGTCCAATGATGCCGTAGCGAGCCAGAATCTCATTAGATAGAACGACTCTATCGTTCGAAAAAACTTTGTGGGTCGCAGAGTGCCTGAGGCTGCAGGTAACACATTGTGTATAAAAAAGAAAGAAAATGAACAAATGAGTTGCTCCATTACAATTGTAGTGAACAAGCATGCCCTCAAAGCCGGAAGCGGAGCACATTTGCTTATGAATAACATCCCACTGCCTTTCCGGTCTCTTTGCAGCCAGCAAGCCAACCACTGCCTGCATCTGCAAACGGCCTTTCTAAAGGCCACTCATATTTGCATTGAAGATGCCGTTTCATCGGGTTGCAACCACCTCCCGTGTCTCCGAAACCACGTGAATAAATTATTAAAAGCAGTATAAACGAGCTGAGCATTTCTGAAGACTCCCAACTGAACTCGGCATTCCTTCAGGCAGGCATCAAAATTCCATGCCTCAATGAGCTGGGTGTTGGTGTATCAGTAGGAGTATGTGTGACAGGCACAAAACTTGTGTAAAGGTTGCAGCTTCGAGATCCTATATATTCCGCCCATGGATGCACAGGCGCGGCCAGAATTTTATACAGCACAGAACCGGCGTTTGAACTGCATTGACGTGCAGCAGCACTAGCTCGAGCATATAGGCGTTGCCTGATCATGTAAGACTTACTGGTCTTTGTCATCCCATGCATTATTGGACGCATAAGCAAAGTTCTCACGCTCCTTATAATTCTGGGCGCGCCTGTGACTGAGAGCCCATCGAAACTAGACGATAAAGTTAGTAACAGTATTGAAATGGCTTTATTCCATGCAGTTCCAGACAGCCTATGAGATGATTCCACAGGTAAGGATGTGAAGTCTGTCTCTGCAGTCTTCACCCCTCGACCAAGGCTCGTGCCTGAAACTGGAAAAAGAAATAGAACCATCAGGCACACAATACAGAACTCCACTGTTGATGAACACCCAGTTTACCAAGAAAACTAGCGACAGTAATCAAATTAGGCGTGTCCTTCCTGGACATGGACCTTACTGCCTGCACATTCAAAGCAAAATCCAGCACATGCAGTTCAACGATAAAGCAAAGCCAGCTGTGATTAAGGAATGCCCAAACTGCACTGTAGTGCGCACACGCTCCAAGAACACCGTGCCTCGGCCACGCATGCATCCATGCAATAAACGAGGCTTTCGAACCCAATAATATTCTACGAGTGATGCTTCGTGAAACATCTCTCACATTTAAGAAAGTGCAATGCTTGCATGACAGAAGCAAAGGCAAAAGTAAGAAGTACTACCCAAAAATTGGACGAATACTGGAAAAGTTCAAGACTAGGGTCGACTCTATTTTTAAGAAGCCGATGTTATGTACCGCTCGCAAATAAAAAAAAAATGTTTCGTACGTTAAATGCGCATTCGCGAGTTTTATCGCGCAAGAGCTCGTTCCCAGAAATAATGTGAAACTATTTCAAGTTCAAATTTTCGCACGATGTCAGATTGTTTTCCTTCCGGCACACACGCGTGTGCCGGAAGAACGTGGGGTATGCGCTTGCCTGCAGGTTGCCCAAGCATAATCTTGGTTTTGTACAGACCTGGCGTGTGCAGCGAGCAATAAAAGGAAGCATACGCGCCATGGTCGAGTCGTGTGCGTTGGAATGCCTATTACGGGTATGTAAATCGCCAAATGTTTCACGGAATGACCACGGCCGTTTCGATCACTCATAAAAGTACATGAAGAAAAAAAAACCTACATAACACGCCGCGCCAAAAGCACAAAGACGTGCACGCTAAGTTAGGAAAGGTTGCGTTAAAAACATGGCCGCAGAACGGATAAAAATGCGTACTTACGGTCCGCGATGTCTTTCCACGAGTTCTTTCGCTTGTTCTGGTCCTTGTGGTTGCTACGATGCCTGTCGTAGAGCCAGGGGTACCGCTAAACTAGCTGAATTAATCTATAGGTTTTCTCGGGTACGTCAAACGCAGTGGCAACTTCAGCTCTCTTCGCGGCAGCGGCACTCTTCTTTGTAGCTTGAGCAGCTTTCCTCGCGTCGGAGACGGGCGGGAAGTTCATCGGCGCAGCCATCCTTGCAAGCAAGCACGGAGCGTCTGAGGCATTTGCACGCGAACGCCGGCAACGCCGGTGGCAAGGAGGGCGGAGGAGGGAAGCGCGCCGCGCTGATTGGCCGCGGAGAAAATACGGAAACCTACGTCACGACCCGGGAAGGAGAAAGTTGAAAATTTTTCAACTCTTGACCCGGACGACGGAAGCCGTAATTACGTCACCGCCCGTACGGAGTTAGCGCTGACGTCACTACGGGTTCCGGCGTCCGGGCTGGCCCGGGCGCCGTACTCCGGGCCTGTTTGAACCGCGCTTAAGGCCAATAAACACGTTTCTACGGTATCCCTGTGTTTGGTGTGGTCTCCCCTCCACCGGAGCCTAACGGCAGTCAACGGGCGGACCCGGCCATAGCCGCCATAGCAGCGGACTACGGAGTGGGTGTTGCCTCACAGCGATCAGCAAGGTAAGTCGATACCCACATTTTGCAACGGACGAGTTACAGAGTGGGTATTTGCCTCACTGAGGACTTTGGGGTAAATTAGAATCCCACATCTGGCCCCCAACGTGCGGCCTGTCCGGCGACTGCAAACAAAGCAGCACCTTCGCAATGACAGCGAACCAGGCCAATTTTCGGCCTTGGACTCCGTGGACGGAGGGAGAGGCGAACGCCCGAAACCCGACACCACTCAACGGCATAGTGCATGGCCACGTCAGCCACGCACGGACACAATGCAGTGTCTTTTGAGCCGAGCTCGCTTCTAAGCGGAGGCGACCCAACATGCCCGGAATGCGCCCGAGGCTTCCCCCTTCGCGACACGCCAGCCCACTCTGCTGAGCGAAACGCACCTGCGCTTGTCGAGGTCAACCCTGCGCTCGCACAAAGAGCGGCGACGCAACAACAAGCAAAAACAGCCTCGTACTGCGATGACCTCTTGACCCCAGACTGGCCTGCAGCTTCCCCACAAACGGAAGACACTGCTGACGTCTGTGAGCAATGGCCCAGCTCAGCGGCTTTATGCACAACGGGACACCCCGGCATGCGGCGGCACACACCCAGTGTACAGCTCGCCTGACGAAAGCGTATCTCATCAAAGAGAAAATGCGCTAAACTCGTACCAGCCACTGCTAGATAACGCAGCACGAGTTATCGAGAGTTTGAGGGGAGCGTTGCAAACAGCGACGAGGCACCCGCCGCCCAGACGGCCACCGGTCAGAATCCCTATCCCGACATACCGAGGATACGGAGACCGAGTCAGCGCCACAGACTTCCTCGAGGACCTGAAAAGCTATCAGCAGGCCATGGGAATATCGGACGAGATACTGGAACGCATCCTGCCAATCTCGTTAATGGACCAAGCAGCGCGATGGTTCCGTCTAACCGGAAACCAGTTGCTGGCTATCGAGCAGTTCCGAAAGGCTTTTCGACAGGAATTACTCCCTGCTGACTACGAGCGCAGGACGAGGAGAGAGCTCGAGCAACGGACCCAACACCCAGACAAGTCACTGTTGAAGTTCGTGAGGGCGATGCAAGAGCTCTTTGAGCTGGCAGAACCCTCCGCGCCACATGCAGAGCGGGTAGAACGCGTCATTCGACAGGCGCACCCGACTTTTGCGGCGTATCTACGAGGCAGTCGCTTCCGCGACTTGAACGAACTAGCCTCGAAAGCTCGGCGGATCCAGGGAGACATTCTAGCCACCCGAGCGTACCGACCCCCGCCGCCTGCGTCATCGGCACTTGAGCCGCGCTGCGCATGGAATGGGGAGACGGCACCCCGAAACAGGAGGCACGAAGCCACCCACTACGCCGACGGACCGGGTCGAAACACGTACGGCATCTCAGATCGTGCGCTCGACCCATACTCCTACGAGCGGCGAACAGCTGAACCAACGCCGCAGTGGCAAAGGCGAGATCGGAACAGACAAGAGTTACCGACGCCCCGGAAGCAAACGCGGCGAATGCGTCCAAATGCACAGGACAAATGGCCCGGCATGCAGCAAAACGTAGAGAAGGGTTGCGCAACCACGCTGCTTTCGCTGCAACAGCGCCGTCCACCTGGTTCGACAATGCCCAGAACGGCAGAACCCCGGTTCCCAACAGTCGGGAAACGAACAAAGCCTCCGATAACCAACCCGGTGGCTCAAAACGGCACGGAGCAAGATACTCTTTTGCCGTCAGCCTACATAATAGGCTTTCCGACAGGCACGCCAACGTCATTCATAGCGTTGACGATCGTTGGTCGGACGTTCAAGGCGCTGCTCGACACGGGCGCAAGCGCATCGCTTTTTGGCGACGAAGTGTTGACCCACCTCCGGCAAAACTCTGTCCGAATGAGAGAGGGAAACACGACCTTTCGTCTCGCGTGCGGCACCGCACATTCAAGCGGTACCGTCCGGTCGGTTGCGAGATGGGAGAATCGAGTAAGACGGCAACGCTTCGTTCATCTCCCCAGTCTTTCCGTTCCGATCATCCTGGGCAGAGATTTTCCTCGCCCAAACAGGGATCGTGATCGACGTGAGTAGCGGTGGCTACCGAGCGGGCACTTTCGCTCCTCTGAAGCCTTTCTGCGAACCCCCACCCCCAAAAAAACCGCTGGTTAATGGGGCAGGCAGCAGCAGCCGAGACGAGGCAACAGCCTTCGAAAGTCAACCTTCTCCGACGCAGCTGCAAGCGAGCGCCGAAGCGTCGCAGATAACGCACCTCCTGCTGACTGAGTCATGCAGCGTGTCAGGGCAAGAAAAAGCCCGTTTGTCGGCATTGTCACGACATTATGACAAAATGTTCACAGATGGACCCGGGTGCACCAGTGTAGTGCGACACCGGATCGACACGAGCGATGCACTCCCTCGGAGGCATAACGCACGACCCGTTAGTTTGGCTAAACGAAAAGCCATTGACGCTGCACTGGACGAAATGATCAACACCGGAGTTGTCCGGCGGTCAAACAGTCCCTGGGGATTCCCCGTCGTGTTGGTCCCAAAAAGGGACGGCACTTCACGGCTGTGCATCGACTATCGCCGTCCAAATGACGTCACGCGGAAAGACGCATATCCGCGTCTTTGCGCGTGACTCGATCCTGTCCAACACCATCTGTTAATTGGGAACTTTTGCAAGCCGGAAGTGTGGACAAAGTAAATGGCGAACAAATGCTCGAGATTGCCTTCAGCCGCAGTATTAACCAAATAGTTAAAGAATTCACTAGAGTAACTGACACTAGTCAATGTGTGTTGGATTTAATCTTTGTAAGTGATAATATTAGTGAATACAAAGTGTTTGTGGCTGATGGCATATCTGATCATAAGATGGTTTTGTTGTTTATAAATTGTGACAAAAAATCTACGACTTCAGTACCAAGCAAGTTACGTACAAGGACTATGAAGGTGCCGACGACACAAGCATTCTTGATCATTTGGAAATATCATTTAACTCTTTCGAGTTATTGTGTAGTAGTGGTGATGTTCACCGTGCATGGAATTACTTCAAGGACACAGTTTCTCATTGCATCGATAAATACGTACCCAATAGAGTGAAAAAGCCGAGGAGGAATAATCCTTGGATCACAAGAAATATAATACACACTAAACTGAAAATTGAAAAGATGTAGAAAAAAGAAGAGTTTAAGTGTTAGCATACGGCAGCTAAGCCAACAACTTAAATAAATGGTAAAAAAGTCAAAACATAATTACCTTTCAGTAACTCTCCATAACTTTATAAGTAACAACCCCCAAAAATTCTGGCGATACCTGAACCCGAAAAAAGAAAATATTGAACAAATCACCCTGGACGGAAAGGTAGTAACAGATAACAGCGTTCTCGCAGATAGTTTTAACCTGTTTTTTTCAGTCAGTATTCACACGCGAGACACCACACGGTAATCTGGAAAATATGACTAAACGAAAGGCAGGACAGAAGTTTGGTGATATAGAAACCGGGCCAGAGATAGATCGAGTAAGTGATACCGTACCCCCCATGCCCCAACTGACAATAACAAAAGAAGGAATTCTGTCAAAACTGTTAGACCTCGACACAAAGAAAGCATGTGGTCCAGATAAGATACCGACTACGTTTTTCAAGAGGTACGCGGAATGGATTTCGTTTTATTTACATTGTTTGTTTGTAAGTTCTTTAAAGTCATCGCAGCTTCCCTCTGACTGGCGGTGTGCACGTGTTGTCCCGATCTTTAAAACGGGTGATAGACTGGCCGTAGGCAACTACAGGCCAATTTCTTTAACAGCTGTAGCATGTAAAGTCATGGAGCATATAATAGCAAAACACACATTTCATCACCTTGAAACTAACAAGCTGCTTTATTCTGATCAGCATGGGTTCCGCTCTGGACTTTCGACAATAACACAACTGGTTGAGGTAACCCATGACATAGCTTCCACACTTAATGATAAACAACAGGTTGATGTTATTTGTATAGACTTTTCTAAAGCCTTTGATCGCGTGCCTCGCAGGAAACTAATATTAAAGCTTAAAACAATCGGAATTCACTCAAAGGGCAACTCCGCTTCATTTTTGGTTTTAAAAAAACAATGCCGTCCTCTTCAGTATCGCCTAGGAAGACCACACGGAAAATATTACGACGCCGTTCGGTCTAAATGTTTCTTAAACGATCCGGCAAACTTTGCAACTCGCCAAGTTGCCGAAATCAGCTGACTCGAGCGGGCGAATTCAGGCGCAACCAACAGCGCAGTCAAGGCAACGGCGTGGGCGGAGCCAACATTGAGCTAAAAGTCATCTTCATGGCCCCCTTTTGCTTGTTTTTACTTCTCCGGGCAAGCTAGCAGGTCACGTCAGCAACGTTTCCCCTCGGCGCTCAGCGGTGTCCACGTGATTGGCGCAATGCACCTGCGCAGCGCGCTTCTTCGGAGCCGTCCGGCCGCCCGCCGCGATCTCGCCGTTACCGCCGTCTTCCGCGTCGCAACCGCCGTCGTCATCTCACCGTTTGTCACTATTGCCTCTCGGAGTTTCGTCCACACTACGGACACCACGTGCGCAGACTTATGCCGCAGTTGTGCAGACGTCGTCGAATGTCGTAAACACCAAAACGTGGCGAAGAGTGTTGTGCAGACGACACTCGCGCCTGCCACACGCCCGCCCCAATCCCGCCGCCCGTCGTTGGGCCGAAGATCACGTGACATCTCGTACCACTTGATGGCCATGTACTTGGCGGCCCGAGGCCAATGTTGCCGGACGGAGCCGAAGTTTCGGTTTCGATTTACGCTCGCGTTTAAAATTCGATTTAAAAATATATATCCCATTTTTCGCGAAGAAAACGACGTAGTGTCTTTTACTGGGGCTTTTTAATTCGAAATCACTCATTATCCCGAAATCTTGGTAATTGAGCGGAGTTGCCCTTCAACGATTACCGGCTGGATGGAGTCATATCTAACTAATAGAAGCCAGTATGTAGAAATTAACGGCCACGCCTCAAACCTTCTTCCAGTTTACTCGGGCGTGCCCCAGGGCTCTGTCTTGGGGCCTTTGCTCTTCTTAATATATATAAATGACATAGTACATGAGACTCCATCAGACAATCAGACATTCATATAAGGCTCTTCGCCGATGACTGTATTATTTATTCCGCTGTTAATTCAACCGATCGACAAACTTCACTAAATAAATATCTTAAGCACATTAAAGAATGGTGTGACAAATGGGACATGAAAATAAACT
This sequence comes from Ixodes persulcatus, assembly GCA_013358835.2. NCBI lineage: Eukaryota > Metazoa > Arthropoda > Arachnida > Ixodida > Ixodidae > Ixodes > Ixodes persulcatus. Next base: position 144,896 of record JABSTQ010011055.1, read on the forward strand.
ACACAAAGTCCGTGTATTGCCATATCACTAAGAAACGAAGCATTCTGCCATTTAAATACTGCATTGGAGACATAGAATTGAGCAATGTAGAGCACTTTATGTACCTTGGTGTCACGTTTTCTAAAGACCTAACCTGGACCAAGCATATTGACACCATCTGCACATCGGCATATAAAACGCTTTGTTTTTTGAGACACAAATTAAAACATACAACGAAAGAGATCAAAACGGTTGCTTATAAAACATACGTTAGGCCCATCTTGGAATATGGTAGTTTTGTCTGGGATCCTTATACAAAACAAGACATCGATAGGCTAGAAAAGGTCCAGCGACAAGCTGCGCGTTTTATTCACTCTAACTACAGACAGACAGCATCCCCAACGGAAATGCTCAGAGCTAGTAATATAGAACCTCTGCACATAAGGCGAGAAGTCGCACGTCTGAAATTGCTTTATTTAATGATCAACGACAAACTAAATTTCAGCCCGAATAAATACGTTCTCCCATCAAGCTCAAAACGATCAAGTAGATTGAATCATACAAAAACATGTCAAACTTATAAAAGCCGAATAGATACCTTTAAACAGTCTTTCTTTGTTAAAACTTTTGAGGCTTGGAATTTATTGCCCAATGATGTTGTAAATTTGAAAACTGTGTCCTCCTTTGAAGATTCCATTGCCAAACTGTTAACATAATGAGAGCTTAAAGTGATGCCCTTTTAGTGTGGAATTTGTAATAATTATGTGGGTTAATTTGTACAATTTGTTTATGTGTTTAGAGGGCCAAGATTGTGCATTGTTGTCATTGCTTGTTCGAACAGCAGTGTCTGCTACATTGTCAATTTCTTATGCTTGCGTTTTTTATGTGTCTTCACAACGATGGATACTCTCCCTGTAATAGCCTTCAAGAAAGGGCTGACAGTATTTTCAAATAAATAAATAAAAAAACTCGATCCTGTTCAACCTCGGCAGCGCACGGTATTTTACAACCTTAGACACCAGCCGAGGCTACCCCCAAGTTCAAATGAAGAGGGGCTGACGAGGCGAAAACCGCTTTTGTTTGTCACCGCGGGCTTATTGAATTCACAAGAATGCCCTTCGGTCTGTGCGGAGCGCCCATGACGTTCCAGAGGTTGATCGACCGCATACTGGGAGAAGCCAAATGGAAACATGCAATGGCCTATCTCAACGACATAGTCGTGTACTCGAACACCTTCGAAGATCATCTCAGAGACCTGAAGGATGTGTTCGACCGGCTAAAAGCCGCGGGAATCACGCTGAACCCGGAAAAGGCTCAAATAGCCGAAACCCGCATCAACTTGCTCGGCTTCACACTCGATTGCGGGCGCATTGCGCCAAAAGCCCAGAAGCTAGAAGTTATCCGAGAGTTTCCCGCACCGACGGACGTAAGCTCACTCCGTCGCTATTTGGGAATGGTGAATTTTTATCGCCAATTCATCCCGAACTCCCTCCAAGCGCCACTAACGCGGCTACTCAGAAAAGCCGTGAGCTGGAGTTGGGGTCCCGAGCAGGAGGCGGCATTCTGCTGCACCTCTAAAGCACTCGCGGAACTCAAACTTCCCGATTTAAACAGGCCTTTCTTGATCCAAACGGACGCGAGCAAACTGGGCTTGGGAGCGGTCCTGCTCCAAGAGCACGAAGGTGTGCTTCGTCCCGTGGCTTTCGCTAGCCGCTCGCTCGTGCCTGCAGAGGTGAACTACAGCACATGCGAACAAGAGTGCTTGGCTATTGTATTTGCCTTAAAGCGCTTCGACATTTATGTCGACGGGACCACATTCACGATCGAAACAGATCACCAGAGCCTAATATGGCTGTCAAGACGTCGCGAACCCACAGGGCGGTTGGCGAGATGGGCCTTGCTAGTGGAAAAATACGACTATGTCGTGTGCTACAGGAAAGGCAGCACAAACGTTGTGGCCGACGAACTGTCTCGAGCCCCCGTAGACTGCGCAAATCTTTCCGCGAGGAGCCTGGCCGAGCCAACGGCACATGCAATGCCCGGCGAAGCCGGAAATCAGTCCCAAAAGGAGGCAGCACCACTGACCTCCTCGGATGAGAGCGTGAACCACGTAGACGCAGTGAGCGCGGTGGGGATCGTGTTCAGCAAAGAAGAGCTACTGAAAGCTCAGCAGAATGATTCGTTTTGTCGAAAGGTGATCGACGCACTCTCGAGTGAGTCGGACTCTGTGGAGTCGGGCGGTGCGTCCGCGGGGCGTACGATTGCTGGTATTGCAGTAAACGCCGAGTGTCAGGATGTATCTGGTACTGATACTGACACGCTGGATCAATTTCTGCTGAACGCCGATGAGCTCCTGCTGAAGTATATCCCATCTGAGAAGGACACGGATAATATGTTCAAGGTGGTAGTGCCGAAAAGTCTGAGGTGCGCAGTAATGCGTTACTATCACGACTCGCACTTGGCCGGACATGCGAGCGGCTCCAAGACTCACACAAAGTTATGTCACATCGCAACCTGGCCGGAAATGAAAAGGGACGCATTCCGCTACGCCCGCACGTGCCACACTTGCCAAAGCTTCCAACCAAGAGGCGGAAAAGCTCCAAACCAGGGGCCCTAATCTGGACATTTGGCGAGAACGCCGGCGAGAAATCTGGCGTCCGTGATTGGCCGAAGCCACACTTGACCTTGGCGCCGGCCAATCATAGCCGCCAGATTTCTCGCCGACTTTTCCGCCAAGTGTCCAGATTAGGGCCCCAAGAGGGGGAAAAGCTCCGGGCCTAATGCAGCCGACCCACAGCCAAGAACCATGGTCTTTGGCGACTTGCGACGTGGTCGGCCGTTTGCCGAGGAGCCCCAAAGGACACCAATATTTGTTGGTTGTCACGGACAATTTCAGCAAATGGGTAGAACGTTTCCCACTACGAAAGCTGACAGCCCGAGCGATCATGGAGAAGATCATGGAGGTATTCACCCGATGCGGGTTCCCGGAAGCTCTCCTAACAGATCGAGCAAGCTACTTCGTCGGGAAGGTATTTTGGAGGTTTGCAAAGCCCTGGGCATCAAGTACAAAACAACCACACCCTACCACCCATAGGCGAACATCACGGAGCGATGTAACAGAAACATCAAACCCATGCTGGCAGCATTTGTCGGAAAGCACCGCGACTGGGACGCATACATTCCTGAAATTGGGTTTGCTCTCCGTTCCACTGTCAATGGTTCGAAAGGCTTCACCCCCGCCTTCCTCACATTTGGAAGAGAGTTGGCGAATCCCATGGACCGTGTCCTAAGTGCGAACGCCGGGGTGAACGACGTGCAGTCGACCCAGACTGAACACGCGCGCTCGCTACAAACTCGGATGAGGGAAGCCTTCTCGGAGGCCCGTCACAATCTCGGGGTAGCGCAAGCTAAACAAATGCTGAGTACGACCGCTCTCGCCGAGATCTCCGCTACAAAATAGGCGATCTCGTGCTCAGACGAAACCACGTTTTGAGCGATGCCAGCAAAGGCTTTTTTCTTGGCACCAAAAAGGTTGGGCCCGTACAAAGTGCGAGAAATACTTTCACCGCTCGTGTACAAGCTGACTGAGTCACGAAAAGTCGGAGTGCATATTTGCGATCTCAAATCCTACCACAGAAGGGAAAACGAGGAGCAAAACCCAAAGCCACTCTTGCGCAAGAGTGGACGCGAAACGCGAGAAAACGCCAGAAACGAGGCGCACCGCTTCAATCTGCGAGATCGGAAAACTAATATCCGGAGTTTTCGCAAAGGCAGCCCCAATAACTGCACTGGGCGTTTTGGAGCGCACCGGGATCAGTTGACCAGATCCGGAATGGAGCACAAGATCCGAACGGGGTCGGGCCGCCGATGGATCCCCATGGAACATGACCACTGCTCCGGGATCGGCGGATGCCTTCCCGTCATTCAACTGCCCGGGAATCCCCTTTCCGCGGCCGCCGCGGTCGTTTCGAAGACGTTTTCGCAATCGCGGTGCTTACGCGTGTTCTACGCACGAGCGGCAGGAATGGCTCAGGAGCTTCTAGCAAAGATTTCCGGAATGATCCGTAGCGCGGCAAAACCTTCTCTTCTCCTTCCTGGAAAACGAACCGGCTGTCGAGCCAAGGGGTAAAGGCCCTTTCACACTGAGGGAACTAGTTGGACAACTCTATCCGGCAACACGGGGAAGTCGTGTTGCCGGCGACCTTGTCACATCGCGGCTAGAGCACTATATAGCTCCCTCGGAGCAGAGTAGCGCAATCTAGAACGCCATCTCTCGACGACTAGCGGCGAACACCCGCGGGTTCCAACTCCGAGGAGAAATGCATGGGGAACGTGAGAACATCGTTGTTTCTTCAATATTGTGGAGATGTACGGAACGTCAATTGTTTTTGACATAATAAAGGAACATTTTAGAATAATTTGCGCTAAGTTGCGTGCCATGTAAGGACGTAATTGTTTTTAAAAAATTGCCTGAGCGGAATCATGCAGCAGACGACGTGGCGACGTCACGGCGACGTCGCACCGTCCACGTGACCCGCTTCGGCCAACCCAGAAAGTCCATCTCCGCTGCGTACAACAATCGTCTGCTTCATACGCCATTGCCTTGGAAATTGCCTTTTCAAACTTTTCACACGCATCCGATATGATGAAAACTTTGATAAAGTGTTTAGTGCTTTACCAACTTCATGACAGACTAGTCTCGAAAAGTGTGAAGTTGGCGTTTATTTTTTAATCTGCCGTGTTGAGTCGATCTCCATGTATTCTCCCATAGGGCGGGCCGCTTCTGGAACCCTGAGTGCCACGTGACTCGCGCCGCGCTGCTCTGTCGGCCATGTTGTCGGCGAAACACGCGGATCAAAGGATTGCGCCTCTCTGCTCCGTAGGAGCTATATAGTGCTCTAATCGCGGCAACAACAACAGTCGGGCAACATGGTGCTGCCGCCAGGCAACCGTGTTGCCCGATTTGTTTTCCGTCAACCCTGTCACACCACGCTGACGGCGAGGACAACACAGGGAACACTCCGCCATCTTGATTGTTTACCTTCATTCGTGTGCGGCGCGGAATCGCTGGAAATGTGACTCTACAAAGTGCTAGTGCGGACGAAGGGCCGGGAGTTACCACGGTACGACATCAACCAGTGACTGTGATTAGAAAACTTGACACGGGGAGTATTTTCCGCTTTTTATTTTATCGAAATGTTCTTCATTCGCTGACAAAGCAGTAGCCCTAACCGAGGAAAGTGACATCGCTGATATATGTTCGGGATTTACGCCACCGTATGAAGTGTTTCTGTCCGGTTCTTTCATGCAATTCCCATTTCTACTGTAAACTTGCGTTAGCACCGGCAGTACCCAAAGCATCTTATGTAACGTAGTCTTAAGCTGAACTGACAGTGCTTCGAAATTGCTACACCGACACCATCGGCCTTCATAACAATCGGTGGAATAAATATTTTTCACCGCTGTCTACTTGTCTACCGCCTGCTATGTGATCGATTCATTCCCCCAAAACGTCCTGGGTATTTTTAAAACAAATCAGGTGTCTGGTAGCGGCTGTTTCCAAGTTCGAAGCATCAACGTTTACGCAATCGGGGCGCTAACACGTGTTCGACGCACGAGCGGCAGGAATGGCTCAGGAGCGTCTAGCAAAGATTTCCGGAGTGCCCGTAGCGCGGCAAAACCTTCTCTTCTCTTCTCCTTCCGGGAAAACGAACCGGCTGTCGAGCCAAGGGGTAAGCAAGCGGCCATTACCAATTCTTCTGAGGCGAGATCAGGCGAGATGCCCCGCGAGAAAGGAAGTCACGTGTGTGCGCCGAGGGCTGGCCCGGCTGGCTTCCGGTTGAATCCGCCGAAATCGGGGGAGCGACTTTTCTCGGATCCAGATCGAGATCTGGAGCGGGAGCTAATCCCAAACGACCAGTTGAACACGTCCGTCTCGATTTCACGCAGCGGATAACGCGGGCCTTTTCACACTTTGATACTGGCGCCATCTAGAAGTCGCGCGTTCAACCATTTCACGAGCCGCGCGCCATCTGGTGTCTGAAACGGACGAAAAAATAGAGGTACCGCGCACTCTTATGAAGGGGGGAGTGTGGGAACCATGGTGTTCCCTCTATCCCTATCTAGGCCTAGCTTCCAGCAGGCCGTGGGAGTCGTCGTCACCATGGCGTCGGCCTCCCGGATACAAGGAACCACGAGGCAGAATTCCCCGAAGGGGCCGGTTCTCCCTTGCCCATTTGGGTGAATGCGCCATCATCACACCCTTGGGAGTGATTATGGACGCTTCCCGTTTTCGAGTGACCTTCTACCGGCCTCCCCGGGCGCGTCGATTTCCCGCAGGCTACATAAGCCGGCCACCACCTGTGGCCGGGGCTCTAGGTTAGCGGGGCTACACTCGACGGAGCACTCATCGTTGTTTTACTGCTCCCCCTTTTCCGTGATCCTGCCAGTTACGGCAGCGCGGACTCCCCTCCTGGTGATCCTGTCAATTAAGGCAGTGCCAACCGTATTTCTCTTTTGTTCCGCCTACGGACGCAAGCGTGTGGCGTAAGCCCAATAAACACGTTGTACGGTATCCCTGTGTTTGGTGTGGTCTCCCCTCCCCCGGAGTCTAACGGCAGTCAACGGACGTACCCGGCCGTAGCCGCAATAGCAGCGGACTACGGAGTGGGTGTTGATCACTGCGATCAGCAAGGTAAGTCGAAACCCACATTTTGCAACCGACGAGTTACGGAGTGGGTATTTGCCTCACTGAGGCCTTTGGGGTAAACTAGAGTCCCACAACATCCACGTCACCTCTGATACGCTGCTGTCCTGACCGTTTCGCATTTGTAGCCAAAGAAATTATTTTAAGCACACTGAGCGACGTCAGCGCACAGGCGCACAGCAAATCTATCTCCGCCTCTTCCGCCGTCTTATAACTACCGCCCCGCCTTCTATAGGGCATTGAAGTTGCGAATACCAACGACCACTCCCATCTGGAAGCCCCCCAGTACGCCCTTTCAACGGAAAGCCGCCGTCAGACGGCGCTGCAACTCAGCCCCAGCCCAGAGCCGTGTATTGGGAGAGTTTGGCCATACATTGGTTTGAATAGGCTAGGATCTCGGTTCCAACCACAGGCCGCGAAACAGACCCTAGCGGTGATCATGATCTCTAAAAACGCGCCTCGACTAATTTAAGCTCTTTCAGCGTCACTCGAGTAAAAAAAAGGTATAACTCTTGGTGACTAAAAACTTGGCGCATGTGAGGTTTTCGTCACGCCCATATTCAAGGGTAGAATAAACGAACGTCCGCTCCAAATCAGGGCCCACTTGCTAGAAACAGCGTCTCAGCTGAAACTGGGAAAGAAAGCACTGGCCAAAGCCAGCGCGCGAGCCGAGCGGGACTCCGCGTCTCAAGACTCTCGCGCGCACCAGCCTTTGCACTGTTTTCTTTAGCCAGTCTCAGCTCAGAGGCTGTTCTAGCAAGCCGGCCCAGAGTAAACTGTCACCGATGCCCCGTCTCACAATCGACTGCTGTGCAGACAATGGCATGGCCATGAGCGCGTGCGTGGCTTTGGAAAGTGCCTCCTATGCTCGAGTTCTCGTACAAACAAATGCATTTCGCTGAGCTAGGCTCATGCGCTTGTGCCTTTGTCTTTACTGCAGACATTTGTGAGATGGACTACAGAGGCCGAGATTGAACGCTTCTATTTCACGCTTTAAATGTCGTTTCCAATATTGCGACGTCGCGGTCTGCTGGTTGGTCGACGCTGTGTCGCACCTTTAGTTTACGCTCTAACCGCTCATTCACACTGGAAGCGGAACCGCGTTCGCAACCGCTTTGCGAACGCGGATCCGCTTCCAGTGTGAATGAGCGGTAACCGCGGGTGGAGTATTCGGCGCTGGCGGCGACCATTGGTCAAACTGTCCTAAAATACGGCTCTGGCTCTTGGTCAGAGGATATCGCGCGCTTTGAATAGGCTGGTATTGGCGGTGATGGTAGCGTATTTAATTGCAAATTCAATGGCCGGATGTGCGTCCACTGAACACAAGTTATCGGTATAGGTTTCTGTGCCAAGTGTAGCAATTAAATGGATGAATTTGGACAACAAATTAAACCGATATACACCCGAGGATCCACCCCTTTGCAAGTCGCGCAAGGGGACTTCAACGGGAGTTGTATTTCACGAATTCTCGGCAACTAGTTATAACCCCCCCCCCCCCCCCCCTGCCCACCCAAAGTACATCAAGTTGAGTCCGAATTCGTCAAAATATTATTCACAAAACATAATATCCGTGTTAGTAGATTGGAGTTTTAATTCGCAAGTCAAATTTCTAGCTGGTATGGCGTTTGAAAGTTCGTCATTTGGATGAACCGGCGATTGAAAACGGGCGCCTTTTTATTTTCCTTCTTCAAAATGTGTCTGTAGCTTCGTCTAAAATGTTTAACTTTTGTATTTGGCTAACATATAAATTTATGAAGTCGACATATATGGCAAGTTCAGAGAAGTCGCCATTTTTTAAAAAAACGCATTATTACAAAAAATGTGCTAAAAACTGAATGTGCGAAATTATTGTGATCAGTAAAAAAAAAAAAAAAAAAAGAGCACAATAACGAGGCGAAAAAGGGGTCACTCCATGTCAAACGTCCCAGGCATTGCTCTCGACCACCTTTGATTTCTAAAAAAAAAAAAAAAAAAAAAAAAAATTCATGGCCTTTTGCCGCATTGTCCGTAGCCATGCCCTAAAATATTTTTGACGAAAAAAATATTTTTGTTGGCGTGAGCGCGGTTTTAACTTTTAAAAATAGCTTGAAACTAGGTATCACTCTATAATTTATGAAAAATAAGCTTTTCTATGAAACACCCAATACTATTTTTCTCTTTACTCTGCACGGCTTTCGACTTTGAATGTGGTCGGGCTTGTGGAGTTTTGTTTAATTTAAATATATTTTTTAAACACAATTTTTTTTGAAAATTTTGACATTTTTGTTATTTTATTAAAAAAAAATATATATAATTGCTCCGGGGACTTAATAGAACTTTTTACCGGCTTCCCTGCAGGTATATATTTTATAAAAATATGTTTAAGCCGCTCAAATAAATATCTCTCAGTAAAAAAAAAACAATCCTGATTTTGCCAAAAAGTGCGTTTTGACGCAAAAACAGCTGTTTATTTCACCCTGAGGTGTTCTAAGTAAAAATACAAAATGTGGTGGGTTTGGAAGAACAATCGATTGTCTCTTGATTTTAAAAGTTTAATAAAATTTATTTGTGTTTAAAGCGAGAAAACAATTTTTGAAGTTGAACTCTCGCACCACAACCCGGCGTCGCTTCTTAACGCCTCTTCGCCGCACAACACGCCACCGGCGACGATAGCTGACACGATTAGGTCCAAAGAAAGAACGGAATTTACTGCCGCTTTCACTTGTCCGTCTTTTCAGCTGCAAGGGAAGAAACGGCGGGAATCGTGTTGATGATCGGAGGTGCCGCCAGTGCGTCGCCATAGCAGGCCCGTTGTGCGCTTTGTATCGGAAGGCGGCTCCTCACACTCTCGAACGCGATGCCTAATCGACGGGCGGCATCAGCTGACGTGGACTTCTCCTAAAAGGGAAACCCTACAATATCGCCGCGAAATCTAGCCGTCACGCATACTGCAGTTAAAAGCGGAACTATTCAGCGACGCAATAATTTGCAGTTTCAAAGCCGATTTAAACACAAACGAGGCGTGAGCCTCCAACGGCGCGCATTCGTTAACACCACATCGCCTCGTCGTTTGACATTGCCCGTTCACGGGGCTTTTGTGTTGCTGTCTACATCTGTCCTGACGTCGGGAAGAGAGAGTGATTGCGATGTGTACGTAAGAAACAGCAAGCTTACTAGTGGATGCTCTGACCCGGCAGCGCTAAGCATCTGCTGATATCAAGACAGTGGACAACCACAGGAGGACACCGCCGAGCAAAACACTCGAAATAGGAAAATTCTTAAAGCAACAAGAGTGGAAAAAAGCTTCTTCCCACCAAGATGTACCCGACAACTTGAGGTCCTGCTGTCTACCTGCGTGCGCAAACCGTGACACCGTCGTAAGCTTTGGCAGGCTCGACGGTGGCGTGCTGTGCAGAGAAGATGCGCAAGGAACGACATCAGGTTGCGGCGCGAGAGCTCAACTGCAAAATGTTTTTTTTCCTCTTTAGAACAAAATTATTTTATTTAATCTTTCAAGAAAAAACGACAAGAAACTCTTCCGTAAAAGTCACCATGTTTCGCATTTTTCTTTGGGCCACCTGAAGGCAGAATTGACGGCGCTTCAAACGAAAACACGCAATTTTGCACAAATTTAGTTGTTTTTCTGCATGATATTTAGTTGTACGGCCTAAAACCTTTTTTTATGGAGTATATTTACAGGGCTGTCAATAAGAATTTTTACAGTCACCTGCAGCAACGAGAAAGCTCGTAACAAAACTATCAAAAATGCTAAAATTCTTAAATATTCCTTATTTTTCAAAATTGCTCGAAGCCAATATTCATGAAGCTTAGTACATAGCAATCCAAATACTGTGTGGTTTTTAGGCAAAATTATTCCACCGTTCTATGAATATATCTTGCTTCTCATGGAGAAGTAAGATATATTTATAGAAAAGTCCACGTCGCCTGGCGCAGTGAGAAGTCCACGTCAGCTGATGCCGCCCGTCGATTAGGCATCGCGTTTCGAGTGTGAGGAGCCGCCGTCGGATACAAAGGGCACAACGGGGCTGCTATGGCTACGCACTGGCGGCACCTCCGATTATCAACACTATTCCCGCCGTTTCTTCTCTTGCAGCTGAAAAGACGGACAAGTGGAAGCGGCAGTAAACTCCGCTTTTTTCTTTGGACCTATTCGTGTCAGCTATCGTCGCCGGTGGCGTGCTGTGCGGCGAAGAGGCGTTAAGAAGCGACGCCGCGTTGTGGTGCGAGAGTTCAAGTTCAAAAATTGTTTTCTCGCTTTAAACAACATTTAGTTCGATTAAACTTTCAGAATCAAAAGACAACCTATTGTTCTTCCAAACCCACCATATTTTGTATTTTTACTTAGACCACCTAAGGGTGAAATAAACGGCTGTTTATACGTCAAAATGCACTTTTTGGCAACATCAGGATTTTTTTTTACTCCGAGCTTTTTAATTGAGCGGTTTCAACATTTTTTTTTTTGTAGTTTATATGCCTGCAGGGCAGCCGGTAAAAAGTTTTATTAAGTCCCCAGACCAATTAAATATTTTTTTAATAATATAACAAAAATGTCAAAATTAAAAAAAAAAGTTGTTTAAAAAATATTTAAATTGAACAAAACTGCACAAGCCCCAACCACATTGCAAGTCGAACGCCGTGCAGATTTAAGAAAAAAAATATTCTTGGGCGTTTCATAAAAAAAGCTGATTTTTCAAAAAATATAGAGTGATACCTAGTTTCACGCTATTTTTAAACGTTAAAACCGCGCTCACGCCATCAAAAAAATTCTTTTCGTCAAAAATATTTTAGGGCATGGCTACGGAAAATGCGGCAAAAGGCCATGCATTTTTTTTAGAAATCGAAGGTGGTCAAGCGCAACGTCTGGGACGTTTGACATGGAATGACCCAAAGACAAAATGCTTAAAAAAAACACGAAAACACGTAGAGACGTTTAATAAACCACAAAAAGCGGCATTAGAGCGCAGCTCTTAAGCGCGATCCAAACCAACGCTTCTTTTTGCGGCTGTAGGTCGTGCGCCCGCCGGATGTGACGTATTGCGTGACGTCGCGCCGCTTCTTCGCTCCTTCCGGGCGCGCATAAGAAAGTTGGATAATTTCAACATCTTTCTGAACGCGCACGAAGAAGCGCTGTGACGTAGTAGGACGCTCCTGTCTCCCGGCCAATCGGTGGAGGGCACTGCTCCGCGTTTCTTCACCGTGTCTGCTGGCCGCCGGTCGGGCGCAGCCGCCGCAGCCGAAGCAGATTATTTTCGCAGAAGTTGCCTGCGAGAATGGCCCGTATGGCTGCATCTATGAACTTTGCCCCTGTTTCCGATGCGAGGAAGGTGACCGAAAAGAAGGCTGCTGCGGACGCGCAGAGGCATGAAGAAGCTGCGCAGAAGGCCGCAGAAGCTGCCGTCTATGATGACCAAAGCAAGTGCTTTCAGTTGCTCGAGCTCGTCCAGAGAACTACCCTTGGTTGTACGAGAAGCTTCGGCGCGACGACAAAGACAACCCGAAACGGGAGAACGTCTCGAAGGAGGTCGCCCGTCTGTTGGGCATCGTGCGCTGTAAGTACGGTTTTGCAACCCCTGACATCGTGTTTTCGCATTTTGTGTTGCGCGCATGGTTTACTTGATATGTGATGGTGTTGAATTGTTTTTGTAACAATATTGTGGAAACATTCATTCAAAAATCGACAGACGAAGACGGTAATATTTGTAAATACCCAAATGCTTTCTTTTTCTTCACGTTTTTGCGTTGTTTTGACGGTTGTTTCAACCAAAAATGAGAAGGAAGATAATCACTGCGTCGCCTTTAATCCTCTTTTTGTTCAGCCTACGAGAAAGTGTTGTCTCGGTTGTATGGAAAAGGCTGAACTCCATTTGTGTCCTTCAGACAATCAGTCATATTTAATTATAACTTTCGATTGAGCCAAGCATGTTTAAAATACTTCTCGAAACGAAATGACAAGTTGCAGTACCATACCATACCGGCCGAACCAAATTTTTACGATTCTTCCTTTCCTTTATAGATTTGTTCCAATTGGCCCACAAAGTATACGTAGCATCGTACACATAGCAGATGTTAGCGAGATCGGTACTAAATGTCTGTACTTGATTCACTGCTAAGTTGATGGGCAGTGAAAGCTTTGTACTGTCTCTAGATCAGTCAGTCACCTGCCCCTCAGTGCCTGATCCATTCTATGCCCGTGACTACCCGGAGAGTATGACCACGTTGTATGCATGCACCCTATTGTTGATTGTTCCTGCGAGCATGTATTGAATTGAATTGGTTTTATTTAGACACTAGGTCTAGGGTAACAGGGCAAAAGGCAGATTAACTCTGCCTGACGTGGCCCTATCACCCGTTTACAGTGCTCAGCAGGCGAAAACAAAAACAATAAACATTAAAGAAGTACAAGAAGATACAATAGCACATCAACAGCAATCAAAACAGCATATTTTGTACAAAGCTTATACAAACGTTAGTGCACTTAACACTTTGGAAATAAATGAAACAGGTAATACAACTCATACGCAATGAAAATACAATCTAAAATTATTTACTAAACGTGACATGATAGAAGGTACCGCTTTATACTAATTTTAAAGCTGTGTTTTGATACACAATCTGAGATTATTTCTCTAACAGCGGGATGTTTATTTAAGAAATCAGGTATTAAGTATGCTAATTGGTGATGTCCATAATTCGTTCTAGACCAAGGTATTCTATAGGAGCCGTGTCGAAGATTGTAACGTGTATTACTAGGAAGAAGTGCGTCAAAAAAACGGGTGGGGTCACTGATTATTTCGTTATAGATATACATTGAAAGTTTAAGAAGGAATAGCTGACTAATGGTAAGAAAACTGTATTTAAAAAATAGCTGTGCTGTGTGATCAGTATGCTGAAGGTTTTCTATACAACGTATCGCTTTTTTTTTTTTGCAAAAGAAACAACCTATCAATATTTGTTTTAGTTGTTGAACCCCAAACTAATAAACAGTAATGAAGATGAGAGTACACTAATGTATAGTACAACTGACGTTTTAACCAGCATGGAACCAGCAATCTAATTTTGTATAAGATACCAATAGATCTTGAGATGCTTGCATGCATTTTATTTATATGAGGTGTCCAGCTTAGATTTTCTTCAAAAAGAACTCCTAAAAATTTATAAACGTTGACACGCTCGATCACAGAGTCTTGGAATTTTAAAATAATTTCACAATCGTCAGGTTTACTTCGTGGTTTAAAAATTACATATTTTGTTTTCGTAACATTTAACTGAAGTTGATTAGAGTCAAGCCAATCCGATAACTCGTTGAGCCACGTGTTAGCAGCAACTTCTAGATCACGTAAAGATGAACCAGAAAAAAATAAGCTTGTATCGTCGGCATACAAAACTATTTCAGGAGTGTTTGGTATACGTACAATATCATTATTATAAATAATAAAAAACAGAGGACCTAAATTAGACCCCTGTGGAACCCCATGCGAAATTTGTTCTGGCTTGGACAGGTATTCGTTAAAACACGTATATTGTGACCGACAAGATAAGTAACTACGTACCAAATCTAAGGCAACACCTCGAATTCCATAAAACGGTAGTTTATAATACAATATATCATGTTTAATGAAATCGAACGCTTTTCTAAAGTCTAGAAATATTCCAGTGGTAAATAGTTTATTTTCAAAATTATTAATTAATTTTTCTTTGATATTAAGTAGCGCCATTTCTGTTGACTTTTTTTCTTGAAAACCGTATTGCTGCATTACAAAAACATCTCTATCATTCAAAAACTTACTGAAGCGTTTTTTTATCAGATGTTCTAATACTTTTGAAAACAAAGGAAGTACGGATATGGGCCTATAGTTATTAATATTGTCAAAAGAACCTCCTTTGTGAAAAACAGCAACTCTTGCAATTTTCATGCCATCTGGAAAAGTACCAGTTGCTAATGCGATATTACATATATGCTGCAGAGGAGAACACAAAAGATCAGCGACAGCTATGATTGGTATGGCCTTGATATCATCTGCTCCGGCTGCTGTATTTATATTTAAAGATTTAAGGATTAGGTATATTTCTTGTTCATCAGTTGGGGACAGAAAAATAGAGTCTTTGACTGCAGATGAAATATACTTGTCTAGGCTATCTTTTGACCCACGTGGTTGCAGTGACGAACCCGCACTTATAAAATATGAATTAAATTTGTCCGCCAAAAAGGCATCACTGTACTAAATACCATCAAACGTTAGTTTACAAGGTATCTTACTTTTTGGATTTCCAAATAAGCTTTTGACTGTACTCCAAAGTTTCTAGGTTCATTCGATACAGCTGCGAACTTGTTTTTATGGTATTCTTCTCTTGCTTTCTTAAGGTCTTTACTTAATTTGTTTCTTTTCTGTTTATATTCCAGTAATATTGCTTGGTCCCTTAGACGGATAAACTTGTCGTATAGTTTGTTACGTTCGTTAATTCTTTTATACAATTCTCGTGTAACCCACGGTTTCCTAGATTTTTTTTATTTTATTATCGGTCGTAGAGGAAATGCTTCATTGTAAATGTGCTTTATCTTCTGCAAAAAAAAATTCATAACTCAAATTTGGGTCTTTTTCATTATAGACGTCATCCCAACTCATATCTTCTATCATGTCACGGAAAGCATCGACGGCATTTATACCAAAATTTCGTCGTAATACAGGAGGATCACGATAACGACAATTTCGCTTCTTAATTAGTGGTAAAAAACAGTATATTGGCAAATGATCACTTAAATCGAACGTAAAGAATACCCGCAATAACATCATTTGGATCATGGCTAGTAACACACAGATCGATTAGTGTTTCACTTTCCGACGTTACTCTCGTGGGTGAATGAATAACGTTTGAGCAACCAAAAGATTCAACAACGTCAAGGAAACGCCGACAGGAACGACTGGATATTAGCAAATCGATATTTAAGTCACCAATTAAAACAAATGGTAAATTGAGAGACGACATGTATTCTAGAATTTCATTTACGTATTTAAGAAACTCATCGATATCGCCCGACGGGGGACGATAAACTGAAGCAATCAGTGACCCAAGGCATTTTACAACAATGGACTCATAATGGTCATTAACATCTGTAAACTCCGACAGGACTAAATAGTCAATGTTATCTTTAAATAAAGTGAAGTACCCCCTCCTCTACGGTCTTTTCTGTAAACACCTTCCGACTTATATCCTGAAAAATTAACGACATCATCTTCACTTGAAAACCACGTTTCAGTAAATGCCAGTAGATCAAATCTGTGATCTAACGAACCTAAAGCTGTTTCTACGTCGAGCCATTTATTTTGTAAGCTTCTTATGTTTACATGAAAAATTGACATCCTATCACATTCACGCAAAAAAGGACCCTGCACAAAAAGATTAAAAGATGTGTTGTCATGATAATCAGTTGCATTTGGTTCTGCCATCGCAAAGGAAAAGAAGAAAAAAATATAAATATACAAAGCATTTACTGCGCTCTGATTCAGCAGATCTTATCTAGATCAGCTTCACACTGGATACTGATTGCGCGCTCTCCCGGTGCTTTACGCACAAACATCTGACCATTCTTTTGCCAGGCAAACTGATAGTGTTTTTGTTCGGCTTTAACCCTCATCATCCAAAGTAATTTCTTGTTTTGCGGTGTCAAATTGTCAAGCAGATACACGTTGGAATCTACGTTCTTCAGTAATCCCTTCTTTGCCATCCACTGGTCACGCGTAAAGCGGGACACGAAGCGAATGAGCACAGCCGGAGTTTTACCTGGTTTAGGAAATAGCCTATGAAGACCTTCAACTTGGTTTTGGGACAGTTCCGGTAGTTGTAGCTCAGTTGCTAACTCGTTTATTTTCCTAAGTAGGTTTTCATTAGCGCTTTGTGGCAGTCCGTGTATACCTAGAAATTCTAGCTTGGCGATTTCTAGCTTCTACCGCCCTGTCAGCCTAGCAGTGAACATACTATAGTCGTTTGCTTGAGAGCTTGGCGAGTCATCTTTAAGTGTGGGACTAAATTTGTTGTGCAAGTGCTTTTGATGTGCGTTCTGTGTGTGCTGTTCGTTGCCCACGAGGCATTACAATTGCCTATGGCATTTTTGTCGTCTTTTTCACATTTCTGCATGAGTATATCATGTCTGTCAGGCTTGTCCCACACTAGAATCAACATATTTCTCTTCAGGCGACATCTGAAAAACACAATGGAAGTACCTGAGGGACAAGTACGCCAAGGAGGCGGCCAAGGTGGCAGGAACAGAGCGCAGCGGCTGTGGAACCTCGGACGTCTACAAGCCAAAGTGGATCTACTTTGGCAGCTTGCGCTTCCTGACTGTGTCAGTCAGGAAGCCACTGTTTCGCGAAAGTACACTTTTCATATTTCTCATTCGTATACAACTACACGATCCTTTTTGTCAATTATGCAAGTCTGAGGCTACAGGAACATCAGAAAGCCAGTCCAGCACTCAAACTGGAGGTAAGATAGCATGCAATGTATTGCGATGCCTCCTCGTCATTATGTTACTGGGCTTATAGTCACGTTTCCAGGTGTCTTTCACAAGTGCTGTCATATGCGATGAAACTTACACTCTTCTGGTGAATTATAGGAGTGACTCCATCATGCAGCGAGTCACCTGGATGCACCGCAGGTACAACCAAGCCAACTGATGACCAAGATCCTGTGGTGATTATTTGCCCGTCTTAACTTTCTTTCCGGTCTTTCAGACTGATGAGCATGGGCTGTAGCTTGCAAAAGCTACTTTTTTTTTCTTGTGTTCCTCTATACAGTGCTTTCACCTTGTGGCACTTCCTTTGGCGTTACAGCTGTCAACAGCACCACCTTCTTCCCCTCCCCCTCCCCCAATTGCTGCTTTTTTGGATAACCCTTATCTCGTAAATACTGAGTGCACTGGCTAACCACCTAAATCAGGGGTCAGCCCCTGGCACAGTGTGCATAGGCATTCGCTGGGCCGAACAGAAGATTTTTTGGTTTGTGTTTTTTTGTAGAAGGAAAGCCATCATAGCTTTCCGACTTTGGTTCGGTGTGATATTACTGGTTGATGTTTCACTTCGAACTCAAACCTGGGAATCTCGCAGAAGGAAAAGCTTTAGAGCTTTATCTTAACTATTCCGGCACTGCAGTATACTTCATTTCAGCATAACTTTGAAAATGGTAAGAGCTGCATCCCTCGTGAGGCAATAAGAGCAACAGAGCAAGGTATATGACAGCCCTCCGCAAGATGATTGCAACCTCGGACAGTATGCTGTCGCATGCCTCGCTCTGACAGTCATTGGCTGGCCGGGCCATTGATTTAACTGCTTAGCAAAGTTATGTTGGAACGGATTCTGATGAGTCTTATCACTCAATTTTCTTGTTGCAAAGACACCGGTAACAAAAACTCTTCAAACTTGGAGTATTGCGTTATTTGAGGGAGGAGGATTCAAACAACATCTGTATCTTTCAGAAATAAGATCAGACAGACTTCTGGCAAGTCCAAGATATTTATCCAGTGGGGCTTGCTCATCTTTAAGTGGATTATGAGTTGGAGGACTTGTTCGCAGTGTTTTTGTGATGATGAGTAAGAGGACTCGTTCAGTTAATTTTCACATTGGCTTCCTATGTTGCGGTTTTCAAATCTAAGGAGTACACTGATGCTCGCTGTGTAAACAGATGTTTTTGAGGATGAAGCACACATAGTCACACATGCTTTTGCAAATGACAATGACGGATAAAGAGCTCTACACCTCTGCGTGACTTTTAATCAGTACATTAAACTTGCATGCTTGCATCTTGGCAAGCAATATTGAAATATAAAATGTGTATTGAAAAGGGGCTCAAGTCTTCTGTAGGCTAAGTTTCAGAAATCAGCTCAGTGCTAAAGCATTTAGGCTTAAATAGCCTTTTCTTCATAATTGCAGATACTTTTAAGCGTGTGTCAGCATACCCCCACAGACACACACACACACACACACCTGTTTCCCGTCTGGCCCAACCCCGCATTCACTTCGCGTCTCCTCGGCCAGCTGCTTCAAAAGTTTGCTGAGCCCTAATCTAGACTGCTTAGCTTATATTGACAGTGGCAAATGCATTTCCAGGGCCCAACATCACCCTTCGAGGTCTCGGCTGCTTTCTTGGCTGCACAGCGTGGAGCAGAGAGTGCGCATCCACCAAGGCCAACCCCTGCGGATGTGGAGGAAGTGACCGAGCCCCCTGCTGCACCCCGACATGTGCCTCGGCCTGCTGGTCTTCGCCCAGTAAAGCGCAAGAGGTCCGTGGATGGTAGAAACATACCAGTGGAGCAGGTCCTGAGAGCAGCCGCTGCTAACCTGAGGTTTTCAGACTGCCCTCCAGATCCTCATCTGGCTGAGGCACTGTGCTATTCAGAGATTCGTGTGCTGCAGCGTGAAATGGATCTTAATTGATCACAGCTCTATTGGGCCTGAGTGTTTGCCTTGCGCTCATGTTCCCTGACAATGTCTAGGCACTTCAGTTGCAGCCGTTTCTTGGTAGCAGCGGTTTAGTCAGCTTGGGTTACTCTTGCCGAGTAACCGAGTAAGAGAAGTGAGCACTCTGTCGACTTGCTCAGTTCCGTATTGTGTGTCTAATGCTTGCTTTTCTTTGTTTCTTTTTGTGTGTATTTTGCAGCATTTTGGTGTTCAAGTTGCTGCCAAGGTGCTGGGTAGACCGGGAAGCCAAGGGCCGCAGACTACTGCTGAACCACCTGCTGGCGAGAGATGTGCGGCAGATGGCTGACGTCGTCCTCATCAACCCGCATGTAAGTTGTGCATTTTATCCGAAATCCAGTAGAATTGGGTAGGGTTCACTCGTCTTTTTGTGGTGTCTGCAGTCTAAATAGATATTATTCTTGTTATAAAGTGCCATGTCTTGTGGCACATCGATGGGCCTATTTATAAGGATTGAGTTCCACACAAGAAAGTGGATCCAAGTATGTGCAGGAGTGTGGGCTCCTTTTACAGGAAGCATTCCAAATGCCACAAATTCCGAAATATCGCAATGCTGAAATTATTCTACGTCAGGCATACCCCAACTGGGGTACGCCTGATATAGGAATGCAGAGACAAAAAGTCCAACTGCCGAAACGTGGGGAACAGTTGTGTCTCGATTTATAACATAACATATCTGCGAACGATAAAAAGAAAATCTGGAACAGTGCCACAGATTACTCCTAACCAGGGCACGGCCAACACGGCGTCGTGATTTTCCAAACTGGTAGTTGTCCTCCCACCATCGCAGCAGGTGGGAAGCTTCTTGCGGGAAGGGTGGTTTCAAGGATGCATAGGCATCTCATACTCCTTTGGTGGGCAAGAACAAAAGTGCTGCAAGCTGCGTCACTTTGATGGCGAAGCCATCTACATAATTTTTGTAAAGCACTACCAGTTCTAGGTGCTGCACTCCTCCATACTGATTGGCACAAGTGGAACAGGAACTGTGCACATCTGACAACGGGAGCAACGACCGAATACAGTTTGATTGCTGCCAACTCAAAATCTGTACTCATGGTTTTCAGATTTAGTGCAAGGCCAAGATCTGCAGCGAAGTTCAGTACTTCTTCCAAGAGCGCCTCGCACGCCATCTGGGTTTGTTGAGTCACGAGGCAGTAAACAAATGGGAACACAGGGCCATAAAGATTACCATGAATTTTTTTAACTGCCTGAAGAGCAGCAACAGAGTCTTAAATGTTCCATTCATGAGCCACATCGGAGTGTCATTCAATTTCCTCAAGTTTCTGTCGGTGAAAAAATATTGATAAGAGTTGAGCTCTGCCTGCGCTAGTCGCCCCGCAGAAACTCCCAACCAGGGGCGGATTTAGAGGGGGGGTCCGGATGTCCTGACCCCCCTCTTGATTTCTGCGTGTGTAAAATTTAGGGCTCGAAACGAGGGAGAGGGGGTTCCTGAACATATGGTACGCTGACCAACAGCTGACCCCCCCCCCTCAAGAAATTCCTGCATCCGCCCCTGCTCCCAACTGCATCCGCCCCTGCTCCCTGTTCTTAACTCGCCCTCGATTATGAGCACATAAACAGTGTACGGCTTGTGTGGGCAGTCCGCTTTCCTGTTCGTATGCAATGACGCATACATACCAAGCTTGCGATGTAAAAGAAATGTGGCAACAGTCAGTATTGTTCGCTCCTAAATGGTAGCCTCTTTCCAGGCTGCCGGAGAGAAGTGATGTGTCCTATTGCCCTGCCGACCTAATGGTATAGCAAAAATGTTATATCATTATGGCAAGTCCTAATGGGATACGTAGTGGAGACAGTTTGTCGAAGAAGCTATCTAGTTGCCTCTTTTATGGCACTAACATGGATGTGGTAAAGCAGTGACACCGGAGGATGCACACGGCAGTTTTCATATTGCAGCTTTGTAGCATAGTAGTAGAGGTGCCGTGAAGGCAGTGTTGGAAAGCAGCAATTTTTTTGTTTCGAACCCAGGCAGAGTTAATAAATTACAAACTTTGCAAATTCGAACTTCAGCAAGCTTTGAAAATTTTCATACCCTTTAAGCTCGAACTTTGGGAGGTTCACAGCATCCCCACATGGGAGTGCTCTTTATGTTCTGCGAGTGGCCAATTGTTGGCCCGTAATTTTTCGGGTACCCCAGGTGTTTACGATACTAGTAGGGAATTAGCTGTTATATGTTTGTTCTGTTTCAAATAGGATTATACATACTTGATTGAAAAGGGTATTTACACCTTACCAACTTTGCATATTTTTAATTGGATAATTGTTCATGTTTGTTTAATGCAGCCCTTCTTCCTGAATCGAAAAAAGGCCCCAAAGAGGGAATACTTCACGGCAGATGGGTATCACATCCACCGTATCCTTGGGGTCCGCAAGATGAGCAAGCTCATCAAGGTCCATGTCAAGAAGAAGCTCGGAGCACATTGGATTGGTGTCAGACACTGCCTGGAGCTACCACAGATCTACTCGTGCAGCCACTGCACACTCGTGCAGCCACTGCAGGACAAGAGACCACAAGTTGTGGTTGTGCCTGAACTTCATCCGCCACCAATAACCATGGTAAGCTGTGCCACACTGCATTTAGCTAAAAAAACAAACACAGGGTCTCTTTTGTTATCCCCAAGACGACTTGAAGGCGAAAGCCCAAGCGCCGATGCATTAAAGACAGACACGCGATTTACGGATGCGGTGATACCCCAAGTGTACACCAAGTAAACAATCTAATCTCGAAGACTGCATAAACATTGTGGCTCCCTGAAATCCGCAATACACTATGGGCAATCTTTATTAAGGCGAAAACCTTATATGTCTCATCGTTCAGTCCTTGAGAAAAAAACACGTCGACAATACGAAAGGTACCGTGCAAATATTAATATTCCTCCAAAAAGACTTTTAGCCCACGTCCCTCGGCTGGTGTCGAACCAGCACCTTTCGTTCAGTAGTTCAACGCAGTACCCCTCCGCCCGTGGCGGTACATAAACGTTTTGGTACCTTTCATATCGTCGACATTTTTTTTCTCAAGGACTGAACAATGAGACATAAGATTTTCGCCTTAATAAAGATTGCACATAGTGTATTTCGGATTTTAGGGAGCCACAACGTTTATGCAGTCTTCGAGATTAGATTGTTTACTTGGTGTACACTATGCTAGGCCACCTGTGGTTTCTTTTGTATGCTTGTCTAAACAAATGATTTGATGCAGTAATGAAACCGTAGTCAGCACCATGAATTCATTGAGTGCATTAGTTATGACAAAGTGTGCCTACTGGTTAAAGAAGGATTACGTGTTTTCAGACAAATTCGAAAAAAATCCAAAAATGACTAGCCGGTAAAGATCCGTCAGATCGTATTTCTTCAATGAACTTCGATTGTGAAGGTTGTACATGGCCAAAAAATAAAACCACTGGGTGACATTTTTTTTTCGCAAGACTACTCAATACAGGCTCTGACTTTCCAAGAAAAGATCTCGCTTCCCTTTTAAAATATTGACCAGTTAAAGGAAAGGGGAATTATTTTGCTAATTTATGCTAAGGACAAATCATTTATCTATTTCTGGGACAGTTAAAAAGCTAAGTAAGCCAAGACCTGAATGTTCCAAAAACTACTAAACTCTGAAAACATGGAACCACATGGAACACATTTGCTTTTGAGTGACATCCCACACCCTCTCTTCTCTTCCTGCAGCCAGCAAGCCATCGACTGCCCGCCAACGACACAATTCTTGCGGTGCCGGACCTGCCCGATAGAATGACTGGGGAAGGTTTGTAACAATATTAGCATAGAGGATGTGATACACAAAGACTGCTGGACAGTACACGGCAGCCCCGTTGCTGTACATTGTTCTGCAGGCCTTGTGTCACACGTCCTCTATGATGGTAATGTTACTTATTATTCACCACTCTGACAGCACTGGCAAAACCTTCTCAAACAGCCTTTTTAAAGGCCAACCATATCCGTTTTCGAGATGCCCACTTATGGAAGCTGCCTCCCGTGTCTCGGAAACTTTGTAGTTGAAACCATTAAAGAAAAGTGTCCAAATTGCCTGGAATATGCCAAGATCTACATAACATCACTTTTACTGTGCTCTCCCTTTGCAGAACAATCTGCATAGTGGTGGAACCATAGAAATTATAACATCTTTTATGTGGGGATGCTACAAACGTTTTAGGAGCCTTTAAGTTACGACACAAAACACAGAAGTTAGAGAGGTACAAAGTTTAACATTTATTACCTTGAAAGCGCAATGTTTCAGCCAAATATGCCATTGAAATATAAAATGTGCCTACAATTTAAACATAGAAACACACTTCACTCATTTTAATCACGCGTCAATCTATTTTGTACCGAATAGAGCAGCATGTCTGCTGCCCCGGCACAAGTTTGTGTGCAGTCTGCAGTCTTTCTAGTCTCCAAGAAATGCTGGCACTTCCATCATTACATGCACCGAAAAATCAAGGGAAAGTAAACAAACGAGAAAGTAACTGCATGGAAAGGTCTTTATTCCGTGCTGGTCTTGGGGGGAAGAAGGAGGGGGGGGGCACAAAGTTTTCTTTTGCAAGCGGGGATCACAATGACGTCGCGGCAAGAGTTGTAGCAGAACGTGCATGCCTGTTCGTTTGCGGGTGCAAGCACCATGTCTACCAAAATGGAGTTCCGGTTCATTTTGTTGTGCGGCAAACATTTCTGGTTCATTTGTTGTGCGGCAAACATTTCTCGCACTGCTAACTTTTAGTCAAGGCAACAAATTCTTGGCCACAGTGTGTACACCCATGATGCTCGATAACGATGGATCTCCATTGTGATAAACAACTCCTATCCACCAAGCAGGAGACACGTTCTCTAGCAGTCAGGCTCTGCCGAGAGCCCCAGGCCTGTACCTGCAAGATACACACAAAAAGAAACAAAGAAAAGCAAGCATTAGATACACAATACAGAACTGAGCAGTCGACAAAGTGCTCAGTTCTCTTACTCGGTTACTCGGCCAGAGTAACCCAAGCTGACTAAACCCATGCTGCTACCAAGAAACGGCTGCAACTGAAGTGCCTAGACATTGTCAGGGAACATGAGTGCATGCATTTTAAGGCAAACACTCGGGCCCAATACAGCTGTGATCAAGTAAGATCCCTGTCGCACTGCAGCACAGGAATCTTCGAACAGCACAGTACCTTGGCGAGATATGCAATGAGCACAAAGAAAAAAAACTGATCTGAAACTGTCGACACGACGCTCACAAGGAAGCTCGCAATGTCTTTGCACACGTGCAGAACAAACATCATACCTAACTTACCTGCAAGCACCGTCAGACCCACAACCAAGACATGCGGTTAGAAAAGCAAGCATGCCATGTGGCTCAAGACAGCTGTGAGCAAGGAACACCCCTAACGCTTTCAGCAACGAGCCAAACCAAGGAGCACAGTGCCCCGGCCAGCTGGTGTTATGCAGTGAAAAGAGAATATCTTGGGCAGCAAGCAACAGATGCTGCATACAGTGCATGCACGAGATTTATCATGCAGTGAAAGCAGGTTGAATGTCTGACAATCGGAACATGCACTCCGAGCAAATGCCTGTTAGTAAGAAAGGAGGGGACAGAATAGTTAGCACAACGTGGACCTCCTCAAACTGTGTCAGGGTGGGATCCGGAACCCACACTGGTGTTGCTGCAGAAAGTATGTGCGCCTCACTCAGGGTTCACATGGAACACAATTACAACCCTGGCTGGCTTCGGAAGTGTTAGCTAAATATTAACCGCTCCGGCTTCGCAATTGTTAGCTTAAGGGTATTTGACGGAGCATGTGGATATATCTCTCCGTTTACTGTAAGGACCATACGCTGCATACAGAGTTTTATTGCATCTGAAAATGCTATATGCAGTTAACGGGAAAGATGGCATGCCTATGACCTATGACAAAGCTTGGCTTCTGATAAAGCTCCTTGAAATTTGTGATTTAGGTGGAATATGGAAGAACGCTTTACCGTTGCAGACCGCATAGCCTCTCTCCTGCAGAGATAGTGTTGTCGGCGCTCGTAGTCTCCTTGGTCAGCAGTGGAGCAACGAGACAGGAGATGCTCAAACCCTTAAAATACACAAACACAACTGGCTACATGCACTATTGAAGAGATGGGACTCAGGAAAGCATCTATACACACATGAACTGTTGACATACAGCACTAGAAAAAAAGTGCAAAAAAAATGACCGATTCTTACACATCGTTACATGCACTGAAAAGGCTTGCACCTGCACAAATACTATAAAGGACTATTTGCAATAGCTCGATACTTTACGAATTTCTCAAAGCGACCCGTTCCATCGGGCAGAAGCTTCTGGGACCAATTCACGAAAATTCAGTCGTTTGCGTTAGATGTGACAAAAGTAGTGATCCCTGATTGTGATTATTCACCTGTACAAAGCATGCCAGACAGCTAGTGTAGCGAGTATACCTGCGGTGTTCAGTGCAAGGAGTCTTTAAACCCACCTGATAGTACCTATGGAAGTACACACCGCTAAAGGCAAAGACAGCGCTTGTTTTTGTCTCGCACGCGATCGCGAGAGCAGGGGGAAGCAAAGTACCTTCATGTAGTCAGCCAAGCGTTTAGACGTTAGTATTACAAGACTAAACCTTGTGAATTTGCCGTCTCGCGGAAGTACAGTACCTTATTTCACTGAGATGGTGCACGCTTCACGTTTATATTTATGCGGTGGTACATATGATGAAAAATATATTAAACGTACCAAATAAAAGCTAGCATAACTTACTTGGTTCTTGACATACAGAAGGACTCGAAGAAGTCCCGGCCGTCGGGTCCTGGTACATCTGTCGCACAGTGGTGGCGTACTCGCCGAGCGTCTCTCTAGACCTCAACAGCGTGCGGATGGCCCTTCGCTTCTTCTTGATACTCAAGTAGCTCACATGCAGCCGCGAAAGCAGTCAGCCGAGTCATGTTGACGGTTCTTGCATTGCTGATGTACTACCTTACCACACAGAGGTTCATTACCTCAGGAATCCCAGCATCGTGCGTGGGATCCACACGAAACGCCATCACGAAAGCAAAGGAAGGAAGACGGCACGACGGCGCCGACGGCGCAACGAGCGCAGCGATCCCACAGATTAATTTTCATTGGACACTCGCTCGGGACCACAGCTGCATTTCGATTGGTCGGCACTTCACCGCCAGAGTGCGCTCGTGCCTGCGTGCGCGCGTGCGCGTTCGCCCGAAGCTGGCATCGTCCAAACCAAACCGCACGGTTCTGACTCAGAAAGCGCGCCCGGAAACAGCAAAAACGACACGAAAGGCGTCACATCCGGAGGCGCACGACCTACAGCCGCAAAAAGAAGCGTTGGTTTGGATCGCGCTTTAGGCACCCGTTTTCGGCTTGAGAAACGTCGCCGTCGCCGTCGGCTTAACCGCGCGTTGCGTTATGGGACGGTTCACATAATGACGTCACACGTGACGTCACGAGGGTCACGAGCGACGTAACGAGTGGCGTCAGGAGTGACGTCACGAAGTTCACTTGTAAAGGTAACGACGAAGGTAACGACCTTCACAAGTGACGTCATGAGGGTCACGAGTGATGTCACGAGGGAGGAGGGAGGGAGAGGGGGAGAAGGAAGGCGAGGAGGTCAAGAGGAAGAGAGGAGGAGGAGGAAGAGGGGAGAGAGAGGGGAGGAAAAGAGGAGGGGAGAAGGAGAGGAGGTTAAGGGGAGGAGGAGAGGAGGGCGAGAGGGTACAGAGGAGGAGGAGGGACATACCCTCTCTCCGTACCCGTCCCTTCTCTCTCCTCAGGAGCTGCACTCTAATTCGGCAATACAGGGAATCGTAAACGACTTTCATTTTTTCTTGTGTTTATTTTTCAACGAGAACAACTACTACTGGTGTTTACTCGGCAATTGTTTGCCGACGAAGTGCTGAGCAACGACGAAAGTCGAACAATCGTTGAAATGCCGCTTATTCGACAATAGCCTCGACCAACTTTCTTGGGTTAGAAAACGCTGGGGGTCTTCAGAGCCACGCGCTAGACTGAGATTTTTAAATCGTCCGCGACAGTCCATCTGGCTTGTGCCGGTTAATTATGCCTAATTATAAACATACGAGATGTTTTACGAAACGCGAGAAAATAACTCCTGCGAAAATCAAGCAACGTACATAAAAATGTTCATGACAAATTAGTTTCTGTCAAAGTGCCTATCTTAGAAAGCGAATAACTTTCGTTGCAATTAGGTTTCTATACATAATTCAATAATTACTTTTTTAATCGGTATAGTCATAGCTGTAGTTTCAATAAGAAGGGTCTTTGGATACCAGCAAAAATCACTAAATCGGAGCACTTTACAAAAATATATAAAGCACGCGCGGTAACATACAACGTTCCGTTAAAACACTCAATTTGGACGCGTTCTTAAGTTGCGGTTTTCAATCTAATCGCATCTTTGCGCCAGTGATCTGGTCTCCCGTGGTCAAACGACGCAACCACCACCTCGCCTCTCTCGTAGTGAGAAGGAATGGCATGTGGAGCGACCCCCCGACGTAGTAATAAATGTTCTGTTCGAATGAGACGGCAAAATGAGTTTAATATTTGGGTTCACATCCGTCGTGCAAGGAATGCGTGGCGACGCACGTTAGTTGGGCGCTTTAGCCACAAGAGAGCGGGACCGTTGACGTGAAGACGGGCCTTGATTAAAAAAAGCGAAACTTCGATACATGCCCAAATTGAGTGGTATTTTCAAAACGCACAAAAATGCTGCGCGTGCTTTAGGTTTTCGTAGGATGCGCAGAAGTAGAGGTCTTAGATTATGCCCAGAAGGATCCTAATTGATACCATACCTTTGAACGTATACCCTGTTGCAGGTTAGGAAAGGCTCGACAGGCTCCTCCTGCGAAGCCCTCCACCCTTTACACTTTAGCAGAGCGAATGCTGGAGAGTTGGCGAGTCCCTCTTCGCCACGTCTCGCCTCCTCTTTAGTGTCAAGGGTGGAGGGCTTCGTGGGAGGAGCCGCCTTTCTTAACGTGCAACAGGGTATTGCCAATACCTTTTTAATTAACCGAAAGTGACTAAGAACCTAATAATACCTAATATAATTCATTTGACTAAATAGGCCTTTTAGAAGAAACCAATGCGATATGAATGTTCTTTTTTTTTGTTTTATGTTTTTCTATGCGATGCGTACTTTTCGCCGGAGCGATTTGGCCCTCGTTTCGTGAAATAACCTGTATGCGACGAATTCTGACAAAGTAGGCCTTCTGTGTTCTTGTTATGCTGATAAATGGTGGGTATGCTTTATATTCCCTCGGATTGCATGCAAATGATTTTCGTTAAAGATGAGCATAACCCTTTTCGCATAAAATTCAGACCATACACACATTCTTAGTTCAAAGAATTCAAAGAACTATTTTCAAAACCTCGTCAAGCAACACTGGCGCTCGCCAGTGTTCCACTAGCTGCTTGAGCAGATGGAGACACTGGATAGCATTCAGCAGCAGTGTAGAGGAGGATCAAAATTATGTAACAATGAAGACGACCACAAGAGAACGGGATAATGTAGTATGTAGGTTCCAGCAGGTACAGCGGCAGGCCCAGACGACATACCCAACGACCTCATTAGGACACTAGGAGAAATAAGCAAATTGAAGTTACGACAAGTGATAAATCAAATAATTATGGGAGGAGAGGTGTTTTGTATCAAGAAATACGCGGAGACGCAGATGTTGAAGTTCTACAAAGTGATCTAGATATTACTTCAAGGAGGTACGACAGATGGAAGATGTTTCTTAATACATCCAAATGTGTGCATGTTAGATTTACAAGAAAAGGTGAAGTAATTCCTTCCGTTTTTATTTTAGGTAACCAACCTTGGGATCTTGCCACTGAGGCGAAACATCTTGGAGTGAAGTTGTTTAATTATATGAGACGGAATAATATCGTCACAGGTTTATGTTCTAAAGCCAGCGGCATGTTACATTTCTTCGTCCCAACTTTCGGCAAATTTATGCTGACCTGAAAGATAGTTTTTATTTCTCTTACGTTCAACCTATTTTAGAATACGCGTGTGTTGGGTGGGACCCGCATACGCAAATATGCATTAATAGACTAGAAAGAATTCAAAACCAAGCGGCGAGATTTGTTTCAGATAATTATAACTTCGGGAAAGCGCCTCAGAAATAGAGCACACAGTGGGATGGAAATCATTGCAGTTTTGGAGGAAATGTCTACGTTTACAGCTTTTGCACAATCTTTATTATCGGAACACAGGTTTAGATAACTAAAATATTGTATGACGCCTGCCTATATTTTCTGCAGGGTAGATAATTTTAAACAAATTCGAGACTTCTGTGCGAGGACTGATGTTCTAAAGCATTCTTTTTTCCCCAGTCGATCCACGAATGGAATATGCTCCCGGATGCTTTCGTAGAACTCCCTTCTGTTTGCTCCTTTTTTGACACCATCGTGTTGACGTAAGGTGCCTACCATCCTTTGTTGTGTCAATATTTTGTTGTTAGCACTGTACTGTGGCTGTTGTGTTGTTTTATTTGGCATCTTCTGTATATCTTACTGTTCTGCGCTATTTCTCATGTACTATCCCCCCTACTGTAATGCCAACTGGGCGAAGTAGGTAATAAATAAATAAAAACAGTCATTGGAAACTAATGAAATGAGACTCATTTATAAAGGCAGAGGAAACAAAGACAACACTAAGTCCAATCACCCAATAACGGTAACTTCAGTTCTCTACAGATTACCTATGCATATAGTAAAGCGGAGATTGGAGGAATAAGCAGAAGATAGGCAAATACTGGGTGAGCTCCAAAACCGATTCCGAAGAGATAGAAGACTGGAAGGTAACGTATTCGTTACACAATGTATAGAAATAACAATGAAGAACCATGAGTCATTTATGGTTAGCTTATTTGGAAATCAAGGGAGCGTACGATAATGTGAGCCCGGAAAAACTCTGGGGTTAGCTGAAGGAATATTATTTAGATGGAAATTTGGTTGGGTCTCTTCAGCAGGGGTATGCAGACAATAAGGAAGTTATAACATGGGAAGCAGAAACTGCAAACTGCACAACCCGCAGCAATAAAAAGGGGGCTCAGGCAGGGCTGTTCACTGTCCTCTCTACTCATTATGATACATCTCAGTCAAATGGAAAAGAAATTAGAACAGAGCAACTTAGGTTTTGACATGAGTTTTATGGAAGGACGGAGAAATGTAGTACAGGCAGTACCAGGACTGATGTATGCAGACGACATAGTACAATTATAGCAGATAACCAGGATACGTTATAGGAACTAGCTGGAATATGTGTAAAGGAAGGGGACACATTTGGCATGAGTTTTAGTAGTGACAAGTCTGAAGTAATGGTGTTTAACGACGGAAAGAGGGAACCCTTGAGGTACAAGACATTGTAAAAGACCAAGTAGGAAAATACAAATATTTGGGAGTCTTGCTCAATTAGGGAACGAAATATTTAGAGGAACATGAGGAAAATATGAGTAGAAAAGAAAAGATAAATTCATCTATTATGAAGCTCAAGGCACTTTGGAACTGTAATAGATATGAAGTTGTCAGTGGTCTATGGAAAAAGTGATGGTAACAGAACTGTTTTTTGGCAATGGGGAACTGTGCCTGAAATATGAGGTTCAAACAGGATTGGAAACAAAGAAACCTAGGCATACTGGCACTGGGAGTGCATGGAAAGACACCAAAATGAGAGTGTACAGGGACATGGGCTGGTCGTCTTTTGAGAGCAAGGAGGCAATTAGTAAGTTGAAATTTGAACAAAGGTTGACCAAAAGGGCTGATACGCGGTGGGCACGGAAGGTATTCAAGTATTTATACATGAAACATTTAAACACAAAATGGACAAACCGAACCCAAAGGCTTACGTTTAAATACCTACATAGTGATGGGGTTGAGCAGACTACTTCAGAGGAAAAGAAAGTGAAAGAGGAAGAAAGAAAAATGTGAGCGGTAAGAATGCAAGAAAAATCAGCTCGAACAATGTACAGGTCACAAAAACAAGACATAAGAAAGGAAAAGGTGTTTGACAATTCACTCGGAAGTTCTTTACTGTTTGAGGCGAGAACGGAAGTTTTGAGGACGAGGACGTACTGGGCTAAATTTCAGGAGATAGACACATTATGTGCTGCCTGCCATAATGAGAGGGAGACACTTAAGCACTTGGTTTTGAAGTGCACGGGGCTTGTCCTGCCCTCCCTGAAGGGGTAACAGATTTGGCCGGGGCCCTAGGCTTTGCTGGCGTTGATGGAGGGACGGAGGAGAAGAGGATTTTAGTTACAAAGAGGCGGATAGACGTTTGTTGGAAATTATCTAGCGAAAGTTGAATGATGCGCAACTAACTAGCACAGCTGGGGAGAGTCGGGACACAGGAAAATTGGGACTCCCTCCCGCGCGGCTCCGGCCCAAAGTCTAAACCCTGTCCCCAAGTTGGTCCGGTGTAAGGGTAACGCCGACAAGGTTTGACCAAAGGAAAATTGGCAACTCCCTCGCCGGGGCGATGAGGCGGGGGGGTGATGATTCCAGTCTTTTGCCGAATACCCTAAAGGTCATCCTGGTGATATCCTACACTACCTCGTTATAGTTAGGGGAAGAAAATTGGCTTAAAATTGCGAAAGGAATCAAATGTTTTTTTTTTTTTTTTTTTACTTCGGCTAGGTGTTGCAAGCTACTGCCCGCTACAAAGTAACTAGCAGTAACATCCATTCATTCATCTATCCATTGGACACGAAGCGCGTGGTTGGATCCGACTTCTCGCCGAACGCTGACACAACGCGTGTTCTCGATACGTGCCGAGCCGTTTTTATACCGAACGCTGACTGAGCCCTCGTGTGCAAATCATGCTCTGAGTGCGAGACCAAACAATGGTGGGCTCGGATATTTGGAGCAGCAGCTACTAGAACATGTCAACCAAGGCTTCTAACCCAGATTACACTATCCGCGATATTCGGTATCTCAACGTAATGCGCTGCGATTGACTACAGGGGTGCGGTTAGTTGCTGGAAGTAGGGAGTGCAAATATCAACAGATTGCCCGGTCATGACGTACGACGTCATGACCGGGCTCGCTTACTTGTTGCCGAAAGATGGCGCAACGTGAGACACGAGAGTGATGCAGCGCCTTGGACCGATCATCTCCGTACCCAAAATAGGGAGCCGTGTTGGATTTAATATCATGTTTGCTCATTAGGTTCATTTTGTTTTAGAATAAATTGTCACAGAATTAGAATTTAAGATTAGAGAGACGCTTGCTGTCCTAGTGAAACGTTTTCGAAGGTCGTCTGCTAAGCTCGGCGCGGGCACGCTCGACGCTTCTGACATCTATCGCACAGCAGATTAAACTAGGCGAGCCCGGTCACTACGTCGTCTTTGAAAGCCGCGGCAAATATCCCAAAACTGGTGTTTATTTTATTTTTTTTAACAATTAAGCTTATCCGTTCGTATTTTCAAACCATGGTTCCACCACCTGGTTGCACCTTTGTAGTGAAGCGCAGCCCGATACGTTCAGAAACCGATTTTTTTGGGCCGTCTTAAGTGCCGTAGAAGCGTTAGTTTACAGGCTGTAGAAGGCGCGCAGTTTTAGAGAGAATCGATTGCCTCAGTCCTTCGGATCCAGGCATGTACGTAGCGCGTTACTAGTAACGAGTTACTCCTAACTAGTAACTTTTTTCGGTAAGGAGCTACGTATTTAGATACTTCTTTTTAGAAAAGGAACGAGTAAAGTACTCAGTTACTTTCAAGGCCACGTAACCAGTGACGGTATTTCGTTACATTTAAGGAGTGACGTGTACAATACCGTTTAAACAGCCATGTTTTGATTTTAACCTGGCTATGCGTCTATTGCGAAAAAGGCAGACGGGCAACCCGAACAGTATGACAGTCGTGCAACGTTTATCGCTGAACAGGTCAATCTAACTCTACAGCTGGGAATGCCCCATCATCCAGCGAACACAGTAAGCTTCGTTGGTTGAACCTTCTACAATCGTGTACAGACCGAATGTAAACCCGGAGGTTGCCAACCCGGAAAGCCACAGAACCCATCGTCAACTTAAAACTTTAGAAGCAGAAAGAACAAAAGACGGAGGCTAATCTTAAATTCACCAGCTCTTCTTGAAACAAAACACTGCCGTTCCTTCGAGTGCGTCAGTAGAACGACTCTTCATCGTCGCCGGAGATGTATTCCCATGGAAGCCGGCCAAACATGGCCGATGAAAACTTTGAGAGATAGCTACTGCTTAAGCGCAACGACCACTAAAAATAAAACGGGAAAACATGAAAAAAAAAAGCAGTTGTGTACTTGCCATTTGGCCGTCAAAGTAACGAAAAAAGTAACTCGTTACGTTTGAGGTAACGTAACGCGTTCCTTTTATGGGTCGGTCGCGAGTCACGTAATTTGTTACTCTGTAGGATAGTAACGAGTAAAGGTATTTAGTTACTTATTTGGTGAAACGTGTACATGTCTGCTCTGATCACGTCTTTCGTCAGCGCCAACGTAGGACGTGGCAAACGGCCTATTCTTCTCACTGCCGCTTTTATCACGTGCGTCGTGAATCGCAGCCGAGCGTGAGAAGGCACTAGAAGTTGCAGTTTGTCGAGCTGTTTTTGCTCTCTGATAACAACCCCCTTCCTTTTTTTTTCGGTACTGCACGCACCGGCTTGCCAACAAAAGCGACGACGTCCACAGTCGGAAATGTCAGAGATGGATCAGAAACCCTCTAATAATTCTAATTACGGACGGGTACCAACCTTTGAACGTGACTGACGTTTTCATACGTATTCATGGGGCTTTTTCGAAGTGGCCTGCCTATAACCGTCTGTAGCGCACGTAACACCCATCATTAATGAGAACAGCGAAAATGGAGGCCAGTTGATGTAAGTTTATCATCAAGTAATATAATCTGAAACTGGGTCGAAAAAAAAAAAAATGTTCAAAAGTAGAAGACACAAAACAGGAAATGGTGATTTCTTTAGCGCCTAGTTGGTTTTTGCTCTTAATGTTATAAGTGATTTTGAAGTCAAATATACTAGTTGTTCGCTCAAGTGCGTACAAGTATATTTTTTTAAATGATTTTGAGGACATTGAGAAGAAGTATATATTAAAGTGATGTCAGCACGTTTTTTGTGCTGTTTTGTCGCCTTTTTATTTTTGATTATTTTGTGTTATTTACACTAGTTTTATAAACGTAATTGTAATAATGATTGGATGTATAGCATTTGTTGGTCCCAGCCTTGCAGCATTCTTTGCAAGGCACGTGTCATTGAATCCCAGCGATTAAGTTACATGCTTATATTATTATTACAAAAAATTATGAAAGATTACAGTTTTTCCTACAGCTCACACTGATTTAAAAAAAAAAAATCCGTTTTTATTTTGTATTGCTTCACATTTTGTTGTTGGAATTCTTCTAATTCACGCATAGTTCATGAGTAATAAATGTTTAATATAGGAGGGCCCAGACTCTAATTATGCTATAAAGCAGGTACTGCCGACGGTGGTATTTCGACACTGTCATAATTGCCAAGTTTGATGAAATAAATTGAATAAAAAGAAATAAACTAGACAACGCGAATGAAGGGAAAAAATCCCCCCCCCCCTCCCCATCTCCAGAATAGTTCGGATGCCTCTGGTCTGTTGCACTGTGGAAGCTATGCTAGCCTTGACAATGAAGCACAAATAGTTGACGCCGACTATGGTACACCAAAAGTGAGGTCATTCATGACCCCCAACAACATTTCAATATATATTCGAACTTTATTTTTGAACAAAGAAAAAAATATTTTTAATAGCGCTTAGCCTGTAGCCGACTTACCAAGATGCCGACAGCTGACACGCAAGTGAGCCAATATAAAAAAAGACAGTACCCGCCAAAAGAACTAAACTGGGAAGCCTGATATGAAATAAGAGAGCCCACAATTATCAGGATGGAAAAAAGATCAAAATAATGTGATTAAATTTTGTACATGTAATATGATTTAACAACTCACATTAGCAATTTTCAAAATTAAAATGTGAGCCTCTTTACATTGGTCCAGGGCTTATTAACGCAGATAGGTCACTTTTTTAAGCAATATTAATAATGACAGCAACAATCTTGGTAGCACTGAAAAATAATAAAACTTAGTCGTATCCTACTCAGACCTTCCTCTCATACCATCAACATAGTAAGCGAAACAAAGACACGAAGTGTGACGGGTGCAATCTTTCACATACTGATTCCTCAATGGTTGGACAATAAATTGATAAATACATTTCTGTGCTGAAAAACGCTTTCAGATGGACATTGCCAAAGCTGAGTAGTTTTCAAAAAAAGTAATGGCGAAGTAATTGCATTACAATTTTTATTTATTTATTCTGAATTTTAATGAAATACTTTTTTGAGCCAGTAATTAAAATTTTATATACACTATTTATATAGCAAAGTAGTTGTAATTACGATTATATATACATTTTCGAAGTAATTAGACAGGTATGCATGATAACTCGTCGCTAATGCACGGCACAACATTGCAGTTCCGCAGTTGCTGTTGCATTCTAAGATGACACACCAGGTAAGTTTTGAAGGTTCAACGTAAAATTTTCTAGAACCTTGCCTGTTTTTTTACGACGTGTTCAACAATTTGGGCAGAGTGGCACAATGCCTTCTATACGCGTGACAGTAAAACGTAGGAGACACTATCAGGCATTTAGCGAGCGTTTTTGAGGACAACGGATAGTTTTAATACTTTAATACATTATTATACACATCAAAGCCACCTTTATGGCTTCGAGTCATAGCGTTTTGCCGAGGCATCCTTATTTGGCGGGTAGGAATCCCGGCCGAGGTGCTCGCCATTAGACGGAGGCTCAATGTGGGGAGGCGTAGAGTAACCGAGATGTTGGTTGCAAGTCTGAAGATCCTCAGGTGGTCCAAATGAATCATCAGTCCTTCGCTGGAATGTACCATGTGCCCTCTATTGGCTTGGCACGTAAAACCGTCAAATGTTATCGACTGCCACCTTAAGGTTGACAGGATGAAGCCAGCCCCAATAATCTTGTTATCCCTGAAGAACAAAGCACATCACGGTGTCACCCGATGAGAATAGTCATTAGCCACGCATTGTCGCTCTTAAGCGGATTATAGTATGTTATGATTTAACTCACTAACGGAAGCCTTTTCAGTTTAAGTATATCGTTGAAAATCATTGCATGTCAGAGATTTTGGAGTGAAGCTATATAGGGCTATCAATAATCAACCGTGTAAGCTGGAATAACCGTACTGACTACATTACATATAATGTTGTTCGCAAATTATTCTACCTGATTTTTTTTTTTTCATCAGATATAAAACTTTTTTAGCTTATGCCAAAAATGCTATCGTCACTTGGAATCATTTTAAAAAATCAAACTCTGGAGGTTAAACATGGTTCAATAAAAAGCTACTATTCGGTTTATGTATAACACATATGGGAGGATATCCGTCGGTGGCTGGGTTTATGTGAATGCAATCGCAACACATCGAATTGAGCAGGGACCAATCGCACGCAGTCTGTCTCCCTTTTCTACGCTTCTAGAAACAATAAAAATAGTCAAATCTCGGTTTGATGCGCTTCGGTAATATTCATGTAAACGCAGCCACTGATCTATTCAGGGAACTGGATTTTCAAAACTGAAAGAAACAATCGAGTGTTCAGCAAAAAAGGTCTTAATTGAAATTATTCATTTCTATTACAAAACTCTTCCTGACACTTACGAGACATTTTATCTGAGATACTTTAAAAACCAAAGGCATAGACTTTTTATAGTTATAATACACAGCCATTGTAATACATAATTTTAATTTTGTATATCTTTTTACAAAAAGGGTGCAGCACTGCTTCTTCTTTGTACAGCAGGGCAGGAGTCACTCGATGTATTTGGTGCGCGTCTCTTTCGGACTGTTTTTTTTTTTGTTTTTGTTTTTTTTTACTTTCGACAATAATTGTAGTTTAGAATTATTTGTATCATATAGCCGAGCGCAGTTTGAGGCACGAACACGTATAACCAAGAACGCACATTCTAAAAGCTCAAGTCACTGGGCCTTCCAACGTATAATTGGTTTAGCGATGATAGAACGCTCATAGAAACACAACGACATTGCGCTTTTGACAGTGATTTGCCCCATCGACTCGTAGTGTCCGCTACTCCCGGATCCAAATTTAAAAGAAGTATTGATGGTGTTCATGCCTATGTCGTTGTTCTTTCTGAATTTGTCTTATATTTCTCTTGTGCA
This sequence comes from Ixodes persulcatus, assembly GCA_013358835.2. Lineage (NCBI taxonomy): Eukaryota > Metazoa > Arthropoda > Arachnida > Ixodida > Ixodidae > Ixodes > Ixodes persulcatus. The sequence goes on from JABSTQ010011055.1 coordinate 182,327, forward strand.
TCACCTCCAAGAATTGTTTTGTGAGATTAGCCGTGTAGCTTAACAAATAACTAAAGCTAAGGATGTGTCACAAAAGCCCATTTTATGGTTACTTTTGTAATTGATTGATAAAACTACAAGCAGCTCAAAATATGCATTTTACACTATGAAAGCGCAAGGACTTCCTGTTTCGTGGGAGAATTATTAGGTTTGTAGCAGGGACTGAAACCGTAGGCGTAACCAAAACCGAAAACCGTTTAGGATCGAATTATTTGCAATGCACTAACCGTAACCGTAACAAAACCGATATTTTAATATTATGTTAACCGTAACCATAACAGTAATGTCTTGACCGGCAACCGATATATTATATCCGTTCAACATTTTCTTTTCGACAGTAATACAGCGGGACATTAACGATGATCTTGAAATGCAACCGGCCATTGCAGGGAGCACACCGTCTTAACTTTGCTTATTTTCTTCGCGAAAGCACCTGAAGAAAGGACCGGGGAATCGAAACCGAAAGCGTCGGCGCGCGGAGCTGGCTGCGGGTCCGAGTTCCAGACGGCGGGACGACTGGGACGGTGCCATTGTGGAGGGAGGCGCCGGTGGCATGCTTCCTTTGCTACGCTCCATTTGAGCTTAACCTGGTAAACTCTGGATCCTGCAGGGCTGGTGGGCCAATAGAAGAGCCGGAGAGAGGCGCGTGACAACGCATCACGGAATCAAAAACTCGCGTGGAGTGCCGTCAAATATTTCACTTCGATGGTCTTATTGGCTTTGATAAACCCATAGACGTAGACATTTGCCGAGCTAAGTCTCACGGTGACAACTCTCCCGTGGTCAGAGGTCTCTGTGTCCGCGACGATTTTAAGAAAACGAGAAAACATTGCTCCCTACACACGACTTTAGGGAGCCAATCGATGCCGTTGACGCCCTTTTGATGTCCACAGGGGAGAGCTAACAAAACGGCTAGCCGGACGTCGGTGGGCGCCACAGTGCGTTTCTTGCGTGTATCCGACGGACGAGTGAAAGGCTTAGTTGCTGTCTTTCGTTTAACTATTCCAGGATATCTACCCTTTCCATTCCCAGAATATTTTATTGAGAGATAACACACAATCATTGGGAAAGTCCGGGTACTCTAGAGGGGAGGCCCTCACTCGAGTGAACGACGCTTTAGCGAGCGATGTTCCGTTCCTTAAGTACCGTTCACGAGGTTTCATCAAATGACTGAGATCATGTTGAGCGAATGCAGTCGTCCGGTCGGCCAGCTAGGTTACATTAGTTTACTTCAATGAACTCAGGTTACATGGTTCAGTCCCTTATCTTAAAATGCAATTATTTTTCGCGGTATTATCTCTTGCAAAAAAAACACGTTATCGTAATACTTACCTATTGAAAGCATCACGAGGCTAAATGTTTAAACATATATATTTTAGAAATGAGGCACGCATGTCTGCACGCAAATAGAACAGTTCAATTGTGACCCCAATGCAAGGACGAGCGTTTTGGAACGTTATGGTGACGGCGATAAAAGAAACAACTTGACTGAGTTGATCGTTTATGGGGAAGCATTAGCATTGAGAGGCTGAACTGGTGGAGCACCGGATTCTACTACCTATATAAGAGGTCCGATTTAGAGTATTAAAGGCTTTAAGGACGCCTTTGTGAGGGAGACGTGCGACCAAATTGATATGACAAAAAGAAGCCGGCGTATTAGAATGAAAGTTATCGGTTCTCGCGTGTGCAGGTCATATATTATCCAATGTTTTCCAGTTGGAGTGAGTCCAAGTGTGAATATTTGCTAGGTGAACTGAAAAAAAGTGGGCAATAAAAATAATATTTGATGAATAAATTTTATTTCCTGATTAATGTTCGAGGGAGAACTGGCAGAAAACTATTGTTTATCCATTCATAGTCTTCAATTCTGGATGCATATATATATATTTTTTTTTAAATTTTATTATATAATTCTAGGAAGTGTTTATTTAAAACTAATTTATGCAAATGTCTTTAAAATGTGCTTTGAAGAGTGCTGAAGTTTAAAAACAGCGCGAACAAGACGAAGAACAAGAGGAGATGTGGTAAGACAGAGCGCTGACCCTCTACCGAATCGTATTGGAAAGCAACACATAAAATCGCAAGGAGTAAATAGGACGCAATACTTATTACCTTGTTATGCACTAAGTTCATCATATACGTGCCCACAGGAACACGTTTTTTTTTTTTTCAATGTTTCTTGGGCCCGTCCTTGAGCCCGGCTTGTGACGTCTGTTGCTTTCTCAGACAACATAAGTGAGTAGACATAAAAAAATACTACGAATAAATATCGAGATAATATTTTAGTGCCTTTATTATTTAGTTGGTTACATGTTTTCATCCTCTCTACGCATGTGCGCATTGCTTTTTGGCGGGAGATGGGATCACCGAGATAGCTATTAGCTTCGGACGCTTGTGTTCAGTGTCTTTGCGAGGTGTGTTGTCGCAGGATTACTTTGTTACCAGCCCGTTCTTTTTCTCCACATCAGAAGTCCGGAAGGTAAGATAGAATATCCAAATTTGTGATGTGTGGAAGTGTGAGTTTATTTTTCAGAGGAGTTTGAAGGGAAGTTTGCATTGTCGAATAGAACCGCATTAATCAAAGCTGGCGTGGATCTGCACCTCCCCCCCCCCCCCCCCCCCAACCCGCATTCATTTTTTTTTTCCTGCTGAGGTTAGGATAGACGTGGCGCATCTTGATTCAAAATATAAACTTCGCACACGTCTACTTAATTAGTAGAGCGTTTTCCCAGAGCGTTACCATATTAACGTTAACGTTAATGCAGGATATTAGTAGATCGTTCCCTTAACTCCGATAACAATACCGAATACTTCGTCGACGCCTTTGATCACGTAAAGTACCCCTATCGTATATCAATACTGGAAAAATAAGAAGGATCTGAAGAAGCTTGCTACTGCCACGCCACAACCGTATCAGAGACGAATAGCAAAAAAAAAAAAAGTAGTTTTCGGCGATTTTTGTTTTTTATAGCAGCAGGTTCCAAGTTGACAGTTGAGTAAATATATTTTTCTTTTGCGGCACACATTTTCCGGCAGGTTTTAACGCGGCATCAGCAGAAATAATAAAGCGAGTTTTAAAAATGCAGTTTTCTTCGACTCCGTGAAGCCCACCCTCAACCAGCTCAGTTTGAAGAGGAGGTTGCAGCGCGCAGCTTTGGCCGTACTCGCTGTTCGAATGCATTCGAACGTCAAGCGCCAGCGTTCTGCGTTCGGTGTCCGCGCTCTAGCGACTTCCACGAGTGAGCAGGGACAAAGGCAAGCAGCTTTTCGTCTACCTACTAATCATTCCAAGCACAGCTTCGTGGACTGACGTCCCCGCGTGTGCTCTCCCTCAGTTTCTACCACTTTTCGTCACAGACAAGGGAAGGACGGCAGCAAGTTGCTTCGATTCTCCCAGCCTTGGGCAACACTTCGGCCCCCGTGCGCTTCGAGCACGTGCTCGAAGCCAAAGCACGGTGGAAGGCACGGAGTGCGTGCTGGAAACCGGGCGTTCTTTATTTATGTCAATAACTATAGCGGTTACTGGCTACAGACAACGAGAAAAGGGAAAACAAGTGCAAATTAAATGAGAGTCCCACGTTCGTATACATGTATTTCCTACAGATTCCAATCCGCAGATTGTGCTTGCATATCGATGGCCGTTTTAGCTATACGAAAAGAAAAAAAAAACTGAAGAGGAGGAAGATTTGAGAGGGCACGGGGAAGTCAGCACGCCGAGCTCCAATTGAAAGCATTGGTGAGGAGACGCAAAGTCTAGAAGCTGCCTTCCTCTCCCATGACTTTTCGAACGCTTTTGAACGTCGAACGGCGGCTTCCGGTGTTTCAACGAGAGACAGTTTGCGAGAAGCGGACGACGCTTTGGTCCGCTCGTCCTGGAGGGAAACGGCGGGTGGACACAAAGGCAGTGAGCCCTTGTGTCTACCTACTAATTGTTCCGATCAGAGCTTGCCGCTCAGACGTCCCCGCGCACTCTCGTGTCCTCCTCTCCATCATTTTCGTTCCGTATAGCAAACGCGCTGTTTACAAACGAGCCTACACGAGGTGTGGGCAATGCGCGCGCGGAGGGCCCAGATTCGCGTGAAACGTCCACGCGTACGTTCTTGCCAATAACCCAGCTACCGGCTCACAGCACGCGTCCCAAATCTTGCACCGTGGTTTGGCTGCTCATGCGCGCGAGGTGCGCGACATGCCGAAGCGTTGTCCAAGGCACGAAGCTCGCGCTGGAGGCGCTAAAACATGAGCTCCTCCCTACCGTTCTCGCCCTGTCATTGACTATATATAATCGGATGTTTCCAGCAACACTCAGACGATACGATGTGCACACCATTTGATCTGAGGTGATTCAGAACCCATGAACACAAGGGGCACCACTACACTTCTTTCTTCTTTTTTTCTTAATACATGAAAAAAAACAATTGAGATATTGGCCCCCGTGAAGACAGGGCCGGCTACTCCATGTTCAGTTAATCATTAAAAAGAAGTTAAAATATCCAACATGATCCCGTCTACATTCCCCCTCCCCCCCCCCCCCCCCCCTCCCCCCCCCCCCCCCCCCCCCGCAATCGTGTTCTGCAAACAAAAAGAAAACAGTGAATTATTTGGTTACATTGCGTCCACATGAAAAGTCACATGATCAGTCAGACAAGTTCGGTCTTTCACATGTCACATCCCTTATCACACCAGCATTCTCACCAAGCTAGTAAAGTTATTCATTATCATTCACATGAACAGATATATATTACATTATACACTACATCCCATTTTAGTAATTATTTACAATATCAGTCACTTCCAGGAATGGTCTGATAGCTGAAAATGCTTGATTCTCCGAGCTATGGTTAGGCAACGGTCCTTACCTTGTTGAGAGAAAATCATCGCTTGTCAATAATGTTCAGTCGTACTTTTAGTCATGATCGATTCTGCTCGAAGCGAGGGCAATCGATGAAAAGATGTTCTATTGTTTCTGTATCGTGCTCACAATCACACCTGGGGTCATTTATTCGATTAATTTTATACAAGCATTCATTCGTTTATCCTACTCCCAAATGTTAGCGGTTTATTAATCTTTCGAGCTTTCTTGGAATGTCATTTGCATTGGTAAAAAGGCATTTGCGTCTATTTGATTTAATATAAAGTTTCTACCTCGATCATTAAGCCATATATCTCATGATATTTCTGTGGAGTGATTCTCTATGATATATTTTATGTCGGTACTTGCATAAGGCATCATTTGCACCCTGTCACAAGTGTTTGCGTTTGTGGCAAGCATGTCCGCCTCCACAATTCCTTGGCTTCACTACTCGCGAATGAAGTATGGCATTTATATATGCATAAAAAAATGCAATTCTTCGCAACCTCTGAAGTAACAATGTTTGTTTTTAATTAAACTAATTTTCAAGACATCGCAATTTGCTACATTATTATTTCCCTTCGCACACATAAACACATACAGTGGACTTTTTGTACAGTTATAATAATATATTAGTGTTAATAGTGTTATACTATATTACTTATATTATGCTACGCTGTCGGGGCTGCCACCCAGGCCCACTTTATGCATTACCGCCCAGGCGTTGGAAGTGTATATACAATTACTGGCTGTAACTGCTAATCTATGGAAGCTGAAGAGCCTCAACAATTCAGAGTATACATCCTCCAGCAACGCGCTCCTCGTGACAGTATTTTAATTTCAGCAGTAATACTGCAGCAAATAACGCTGCTAGAGAGCCTATTCGTACATTGTTATTTAATAGTTCTACCTTTTCATGCTTACTGCTCACTGCCGACGTCGCCAAATACGGAATCACGAACTTCAGGGCGGATCATCAACGCTCTCCGAAACTGAATTTATGACCGCCTTTGTACGTGGTCACTTGTTCGCTTTTAAAGTAAAGCGCGTATTTGATTCGTAAATCAAACAAACAAAAATAAAGTGCGAGGGAATGAATAACGAGCGTATCATTGTGAACCGGATATGAACTCTAACGAAGCGCCAAAAAAAAAAAACGAACGCCGACTATAAGGAGATGGAGGCCCTCGCGATGACGTGAAAGAGCTTCTATCTCGAGCATGTTCCCCGCGAGCCCACGCGCGAGAGAGGAAAACAAATGGAAAGAAAGAACGCGAGTGCGCGGTGAAGAATGAACGACCATTCACACGCAAATCAGGGCCGGTCCGCTTATCACCATAAGAAGGGGCCCGTAGGCTCGTTAGAGGGCGCTCGGCTCTCCAATCAGGCTGGCCGCGAACAATGGTGACGAGGATGTTCGAGCACATACCAATGACCCGCAGTGATAGGAGACTTTGACTTGCGTCTCGTTGCACCGGTTTTGGTATGCGCTTCTTTTAAGCCGACTCGCGGAAAATGTTTGTAGAGAAGCGAGAGAATCGCGTTGCTTCGAAGCGCGTATTTTGTTGGACTGAGTATGAATTAGGAAAAAACTACACGACAAAAATTTTGTTGATTTTTTTTTGGCAAGGTGGGAGAGGGAGGGGGGGGGGGGAGGCAGGGAGAAAAACCACGTTTATACTCGTTTTCGCCTCAAGAATCGTAGTAAAAAAGGTACGGCTGATCGCGGAGCATTACGAATATTCCACTTTATGTGGATAATTACGATATATGTAGGCGTATTTAAATTCATTATATGTTATCGAGACGTATATGCTTCAAACGCCAAAAGACTCGCTTCCTTCTCCGACAACCAAACCTTGTAAGTTGTACTTCGCTCGGCGAATGAACAACGCGCAAAACTTAGTGTATTCTTGAGGCGAAAAGGAGTAGAGTTCTTCAGCGAAGCGCGCCTTTGGTGCGTGCCTGTATTTGCTCGTGAGAGGGGGGATGCGGGAGGAGGCCTATTCCTTGCTGGCTTCACCGTCGTAAATTGAGAAGGGTGGAGTGTTTATTCTATCGCTTCGGCGAATTCTGGAAAACGCGCAACCCCTATACAGGAAGTGTGATTTTTAATTTGAGCAGGTTTATTACAAAAAGTCCCTTAAATGCCGACGTACAACCTCGGTTTTCTGCAAGAAAGATAACCCTCTTAGCGTTCCCTTCTCCTAAGCTGCGAGGAGAGCCAAGTTGGGACAGGGTAAAAAGTGGAGAGGACATAGGAAACGAGGAGGCGGGCAAGAGTGGAAAGCGCGAAGGTGTACGCTGGCCTTTAAAGGTACACTACTTGGGTCTGTGGATGTGAGTTAGAGGGCCAGGGTGACATAATTTAGGGAGTTAATCCTCAAAATAAGTCGGATAATTAAGTAAAATCTCTAAATTACTTTTCTAATTACAGAAAATAAGGATATTGTTTCCAGTAGAAACTTGCAGAGCGTCATCAAAAATCACAATATTAGTTATTTTTGAAAGACTTCAAGCGTGTGGGAAGCGCGGAGATATGCCAAAGTTACCGCTCATGCAATAGGCGTGGCGCTAGTGGTCGGGAAAACGCAGATAATTATACTATCATCCGCGCCACATACCTGACTGGAAAGCAAGGGGACGTGCACGTCTATTCTAGGCAGCAGTTGAAGCTAATACTAGTGCACCGTGCGTCGATTCGTGTATCGCAATGTCAGTGCCCTCTGCCGCATATGGCTGCACGAATTAGTTTAGCGGTAAAGGTAATGCCGATACTTTTAGAGTGCTGTCGGTAAAGCTGTGTCCTTCGAAGAGAAAAGCCTGAATAGCAGCCGTGAGGAGTAAGGAGCCAGACGGTTCAGCATGGTAGCAGAAAACGAACGTGCAGGGCCGGACCGGCAACTCTAACTTTGTCAGATATTAGTTATAACTCAATTCTGTAAAACCCAACAAACCTTTTATAAACTCGAAGCCTGTTGTCTTCAATCGTATTCTATCCTCGCGCCCAAAATGCCAAACTCCCTGCATATTACCGCACCGTTGTCTCATCACCTCAACAACTCCGGCACTTTTCAGCGCATTTCTGGCTCCACTAACCATTTACCAAATGTTTCTGCCATTTACGTTTGTGGGCTGAACAGTCTGTCAAAATCGATCATTTCAATTACTGACTGTGAATTCTAAAACTTAATTTCATTGTTTTTGCCATGTATAATTAGGTGAACCAGCATTCTTTCTATTTCTAATTTTTATCAGGAAGTGCGTACTATTTTTATTATTTGTGCCACTGAAGTCTTCTATTTATTGCATCGTACCTTCCTCGTGTAATGCCCTCGAAACAAGGCATCATCAGGATCAAACATATGAACTAATAAACTTCTTGGCGTTGTACAATAAGTGGCGCTCTCTATCTGGAAAATAGAAAATTCAGTGACTGCAGGTGGCCCAATCCTACCACTCTATTTAACCTGATCAGCTTATTCATTCAATAAACACGAGACACAGCATAGACGTTTTAAAGAAGCTAAAATGAGGTACGAACAAATGAGATGTTTAAATAATTCTTTGTTTATATAAAAACTTCACATGAAAGAATATTCTCTTATACGTCCAAGCCGGCAAGTCGTTCCTTTATTTCAATCTTGGGATCCCCATGCATCTTTTTTCAACAACATTCAAGGCGTATGAAGAAATTGTAAACTTATATAGCCCATAACTTAACGGGTGGTCAACGTAACAAAGGGAAGGCAGTTTTAATTTGGGTAATTTACTTCTAAAACCTAAGCTGCCGAAGCTCAAAATTAAAAGAACCAAGAGATAACGCAAGCACATATTTCAACACTTACGCCATGTTTTTTGGGAGAATGATGGTTGTAGGGAACTCTCCGGGAGTTTCTGCCAAGCCTCGTGACAATTAACGTCCGCATGCACAGGTGCAAGCAGTCTGCGTACCAGGTCTGCGCGATTCAATGCAAGCGCTCTTCGTGGTAGCAGTTGCTTAACCTTTCATGTAAAAATGTAGCCGTATACTCTCTATTACGACAAGTTATGACAATATATATTGCCCTATAATGACTTATTATGATAGTGCGACAAGAGGACAGAAAATTACATTCGCTTGTTGAATGCTATCGTAGACGAAAATATGTATTCAGACATGTCCATAAATGCGCCTACATTTTCCTAAATTACTCTAAAAAAAATCCCTTGAGTCTACTTTCCCACAAAACTCTCGGAGAAGCAATCACCGCAATTTCGGAGGCAGCTAAGCGAAGGACGATGCCGAAACATATGTTTAAACCAAACAACGCAGTTAGAGTTGTGACAGTAAGCAATGCAAAAAAAAACGTCACGCTTGCATTGCTTAATGTCACAACTCAGACTGCGTTTTTTGGTCTAAACATATGTTTCGACATCGTCATTCGCTGAGCTTCCTCCGTAAGTTGCGGTGATTGGCTCTCCGAGTGTTGTGCGGGAAAGTAGGCGCACAGGCCTTTATTAGGGTGATGGGCACTTGCATGAAATCGAACTTTGGAGCTGATCACAGCGCTAAAAGGGCGCTAATTACGTGACTGTGACTTTTTCATATTACCAATGTGCCGTGAGTGATGTCTCTGCCTTGTTGGCTTCTAAGGAGGCGCTTCTAATTTGACGCCGGTGGTACTTGGTAATCTCCGTTCGTACGATTAGCTCACAGGCCTTAAAAAATGTCAGGTGGTATTTCGTGACGTTGCTGCAGGTGCTCCACCCGAAAATCGCCGATAAGAGAATGGCGCAGCACGGCATTTATTCAGCATTGCCGTGTCGGATAGCGTGACCGATTTTAACTGATACTCTTAGCGGTCCTCTGCAGATTACTTGGCCCCCGCAAGGGTATCTTTGCCAGTTATTCTGAAGGTGTGTTGCCCAACCACCTTCAAAATAGGGAAGGCTGTATGAACCTTTTCCGGTGGTCCCCATCAACTCCCGTTTTCGCCCTCTCCCGGCTGCGCCTCTCGACGCAGACTGACGCCACGTAACCTAGTTCCCACGACAGGGCTGACTCATCCCCAAAAGTCGGCCAAAGGAGAAGGTCACTTGGTCAAGGAGGGCGCTGCGAACAAGGGGCCCGATGTGATTACAAGGACAAGCAGCCGTTGCTGGATCTTTTTTCTTTTTTTTTTTCGAAATCGGAAGCATGAAAGACCTCGCTAGCGCGGAGTCACGGAGACATAGCACTAGGTTGCCTCCGTGGGTGCCGGCTTTTCCCGCCGTTGGCCGTGCCCACCGCATGCCACTAGACCACGAGGACGAGGGAGAACGGACTCTCCTGCGACACCGGACCTTCGCTGAACTTCCGCGACCCGAGCCCCCACAGGACCATTACGCGAGAGAATGAGCAGTTATATAAGAGCTTGTTTGTGATGTAAATCTATTCAAATGCGATCGGCAGGGAACTCCACGAGGCGTTAACGACACCAATACGCCTAGTTATCTTTCCTTCGACGAAGTCGTGGCAATGTTTTAGGCCCAACGTCCCGGTAAGCCTATGACAAGATAGGTTACAGCACGTAATAATGTTGGGTCCGATTCCAAATTTGAATTGGTTCAGCTTGTTTCAGCCAGCGCTTTTACAAACTGAAATAAATCGACAGAAAAACGAGATGTCTGCTTCGCAAGTCTTGGCGGCTCGTGACTCCAGGAAAGTGTTTTCTGTGATCACGTCGTCGTAAGCGGTAGCGGCTTCAGGTTTGCTTTGAAACCAAAGTTCTTGAACGAAGACACTAACAACATGCTTAATGTCTTAAATAATAAATTAATTCTGTCATTTGTAACATGTCAGCGAAACTCCTAGTAGGACGTCTTGTAGCCAAGAACGAAAATCACAAGGATGGTGAATGATGTTGATTGGGGCGAAGCTCTGGTGGTGCTGATGATACTGATTTTATTGTTCATAGATAGTGCTGATGGTGCCGATTTTTTTTATTGCTCATAGGTAGTGCTGAGTTCCGGGTTGCGTTTCGACTTCAATATTACTGCTTTATGGTCGGTGAAATGCAGAGCCAGTGGTTCATCTAGCGGATCAGCTTGGATCCGCTAGAAGCCGTGGGAACGTATCTCCACCGCTTAAGTCAACGGTCCGTGTCAGAAAGAGAATGTGTGGTATGAAACGCGGTTATATACGCATTTGAGCATTTGACCGCAGCGCCCTCTCGTCTATAAACGTTGAGCCAATGCATGCAACGTTTAACGCGATTATGTACGCATTTGACCGCAGCGCCCTCTCCTGTATAGACGTTGAGCGGCTACATGCAACGTTTCATTCATGACAGACAGATGGGATGGCAATCGATGTGAGCACGGACGCCGGGCGGATGGACAAGGCTAGACCCTAAGGAGCTTCGCCCCTAAACCCCAGCTCTTGAGTTACTACCACATCTCAGAGCCCCCTACTCGTGCCGCAGTCATGGCCGAGTGGTTAAGGCGATAGACTAGAAATTCCTTGGGGTCTCCCCGCACAGGTTCAAATCCTGTCGACTGCGCATACATTTTTTCCTTTTTTAAGAAAACAGATGGGATGGCAATCGATGTGAGCACGGTCGCCGGACGGATGGACAAGGCTAGACCCTAAGAAGCTTCGCCCCTAAAAAATAATATATTAGGAGACGACTGCCATAGGCCACGAAACGTCTAGGCCAATATAATGTCGCAGCAAGGCGTCTGCAGGGCGTCTGATATGTTCTGCCGAGACATTCTCTCCAGGTCTAACAACTGTCTTGGCACTTAATGGCTATAGCGGCGAGTTTCCAGTAAAAAGATAAATCAATATATTTGTTCGCAAGTCATAGCATGTTACTACAAACCAAACGTCCTACCGGCGCTCTGCCCGCACCGAAGACAACATTTTTCGTAGCACAGAACGTTATACGTCTGCTTTACATTGTTAAAAACTCAAATAGGCGCAATTAACGCAACACAAACGACGTGGAAAGCATGGGTTACAGAAATATCGCCCAATGTGGAGGACTTGACGTCTGAAGCCTCAGGCGACCCGATGAAGCTCAAGCTACATTAGACCCGGAAGCAAACCTTGCCAGGAGATTTAATAACCGCTTCGGTGGCAACTTTGGTAACTTTTGTTGCCTCGTTACACTAAGGTCCACTTCCGACGTGGCAGTTGTTCTCAGATATTGATGTCGCAACACGGGCATGGCGTGTTGGTATCAGTATCATTAAAATCGTATTTTCTGGCATAGTTTAGAATGTTTAGCTCTCATAAAATGTTGTCATATATTCAAATTACATTGAAAATAAATTCTGATCAGCCGAAAACCTTTTACTGACCAGAACAATTCATTCCAAAACCAAAACAAGGTAAAACCTCATGCTTAGTTATGCTCGCTACCACAAGGAAGCCTCGCGTACAAATTTTGCGTTATAGTCTGACTGTCGTCGCTTGAAACATCTTCGAGTTGTTGGGGCTGCTCGTTCGATTCGAAACCAATCCCAGCATCTCGTGTTACAGCGCAAAAATCCAGAGAACAATTTGCCATCCCCAAAATTCCTGGGAAAATTACCATTTCTGAAGCAGGCCTAAGCGGGCAAGAAACAAACATCTCCCGCCGGTACAATTGAAATCAGATCTCTGTCCATAGTACCAGTCTTCGGCGGTGGCGCTTGTTTTATAACGTATTGTTTCTCGACCCATTAGGGACGCTAATGCCTAAAATATGTTGTTAGTACGCTGCACATAGCATGTCTATGAAGAACTTTTTCGAGTTATGTTCATCGACTAACACTAGGCAAAACTAAAGTAAGAGTGGAGCCATTAAGGCGGAAAATTTCTGCCCGCTGATTGGACATTCTGAATAACAAAAACAAACCGACGGTTGCGCGTTTTTTTTATCTAAAGAGACACCGGTACATCAAGAGTCGTTTATGCTGGAAAAAGTGTTGCAGTCTTTCGAAGATGCCGGCAGTCTAGCAACCATGGCAGGTAGTCTAGCAACTGAGAAATATGTTCCCTCCACCATCTTCTGTTTTCGATGCATTACAAATCATGATCACCTCTTAAAGGGTAACTGCAAAGAAAAAAAAGTGTTTTTTTTAAACAGCCTAATTGGGACAAGCATGTCACAAAACAAAAGTTCCGCGAAAAAAAATAATTTTTTTTAGCAATATTTACGTCACAGGACGTAATTTAGTCGGAGTCAGAACCTCTCCACATATGAAACTCTTGCTCTTTCGACCCCCGCGGAGGAGAGGTACGCCCCGCCCCTCACTCTCCTGACGCAGCGTCTCGACTTCCGGTGAGATCTGGCAACAACGCACGTTAAACCAGAAGCTGCGCTGGCTGCGCGGTCTGCGAGCTCATAGCGAAGACGTGACCGGAGAAGTGCCCCTGTGATGTTCGCGGAAGACGGAAAGTATCATTCGTAGTCGTCGTGTGGGCTTTGAAAGCGAAGGGAGTCACAGGGTCTACGAGTGCGCAACCACAAGCCAAGGTCACGACAGCGCTGCGTTGACTTCGGCGATCTCGTTCTGTTTGGTGCAACACGGCGATACGACAAATAACTGAAACGTTCGTGGTGTGCGTGGTGCGGTGCTTCGAAGTAGACACCCACGTTAACACGGAGCGCAAATTGGTTATTGTGGTGTTGATGTTTAATGGGTTCAGTCTCGTCGTCGTCAGCTGATCCAGTCAAACTGGTCCGGGAGGACGCAGCGAGCCTTTTTAAAAGTAAATCTTCCTTCGTTCTGTTTCAAAATGTGGAAGATTCCCGACGAAATACCGTGAGTAAAAAGCTGCGGGCGTTTTCAACAAAATTACGTCGTTTTAATTGAACAATGAACTCCGAATTGTCCTAAATCTGCCGTTTTTATGCTTCGTGTTGTTGGACTGCGTTTGCAGAGCGACGTGTTGCACTCATCGTTCGGTGTGAATAAATTTGGGCAAGATTTCGTACCTGCCCACAGATGCATGAACTGAGACCATTTTTTACGTAGTGAACGCAGTGCTTTTTTTATTTTGTGTGTCTAGTCGCGGGCGTTCGATGCACCCAGTGCGAATCTCGACGGCCTCCGGAGCGATATGACGAGAACGTAACTGGACACGTTTGTCGCTACGCGAACGCTTCACTGCCTCCAGCCAAATAGCATTCCTTTCGGGGCGACATGGCTGCTGGAAGGCTTGCTGTCGGGATCACTCATCTGACATCTCTGAAAAGTCGGCATTTGCACGCGCAAGCAAGCAAGAAAAAAAAAAAGCACGCTAAGCAAGCAAAGAGGAAAACGAAAGAACCGCGCTATGAAAGCCAAAACCCCGCGTCGCTTCCTATCACTAACACCTGCGACAGCTGCTAAACACACACTACTTCACTTCAAGAAGTCTCACTCAAGCACCTGGGTCAGCACGAAACACTGATCACTTCGGCGAAACGACTAGTCGAGGTAGGCAGGACAGGCGGGAGCAGAGACTTCGGCGGCCATGAAAGAATGGCGTAGCTTTTGTTTGTTATGGTATGAATCCAAACGGAAGTGCCCGTTTTGTAAACCTTTTGTAAAGAATAGTAACTTTCCTCACATGGGTTATTCTTTAAACGTACAAATATGCCGCTCAAAAGGAAATTGCAACATATAACAAAGGTTTAACAACCAAAATCTAAGCTGTCAATCAAACTCTTAGCCAATGAGAAGTATAGCAGCCGATTGGGATTGTGACGTCACGAAATCCCAACTTCGTGGCGCGCGATTTAAAACAGACGAAATAGCCGCAAACTAAAATCGGTCTCACGCAATAAATATTGCTGTGAAAAAAAAAATTTTTTTCGCGGAAAAATTGTTTTTTGACATGCTTGTCCCAATTAGACTGTTAAAAAAAACTTTTTTTTCTTTGCAGTTACCCTTTAAAAAAATAACACGCCCTATTGTGTTACTTACTGTAAACGGCCGTAGTTTCACTACTTCGTATCCTACAGTTTACACGATTAGTATTGCAACCCCTGTCAGAACACGTGCAGAGTCTACACTCGCGTTAAACCAGGAGCGTATTGAATCGCACACAGGAACATACGATCCTTGGGAATCTCCCGGTTATTGACTCGTGCGCTAATTGGACGGTGCGGACGTTTCCAGCAACGGGATGCCAAAGAGCCGAGATGCGAGTCGATTAGATGCCCTCTATAGTTAAACACAAGCGGCCGTAGAGGAGTAGCTATTCTAGAGTAGAACTTCCTCATCACATGTGGTTCAGGCATTGTGATGTAGCAATTGAAAGAGAGATTAAAACCTCAATCACTCGCATTTGTCTTCTGGAAGCGGAAGGCAAATCATGGTCACAATGAATTGCAGTCTGGGCAAAGACAAAACAACTCTTCAACGGGAGGTTATACTCACTCTTGGGCATTTAACGATGACGTTTATTATTTTGCGGCGGCCCTTCACGCATATACTTAGCGTAGAAAAATTATTTTGGACCCCAAAGCTTAAAAAAGGTTTGTTGTTTTCGTTGTTGTTCTTGTCGTTGTTGTTGTTGTTTTTTGTCTTTTTTCTGGGGGGGGGGGGAGTGACGAAGCTGACCAGTCTAAGCTATAACCAAGTCTCTCCCGTATAGTTGCACGAGAGTCCTTCCCCAGTGATGACATATAAAACAACTCCTTCTGTTGGTTCATCAAGAATCAAGATACTTCAGGGCGTCCCACTCCATATCTCAACGGCATTGATTCGACTTAAATGTCTCTTAGAAGTCCGACCACAAGTACCGTCACCCCATCATCCTCTGTTGAATCAGCCTGCGCGGATGTAAATAAACGAAGTGTCTTCTGCCGGTACAACCGACGCCACAGATATGACAATCCTTGTCTCATCGCCAGTTCTATGACACTTTCTTTCTATCAATAGGCCCAAGTTCGCCTTTTTAAAAAAATGTTTGGAAGTTCTTCACTTGCAATCAATGTTGGCAGTAACGCACTACACACTTAAAAATAACGGCGCGTCTACTTACCCGCAAAACACTTGAAGAGCCAATCTCTGCGGTCTACGAAATCAGCTCAGCAAAAGATGAGGCGGAACATCAGTTTAGGCCTCAAAATTAAGTCTGCGCTGTGGCATTACTCAATGCAAGCATAACGCTATGCATTGCGCAATGCCACAGCGCAGAATTGATTGTTAGGTCTAAACGAATGTTCCACCTCATCATTCGCTTAGCTGATTTCATAGATCGCAGAGATTGGCTATTCGAGTGTTTTGTGGGTAAGTAGGCGCGCAGGCATATTTTTAGAGTGTGCGAGTAAGGAGTTACCGTTAACGCGTTACCTTTTAAGGAACGTAGTAACGTACTCGTTACTTTCTAAAAGTGTCAACGGAATAACTTAATTACGTTACTTAATTTGAGGAACTGGTAACCTGTTACTTCACTCGTTACCTCTTGCTCCCAAAATGTTTTTACGAAAATTACACTTCAAGTTTAGTGTTTCTAGGCGCCAAGTCTTAAATATTGCACTCATTCCACACACCTTCAAACTTTGCCTATTTTTTCCCCACATCAACACTCCCACTTTGGGAAAACCCCAACGCCCACGCTTTTTGTCCCAGGCAAAACGGGAAAACATTTTAATATACAAGTAAAATGTCACGCGCGTTATTTTTTATCGGTAAATTCAACGGTAACGTGTTTCTTTTATTTCAAGGTAACGTAAGCCGGAAGCGCGTTCCTTTTGTTTGGAGGTAAAAAGTACCTTCTTTTTTTTCTTTTTTTTTCGCAGCAGATACAACATTTAGGGTGACCACCTTCCTGCTAGAGAAATGCGGGACAAGCTGACCTGGAGAGGGGGGTGGAGAGGGGAAGGGAGGCAGAGCCTTATATGTAGATAGTCTGGCCTTTCGTTGGGAAGTATAGGACACAAATGAAGAGGGGCCATTGACCGAAGACGGGCTGGGCGTGTTCCAGGGCGCCTTCACAAATACGAATGTGGCTAACCAGAAGCCGGAAATAATACCCTGGCGGTGGTCGCGAGAAACGAACTTAATAAGTGCGTCGGAGTACCTCTCGGTGACTGAAAATATGGTGCACGTGATGTTTCAATCACGCTCATCCAAAATCAGGGTGGAAGAGTGCAACTAGCGGAACGATCGACAAAATCCGTACGCCAAGCGCCGAGTGCCGGGATTCTGCTGTCCGAGCGGTCACATTCTGTCCGAGCAAAACAGAATTCGAGCAGCGCATTCGTTTCTTACATCTTTCTGCATGATCATGATGAAAACATCACGTGCACCCAACCAATTTTCAACCATGAAGGGTTACTACACTTCACTCTTACGCGCTTATGAAGACCATATACCGACATATACCTTTGATTAAAACAGTTTCTCACTACCACCGCTAGGGAATTCTTTTAGGCTTCTGGTTGGCCAAGAGAGCATTTCAAGCCCTCTTTCTGCGTCTGGTGCACGCCCTGGCTCTGTCCGGGCCTCCCAGTGACGAAACTGTCTGTCTACACGGCTCTGGGGGAGGTAAAAGGAATATTATTACGACAGCGGCAACTAACAAAGATATACTCTATAAATTCATTAACACGCGCACCACGAAATGTGTGTCTGGTAACCAAATACTATCCTGTGTCGTCCGAAAGCCTAATTATACACCTGCACACTGTATTGCGGAAATTAAGCTCACGTGCTTTTGACTTCTGCAGTTATATATATATATATATATATATATATATATATATATATATATATATATATATATATATATATATATATATATATATATATATATATATATATATATATATATATATATATATGTATATATATATATTTGTTAATTTTAATTACAATCATGTTTTTTAAGATATCTGGGTTGACAACATAAGATAGACTGCAGAAAAACTCAATGCATCAGAACTAAAAAAAGAAGAGAAACTATTTTTCAGCTTATTTCTTCCCGTTGATGCTTACACCAACATGTTCTTATACAAAAGTAGAACCTTATGTTTTTTCGTTTTTTTTCTACCATTGTAATTTGCAGGTTTTTTGCCTTAATTGTGGCCCTCTTCATTATAAAACTCTATCCACGACAACGCTTTCGCATTGACGAAACTTGACTTGAAAATAATTACAATAATTAAATTTTAAACTTTTGGCGAGCCATTTTGACTTCACATATTTTTCCACCAAGGAGAAATTCTAAGTACGGCGCATGCGCGGTGGTCCTCCTGCAAGAACAACAGTCACTTCCCGCAATTCTTGAATAGAAAATGGCGAACCATCGAGATTGACACGATTATCAGCAACCTCCGCGCTTCTCCGCGGCCCGTTGTTCGGCAGCGCCATGAGTTAAATAGTGAATTTTACGACAGTGCGAAATGCGGGACATTGTGAAGATTTTGTTATATCTTGGGGAATACGGGACTTGAGCCTTCATACGAGATAGCCCCGCGAGTCGCGGGACGGGTGGTCACTCTAACAACACTTTCTGCGACCAATTTCTAATACGTGTCAAACTTCGTAAGCACAAACCTTTAAAATATCTGAATTGGGCATACTCATTTTATTTTCTTAACTCCAATAAGCAGCAGCCAATATCGTCCTCTACCAACATGAGGAATTGACTTCTGGCTGCGGCTAGTGGATACACTTCTGGAACGCACAACTTTGTTCAACGTGACGCGAGCCCGTAGTGCTGCTCCCGACACTGATTGTGCGTGAGCAATGAGAGCTCACGCCTATTCCAGAATTCCACAGTCAGACAATTCACTCGTGTTATAGTGAAAGAACGAGCTCCTAAGGGACTCTACCACGAAAACACAAGACTGACACCAAAATTACACAGTAACCACTGCAATTAAAAAAAATAGACAATGTACTCAAAACACTCCTCATATCAAGGGACACTGAACTCAAAACATTTTTTTTAAAGTGCAAGAATATCACAGAAGTGACTCAATGATAAAACATGTTTACTCTAGTTGAACATAACAAATGCATGAATAAAAATACGGACGTTTCGACACCTATGCAGGTGTCACCTTAAGAATGAATTGACGCAAATGATATGAGAGACCGCCAGTCGGGTTGCATTACACAAAATTTGATGCCACCGGATAAAACAAAAACTGGCCACATTCAAAACGTTTTCATCGCGTTGTTGTACAGTGTCACCAAACAAACACCTTCTTCTGCAAGGGGTTGCAAATATGGTTAGCCGTTTGGAGAAGCGTCACTATACCAGGTTAATTATTGACGATACGCGGAGGCCATGCAGAGGAGTAGTGGAAGTGAGCCAGGGGGAAAAAAATATTTTCCGTGTCAATTCCGCACGCCCAGGGGGTGTCGGGCAAGATTAGAAGAACCCTACGTCGGTTGGGTGTAGAGACTGTTTTTAAACCGCATTATATTTTGTCATAGCCTTTTGAGAATCCCAAAGACATCCTCCATGCGGATGCTCAAAGGGCAGTGAATAAAGAAGAGGTCAGTGTTTGCGACGCAACGCACAATAGTAAACCGACAGAAAGAGGGTCACCAGACTTGAAGAACCACAGAAGAGACGTAGCGGAAACCAACCACGCTACGCTCGCCATGAGGGAACTTGTTGGCCACTGCTGGACGACAGGACAAATCTTCAATTACGATACTGTGGAAACCTTGTCAAGAAAACAGCGCTGAGGCCCATGAAAGTTTTCTCGATTCATGGGTAATCTGGCGTAACTCATCGATGCGCAACACCAACGGTGGCCCCCTATCGGACGTTTACAAGGATATTGGCGATGAGTAGTGACTGGAGGGCTCTCGCCTCATTTCCGTCAGTTCCCACTGAAGATGACACCTGTATGGGTGGCGAAAAGTCCCTATCTTTGTTGATGTGTTTGTTATGTCCAGCTGCAGTAAACATTTTAATCGCGAATTCTCCCCGATTTTGTAACACCTTTGCAAAGGTCAATTTGCCACGAAAAAAAAATTTTACACAAACATTTACGCTGCGAGAACAATTCTGAGTTAAGGGCTGCTCTGAGACTAACTCTCTTTTGAAGTTAATGTCTCCGAAAAATATTTAGTTTTCGAAGTGCTCCTACCTCCAGATTTATCCCGCGACATAAATATTGCGCCCGTTTGTATTTCGGGGTAAGCAGATTTTGTGACGTTTCAAGCACTTAAATTGTTTTTTGACAGCTCAGTATCTCTTTTAAAAAAATAAGCGTTACAATGACTTGCCACAGTTTTATATCCGTGTTTCGATGCCTGTTTCTTTTTGTCACCGTCATTTAACTAACTCTTACGTTGTAAGGATTTTAACAATCATTAAGCATAAGTGTTCATCAGATAAATGTACTGGTGTTGTGAACGGTGTGCCATTTTCGGGGAATTACAAAAAGGACCTGGTATTTGATTATCAAAGAAGAGTGACAGATAACAGGAAATAAATATTTAAAACATTGTGCTGCTTACAGTCACAATCATACGTAACTGGAGAAAATGCAAGCCCACTCCGGGCATGGTCTCTTTGTGCTTGTGTCGAGTTATTTGTTCACTGCGTGACACATTACATCTATTCGCTATATCTTGGGCATACGTTACTATGCCTTGGTTTCTTTGTATTCAAATGCACTCCCCGGCTCCAGCAAAGTGTGACCTTGACTGTACATCAAAATACAATGACACTGTAGGCTACCGTTCTGAATAAACGTGGAAGTTTTCGTGATCACTAACGCCTAAAGAGTTTGTCAGAGTTATGAGCATGATTAACAGAAAACAATTCAAAACGTGCGTGGTACTCTTTACAACAGCTAAACTGCTAGTCAACTATGATGGAAGTGGAAGTTATTGCTTCGCCACGTGATTAAATCAACTAAAACGCTCAAAGGGCATAATATATACAAGAGTTGGCTTTTCTCGACGAGTTTAAGACTGTAATGCCAGTTTCTCAGTTGTAACCTAACCGTAATATATAAAAAAAGGCTTTGCTTTCTCAGCACTTTCGCAAACGCAATGCCAGCTCGCCAGCAGTAACTTCACAAGTTAAAAAACTTCAACAATAGGGTTCGACAAATCTGCTTTTGAAGTGGAGTTTAACAAAGCTGCTTCTTACAGATTTTTCTACTAAAATAAAATGAGGTATGTACATAGGTATTTGTGGCACTAGCGCACTGCTCTCTAGGTTCTAAACACGAGGCACGTCCCTTGTCAAAAATATTTTTTAGGGAATATCTGACCTCAGCTTCTTTCACTGACGTTCCCTTGTTTGAGGCTATAAAAATCGGGAAATCTGACCAAGAATGAGACATCGATGTCATCTCGCGCGTAGTGTGATAGCGTGTTCCAACCCACGTTCGTATTTGCGATTTGTTATACATTTTGAACTCAGTTTGACTTAACATGTTAGGAAAGACACAACCCCCGAATAACTCATTCTCAAATAACATCAGACTTCTAAGACGCAAAAAGAAGTAACATAAAACATTTTAAGCGCTTTGGTATAAACGTGAGTCTTTTTTTGAACTTATCTGTTTGCCATGCACAGCTTGTAAACTAACACTTTTAAGGCACTTTAGACGGCCCGCCAAAATCGGGTTTTCAACGTATCGCGCTGCAATTTACTTCAGAGGCCCAAGATGGTGAAAGTTTAAAAGGAAAAATAAAACAAGTTTTTTACCCTGCTGAAGAAAAGGAAAACAAAAAAGAAAATATGCTCTAGGCAGTCTAGACCGCCACTTTGCAGACCGTACACGCGCAGAGAGAAGTGCTGCCGACAGAGGGCGTACGTCGCGTCGAGGGTGGGCCGGCCGATTACGGTTCCCTTTGGGAGATCGTCTGCTATCAACCCGAATCGGTCAGCGCTCCCTCGACGTGGCGTACGCCATCTGTCGACAGCACTTATCTCTTCGCGTGCATCGTCCGCGAAGTGGCGGCGTAGATTGCCCAAAACAGGCTTTTGTGGGAGTTTATTTTTTTACAGAGATAAGCTCATTTTTATATTTCTGCACTGTAAAATTACACCACCGTGTTTGCACATCTGTAGTAAACTGCAGCACGATACGTTGAGAATACGATTTTTGCGGGTCGTCTAAAGTGCGTTAAAAGCGTTAGTTTACGTGATGTAGAAAGATCAACATTCTCTCATCATTTTCATTTCACAACAATGCGATGGTTTCAAACAATCCCGCCAGTAAGTCTAATTTACACAAAGTTGGATATTTTAGTCGTAGAACACGTCGCCAATAGTCATCAACGTTAATATCACAAAGAGCACTATCAAAAATGATCACTTCGCAGGCTCTTTTTGTCGTTGTAATGGTGGCCGTTGAATATTTCACTGTACACAAAGGCAAGTTTCCAAAATAGTTGACTGTACACAAAATTAAAAGTGCAGATCGACACCGGAATGCAAGTTATCAAAGTCACGGCACTTTGCCCGTGCCACCTCTTGGTTTGTTCGCGATCATCTTCCACACCACGAAGTAGCCCGAGTGACCCAGCAAAGTGACCAGGTACTTGTCGCCGTGTAGAAATCGCACGCAGGTTACGGGAGCTGAGCTGATCTTCTGTTCCGTGAATCCAGCCTGTAAGAGATAATGACTCTGTTGTATGCATTGGACTCAAAAAAAACCTTCATAAAAAAAGGACTGCGGGGATAATGTTCTGCCATAGTAAACCCTGGAGCAAGGTAAAGAAGGCACTTGGATTTTGGTGTTTGTTTGTCTGCCATTTCTTCTCCATGCTCCAGGGTTGCTATGTCCGTCTTAAACCAGCGCGGCTGCAGTCTCGCTTTAGTTTTATTGATCTCTGAAGTTGTTTTTGTTTTTGTGGCAAGCATTTCGAAGACTGCCAAAGAAAGGCCTAATGAAATAGATCTCGACATTCCTCACGTTATGTCGGAATTACACGATTTTTAAAAGTTAAACTGAAGGTACTGCCGTCAGATAACTTCAATGCGCTTCTGCTCACAAAACGCCTTCGTAACGCTATGCGGGTTATGTTTGTGACTGCGCCATTGCGCTGGTGTCAACAAGGGGACATAGAGTCGCCAGTTCACTCACCACCGCTGGAAGTCTGGCAACTGGGAGGTGTTACTGGAATTCTGTAGCACCTCAAAATGAGCCACACCTAGACCGCCGTGACGCGTCATCGCATTGACAGCGTTTCTCGTTATGTGAAGCGTCTTTGGCCCGGAAGACTCCATCAATAGCTGACAGTTTCTTATTTGCAACGATCCTCTAGAACGATATCAACTTTTCTTTATTTTTGTGTCTTAAAATTACTCTTCAATATTGCGGCCACCGCCAAACTTCCACACCGCGCGAAGAGGGACCTTAGGGAGGAACTCAAAACTCCCGCGCTCAGTCGCCTGGCACTTTTGTGCATGAAAATGCGTCGTTTTGCTTGCAAACAAACATGTTTGAAAGTTACGGTTACTCGACACAAATAATGAATGATCGGTGCTCGCATACAGCCATTAATTACAGGCGTAACAAAATGTCGTTGTACGAGAAATCGTTTTGCAAAATATTTTGTTACCTTGAACTTTGATTGGCTCACTCAGAATGAAGAGGCAAAACGAGAACGCCCCCCCTCCCCCCCCCCCCCCCCCCCCCCCCCCTTTCGACAGTGGCGCGCGCCTGGCGGCAGCTTCAGTCCTCAGAGCAAACTTTGGAGGAAGATTCGTGACGAGAAGCATATTGAAAGACTCTGCAACAGATATGTGAAGATAATAAAGCAAAACACAAACAAGTACAAAAACAGAGCGATCCACCTTTTCAACACGACTGAGTAACTAAAAAAAAAACTGATGATACCGCAGCAGCTAACGTTGTTTGCTTTAAGTAATTTGAACTAACTATTGGGAGACTAATGGACATAGATCATTCTCAGCAAAAACAAATATCGTATAGGACATCAACCAGTTGTGTTGCCGTAGGTTTTATAATATTGGTAATTGGAAAGCCAAAACTGTGAAAACAAGAACCAGCTTGAAGAATCTAAGCTTTAATTATTGAGAACAGGCTAAAGAGATGACAAAGAGCGCTGTCCAGTCCCGTTGCATTATACGTAGCTATATGGAAGGTTCGGCCTTAGTCCAGTTTAAATAGTGGCGGACCTTGACCAACGTAGTTAACCCGTTGAAACATTTGCAGTAAGAACCTATCACGAGCTGATTCACAACAATGGCTACACTATTTCGATCTATCAACAAGACCTGCATATGCAGAATTGCGTATATTGAGAGACGCACCAGACGCTCACGTTCAATAGCGGCAATCCTAGAACGCGCTGCCAAGTCTTTTCAAAGCGGCGCTTCGTCATCCTCGCCTACTTTTTCTTTCTTGCAACTAGAGTCACTAAATGTTTCAAGAGTATCGAAATCGATAGCGTCTGCTGTGACATTTCTGTATTAGTTATCATCGACCATTTTGGCACCGAAGCATATACGGTGGAAGGGGTTTCAGGGATGCCAACTCCCGTCTCCTTAGTGGACGCGCCGAGAATTAACACCAAAGTTCAGACGGGCCCAGGTCGGGACGCGTTACTTGAAATCGCCGGTGAGAGATGGCTGTATAAAAACAATATTAATTGTGCCGGAAAACATTGTAAAACTAAAATAATATGAAAGCATTATGCCTCTGACATTCTGTACTACGTTTCAATAAAAGTACCTAAAAATTTAGCTTTTTTCCGCTTGTTCTTTAAGCGGAAATATGCTTTCTAAACGCTCAAGATGACCACAATAAAAAAAGATAAAAAGGATTCAGCCGCCATCTTGGCGCCATTGAGCCGGGGAGTTTTGGTACTCTGGAAACATTCAGTGACTATACTTGCAACGACACCCGCAAAAGAAAATGCGAGAAATGGAGAGGGCAATTCTACCCTCTGCACCTCTACTGCCTTCTGCTTAAGCAAGTCCGTGTTTTTCCACACCAGGTGTGAAGACTGAGCGTGTACCACGCCGACAACGGCGCCACCGCTGCGGCGTGACGTCAGGGTACCAAGTTGTGAACTCCCCCCCATCCCCCCCCCCCCCCCCCTTGCACTTGTTCCACCCCCTCTACTTCTAAGGGAAGTGATGTCACGCCAGGAACGCACGCGAAATTTGAGTCAACTTCAGTTAGACCACAATTAAAAAAAAAATGTAGATGAGAATAATAGCAGATACACAATCGGAACCAACCTTTATGTTTGTGCACGGGAATCGGAATATTCTCAGGAATCCCGCGCGATCTCCAGCTGCCACGACGGCCTTGTTGTGTGATCGGTGGCAGGTCAGATTCACCGCGTCCCTCAGGTTCTCGTTGTCCCAAATGCCTGGGGATTAGGGAGCATTTTTAACGTTATTGAACAGGAGATATTTAATGTGGCCCGAAAATGCTCGAATTTTTTTAGCTAACTAACCGTTTTGCCATTATTCTGTTTATTACTTCGTACACACAGTAAAGGCTAAGAGATTTGGCGCCTGTACTTTTTCGCAAAGCACTCGGGAGAGCTCATCGCCGCAAGCTACAAAGTGAGCTTGGCGTATGACAAGGCTGAAAATGCATAGAGCTTAAAAAACAGTTTCCGCTGTGCCACTGCGCATGGTAAGATGTCGTTTTTGTCGGAGTGCAGACTATTTTTGGAAGTCTAAACATAGTATCAGTCTCATCATTCGTCGAGCTCCCGTGGTAGACAGCGCGGTTAGCTGTCTCTAGAGCTTTGCAGAAAAGCGGACCCTCCAGATATCGTTAAATTGCAGGTAAAACCTCTTTAGCTAAACTATTTTTTTTAAAGTTACATTTAAAGGCATTACACTCTCGTCAAACAAGGGTAAATCACAACGAATGTGGAAAATTTTCAAACAAAACAAAAACGTTGTGAACCTCTTTTGGTCTCCTCAATAATCGCCCCCAAAAAAATACAACTTGATAAAACAAACACTGTAGGCTTCTCACCCACACAGCGAAAGATACGCTCCAGTCACGCAGATTGCTGCTATAGTTTGGAAGTGCGATTTACCTCAACGTGCCACGACGTAACAAAGACAACACAGTCTCGATCAGACTCGTATTTTTCTTTACATGTCAAATACTTATGCTTGCTTGTTTTAGGAACGGCGAGATGTATCTGTTGTTATGTTTTTTTACGAATTTTGTTGTGTTTTTTTTTTATAGTCGCAGGCAGCTTATGAAACCTAGCGAGTGTATTTTTATGTGAAAGCTTCCTGCTCGCTATTCGTTCTTCGGTGCTCTTATCAACGAATGCCTCCATCTAATGGGTTGGAGAGCGATAATAAGATACCCGGGACACGCCACACACAGCGTTTCCTAAGCTCTTGGTGACACTACTTATGTGAAACCTCCAACTAGTGGCCCTCAAAAGAGCACTAACCGTATTTTCAAATAAATAAATAAATAAATAAATGATTGTTGACATTGATCGATCGATGAACTTGTTAAAAAAAATAAATGAAAAAAGGTTAATGAGCACTGCTTAGTGAGTTTCTATGCTGGCAGTTACAAATACTGCGGCGTGTTTGAAGTCCTTGGGTGGTCAATGTCAGTGAACTTGTGAAACCATGACGTTGCATTTACTGCAAGGGGAAGAACATTTATTTGGGGGGCGAGGGGAGGGGTGGGAAGAAATGGAGAGTGAGCAACGTCAAGGCGTGTTTTGATAATAACACAAAGTACAGCCGCACTACTGCAAAAGTATTCACACCGTACACTCAATCCTTACGCACGAAAAGAAAGCAAAAAAAGGAGAAGAAAGGCAAAATTCAAACGAACTGCGCTGACTGACAACTCGTTTGACAGCGCGGTTCGTTTGAATTTTTCCTTTCTTTTTGTGTGTAATGAGTGAGTGTACGGTGTGAGTGCACTTTTGCAGCAGTGGGAGATTGGTGGCCGAGTGGGCTAACGCACACCAGCTCGGAGCACGTGGAGCGAAACCTCGCGCTGCAGAACCCAGGGATCCTGGGTTCAATCCCCACTCCTGCCCGTTTTGATCTGCATGAGCATTGTACCGGCGTGCGGTCGTTTATCACTACTGCGTGGTGCACGTTAAAAACCCCAGGCTAGCGGTTGTACTGCACTGGCTAAATCGCTCATCTACAACGAGTGACTTGTCGCAGCTTTAAAATGGCTGACCAACTACACGCTGTATAAATATGCCCACAACCAAAATTATTATTGCAGTAGTGCGCTGTAGTGTGTGTTATTATGAGCAACCAACTCGCAGAAGCTGCTACGTGTTTTTATAGCTACGGAAACCAGAGGAGAGCTACCGGCTTCTAGTTCCCAGATACAGTCTCCAGCAATACTAAAGGCCCATTTGACGAGGTAGTTTCAGGTGTCTGTGGGGGAGTCAGTTACGCCAGGCCTCGAAAAATGAACTGCCTCTGGCAGTTATTTGCTTAGCACCACCTCGTAAACTGCCTCCGCGAATGTCTTTTATATTGTGGGAGATGTGAATGTGGCGTGTGCAAGGCCTAGGCAGATTGACAGTGCTTACGTAAGCCTCGCAGAAGGTACAGCTAACCTACACACTACTACGAATGACAAATAACGTGAATTAGGCTAAATGTCTAGGCTCTAAATTTCAAATATGGTAATGTGATGCCTATGCCTGCTTCTGTTGTCCATGGTGATGTGATCCACGATGAATTTCAATCAAGAGTTCAGCATGATGCCGATAACAACCAGCGACAAGCTCTACACCTTGGATTGAGCGCCGTAAAATTCCAGGAATTTTTCGCTGCCAATAAATTTAAAACTTTCTGCGTCAGATTTCACTCTAAGGCGGTGAACCTACAGCCTCTAAAACTCACGATGTGACGGTCATCGACCATTGGTCACGGTTTCTATCACTTCCATGGTACCAGCTACCGTCGCCTAAGGACGATTCCCTTTATTGCTGTATATATAGTGCATATTTACAATTTATAAGGTTGCAAATATATCGTGTGGGCTTCAAAAAAATATTAGTTGGTAAAGCTACTAAGACTTACCAACGACGTCTGGATTTAATGTGCACGTGAGATCTTGCCAGTCCACCTTGGTGAGCGTAGGAGACTTGGCCTTGAGACTGTTTACATCCCCTAGAATACCACAAAGAGTCTTATGGTTTCCTCCCAATAAGAATGTGTTTGCGAAAATTCTGTTTTGTGAATTTTAAATGTCAATTATACATAACACTCCGAATACTGATGCTAACTAAATAAAATATATAACTAAATGAAGTACTTAACTCAATAAAATACTAAACTGAATAGAATACTTAACTATTTTTCTCATGAGTCTGTTCTTATAAAAATGACACAAAAAATGCAATAACCCGGTTTATTCAAAGAAAATTGGAAATCGGGTAACAAGCGTTAAGTTTTTAATCTAATTCGCCCTTCCAGAACACTTCCTTACTAAATCAATATCTCGATTTTTCTTTATCACTATAACTTAAATGACAATAAGCAATCTTGCCTGCAAACACTCTCGTTCACAAGAATTATTATGGCAACACTGGAACCTGCCAAGTATTAACTTGTCAAGCCTAATCATCACGTAACCAGAAGTGATTAAAGTAAAACGTACAGCAAAGGAGTTCCTGATATTGACCATCGCTTGTCACCACCTGTAGGAGACGGTTGTCGCTGGACCAATCGACGTTAACAATGGAATCCCGGCCCTGTAAGTGTTGACCCATTTAAGTACGTTGAATTTTGAGTATGATAAAATCTAACATTCATATAAAATCCCATCAAAACGTGAATCACTCACCCTGATGACTTCACCCTTCTGGTTCGTTTGACCTTGATCTTGAACAAGAATGATGTAGATAAATCCGTCGTTTGCTCCAACCGCCAACATCATTCCATCTGAAAGAACCACAAAGCTTATTTAGGTGCAAAAATTAAAATTTCGTTTCATCAAAAAGGAAATAAAGCTAGTGTAATCTCCTTTGTGACTGTCCCCTCCTGCACCCCTGAAGCGGTTCTGTGATGTAATGAAGAGAAAAATATTGTCAGTTTTGATTGGATTTCTATTGTTTACGTAAAAACCCTTTTATTTTTATTAAAATGCACGTTATTTTTGAGATCGGTGCACACTTAGAAACTAGTTCGAATTACAGAAATGCACGCCTCTCAATTTTGTTTTGGCAGCGATATACCGAGCGGTCTGCCAAGAGTCACTCAGGGATTATCAGAGTGCCTAGATAGAGGCACTGACACCTCGCCATATCCTCTTTTTTTTTTTTCGTTACAAGCGGCGAGTGGCTGAACGCATTGCATGTTCGCCATCTTTCATCAAAGGAGCCCATGACCAACCAAACGAATGAACTATGAGTGTTGTCAGCGTTCAGGTACGAATTTAGTTTGTCCTAATATGATTTAAAAAAAAAAAAAGCAAAGTCATGAATTCAACGAATTATGGTGGTGGTGTTTTATGCGCCAACATGCAGAAAAAAAAAATTAGACGTTTACAACTCCTGTAATGCCGAATTATAGCGCAGCTTTTGAGGAGGAGAAGGGGTGGGTACGGAAAGAAGGGTTTGCCCCTCCTTCTCCTCTCCTCCCCTCCTCTTCCTCTCATTCTTTTCCCCTCCTCTTCCCACTCCCACCCTCCCCTCTTGACGTCACTCGTGACCCCAGTGACCCTCGTGACGTCACTCGTGAAGGCCTTGTAAAGGTAATGACCTTCACTGGTGAAGGTTGTGACTTTCTTCATGACCTTCACGATCGACCGTCGTGACGTCACTCGTGACCCTCGTGATGTCATTATGGAAAACGTCCCATAAACAGCGACGGCGACGGCGACGCTGACGCCGCTCAAGCTGGAAACATAGTGCGGCACACTATGTTCATATAGCGTGCTTTGTGATTTGTTATTGGACGTTTTTGTCACATAATGGCGTAATCGTATAATCTGCGGAGTGATAATAAAGTTCTAAAAACTCGCCTTGCCCTCCGTTATTAAAGCAGTGACTACGGTCAGCTGACTCTAGGTCAATCAAACTTCGGCTGATTTAGTGGAGCTTATTACAACAAATGATAGATACGATACATTTAAAAAAAATGTTTACAGATGTGGCTGGAGGAACACAACTGTCTGGAGGCGAAGTTATTTCGCTGTTTTGAATGTGTGAAACGTTTAAAAAGCTTTGCACCGGTGAAAACTTTCTAAATCAGTTAAATGTGTTTTTCTTTGTACTTGTAGCGTTTACATAATTCATCCACGCAGTGAGCCATGTTTTTTTTTTTTTTCATTCGTTCAATTACCTGGATTAAGAGAGCAATGAGTTTATGACATAAGAAAGCTCACAAACACAACCCTTCATTCCGACCACATACACATATTTTCTCGGTGTCTCAAAATTATGAAGGAGCCGATAAACCAGCAAAGTGTCGTACTCCGGGAAAGTAAAAGTGCAAAAGTTGGTTTCTAAAAAACGCACGTTGAAAGTTTCTAGCCGACTTTGGAAACAAGCGCAGGAAATTTATTGACGTATGCTCATTTAATCCCCATTCCCCGGTGTTCACATTTTCGCCGCCGTGCCGCGAAAACTTTTGCTGCGAGCTTTCGAAAGGCGCAAGCTTTTCGTTTCTCGAACTCAGGCATTTGCCGCTGGGTGGCATCGCCTCTTCTGGTGCTCTGGCTGCGAGTAGAACGGTTTAACTCGGCGCGATTTCGATTCAAAGCCCCGCCGGAATCCGCGCAATACTCTGTTCTATTATGAGTCCTAACTCAACCGATGGTTGAGGTCGGACTGTATCCTCACGGTGTCCGTTGTCTTCGCTGGTTTCCTATCTCCGGCAAAACCAATTATGCAAAAAAAAAAAAGGCCCGGCATTACGACGCATGCACTGTGCATGATTGGTTGAGTAGCTGACGTCATACTCATAAAGGCGATGAACGCAGTGGCTACACAATTTCAAGGTCTGCTTTATTGGCTCCATTCGATTGTTGCGTCTGCTGTGGTCGGACTTAAAGAAAAACGAAGTATAAGAGCTTTATGTGTTATTATGCGCGCACGAATATTCTTATCTGGCTGCCTCGAGTTCTCTTGCCCTTGGATTGGTAGCACCTGCTGCAGCAGTCGGCGACTTGTAAAAACATCAACCGGTATTATTATTCTTTTTTTTTTAATTTGTTGAGGTTTATTTGGATCTAGGAGAAGCCGACACTCGAGACGTAGACTCGTCGGCGGCTGAAATGAACCCATCGGTGTATGCCACGTAAACTACCAACAATATAAAAAAAAACTAGATTAGGTTTATGCTTTGGTAGCCAAAGAGACCCTTTTCGAAAGACTGTCCTCTGTTGGCGACTGTGGAATCCCTGCACAATGGCAGACTACAACTATGGTGCCTGGAAAGCGTCTCCGACTGGTGTGTTTACCGCGCCCAAAAAAGTGGTCCCTCGATTTCCGCCTGATGACGTCATACAAGTGTCATGTTGTCGCCGGTTGCAATCCTGGCGGCGTCCCAACAGTTGTGGTAACTATGGTAGACGTCTGTCCTGCTGCAGGTCGCTCCCCACTGTGACAGTCCACGGAAGCCACAGCAGCCGAAAGTTGGGACGCCTGGGACGTCGTGACGACAGCGACACTCGCGTTCGCTCGCGCTTTTAGCCAGCATTTCTACGGCCGACCGTCAGGATCGCGACAGTCAACAGCATGACACTTCGGCTTCAGTGACGTCATTTGTTGCCACTTGGAGACCACTTTTGATGTATGGGCGGGATAGGACGCTAAACACACCAGTCGAAGACCCGATCCAGGCACCGTACTACAACCGCAACGTCGCTGCACACTTCAAGCGTTTGGATGCATTAGAAGGCGAAAACACACCCACAGAAAATGATGATGAAAACAGTGACGTTGGCACTTTCGACGCTGTTTGATTGGTTTGTCAGCTCCAACAGGGCCGCGCTTTGATCTTCGCTATGTTACGCAATGACTAGCACGTTCAACAATGTCCCTTGTTCCGACATTGTGCAGTGGTTCCGACCTTCCGATAATCGGCACGTGGCTTTCGAAAGGGGTGTAAGGGCCACCGATGGTCCTTCCGAAATTCTGTCGTCTAGCGGGGCCTCCGCCATGTTTCGCGTTTTACAACGTCAAAAACAACGGTAATCAGTAATCGCCTACGCGCAATTCACAACCAAACATGGCTGAACACATTTCTGAACGTGGCCGCGCAGGGCTTACCGGAAGCGAAAAGGTGCACCGTGAAACCGCCCTACATCAAAACAAAGGAAAGTTGTTTCCTGGGATAAGCTCGTCTAGAAAGTATATACAGATGTAAAACAATAAATGCATGCAACATTGTCTGTGAGATGCTTTATTGTCGGTTAATTCGGAATACCCTAACGTATCTTTCAATTTCTCTTTTTTTAAGCATGTATTATAGTGAGGCAACAGGTTTTGAATTTCCTCCTCATAGAAGTTTACCGCCTGTGCCTCGAACCCACATCTTTGGCAGCCATCGTTAAAATATTGTGGGATTGAGGTGTTTCGTAAACATTTCGTAAAGCAATATTCTTGATACCTCAGGGACGCATGTTGCAAGATCAGAAGTAATGAGTTGACAGTTACTCAGAGATTCATTCATTTACTGCATCAAATCGTTCATGACCAAATTAAGCCTACTGAACCGCAATGCATCATAAATTATCTGCTAATCTTCATCAACCGTTCAAACCCATCTTCAAACCATTGGTAACTTTATTAAACCTAGGTAGTCTATAAACTTCGGATATTCGTCGCTAGATATGTGTTGTTTCTATGGTCTAACCTTTCACACGTTCAAAACGTTCGACACCACAGACAGGAGATTGGATTCGACGTGCACTTCTGTTGAAGTATAGAAGATTACTGAAAAAAACATAAACCGCTATACTAATCACGTTCCCACAAAAAGGCGTCAGGCTGTAACCAATAAACGAAGTCACACAACGGAACATACGCTTCTCGGAACTGAATGCGGAGCGCAAGTTAGTCTGCTTCTTACGCAGGGGTTGCGGTGACGTCAGAACGCCGAGCTCTGATTGGCTTTGATTGAAGGATAGTGGGTGCTAGCTGCCGCAAGGCAGCCATTCTTTAGGTCTACCTCTATCCTTTCAATGAGAGCCAACCAAAGCTGGGTGTTTTGACGTCACTGCAACCCCTGCCGAAGAAGCAGACCAACTTCTTCTCCGCATGCTCGCGCCGGACTTAACGCGCGAACGGTGATTACTGTCTGGATCCGCGTACAGTGGTAGTCACTCGTCTATAACGCGGGAGCATGCGGCTTTCCCCCGCGAGCACTGGGCTGGTGGTATTCGCGGCCACTATATTCTAGAAAGATGGAGCAACACGAAACGGTTCGCCAACTGCCATTAATATTATTCTACATTTATTTCGTTATGTGTGTATGTAATATCAAGGAATGCGATTCAGAGCACCAATTGATGAATCTGGCAGGACACCTCTTGAGCGGAACCGTTCCGTGCTGCCACAAGTGACTGAATGAGTTCTGCGAATGACATCAGTCTAGCGCTTGCCCAGTACCACATAGAAAGCAAGGCTCTAGCATGACGTCATCGTTAGTGGATCCCCGACCCTCCCCAAGCAGTTAAGACGCAGAAGCTGGACGAAAGACGCCGCAAAGTAGCAGTCGCGTCTGCCTTGGGTAGTCTTGGCCTTGCAGAGTGCTAGCGTTCCACTCGTTGTGAGATGCTACAAGTGACGACGTTGGAGGGGAGGGAGGGGGAGACACAAGTTTTGTCTTTCAGGCGGTATTGACTCACTGGAAAATGCCGCGCACGACCCCGCATTGTAGCAAACGCGACCACCACTGTACTCCGGGCGAAGTACAGCTGAGCTCACCTGGAGAGTAGGCAAGGGCGTTGAGAGCGCTGCTGGCCACGGTCACGGAGGAAACCACTGCGCCGGAGTCCGCGGCCAGGATGAACATGCGGCCGTTGGTGCAGCCCACGGCCAGCGTCCCGCCCCGGGGGTGCGTCGATGCGGACAGGCACTCGGACTGCGCCCAAATGCAAAACGAGCGAGCGAATTGTACGTGCGACATTCCACAATGTTGTTCGAATCGCAACAGCGAAGCGGATCAACTCGTTTTTCCCTTCCAACGCGCGCGACGTTCAAACTCAACCTTAAAGCCGCGTTCCCACCGCGAATACATCGCACAAACGCTTGACCGCAAACACTGTCCGAGGCCTTCCTTGCATAGCGGTCACATAGGCCATACAGAAACAAACTGCCCGCAGACATGTTCATACGAATGCAAAAAGCAAACATGCTCCGAACATACGTGAGGCGTGTCCGCACATAAGTATGGCGTCTTGTTTCGTAGTCATTTCGCGAAGACCGCGCATTTTGTACGTTATTCAAGCAGTCGGACTGCGGCTTCAAGCAACAGCGTTCGCAAGTGCTTTGCGAATGCGGTTCAACCGGTATGTGCGAATACAGCGGGAATCTTTCAAAACTAGACGGAGTATTTTTAGGTGGTAAGATATTCTCTCGTACACACCTCTGCAGGCTTATATCGCCCGTGTGGAAAACACCAATTCACCGGCCGTGCATGCATCCGCGGCGTCGATATTCCGCGGGAGAGCGTTATCGCGCACGTTCGGAACGCTTTCTACGATCCAGTAGCGAAAGGTGGGAGCACCTAGAAGGCAATTATTTCAATGGTCCGCAGTCTCCTAAATTTAGCTACCCAAAAATTCCAATAAGCAAAAAGAGTTAAGCAAAATATGAGCTCAATTAACGAGCTTAGGAATATTCAATTCAATTCAAGCTTTATTTTTCCAGGTACACACTGGAGGGACCTCCAGACAAAAAGTTGCTATATAAGCAGCTTGGCTGGGTCTGGGGTCCCGTCAAGCTGCTTAGGACTATGGCCTCAGAAGTTTGTTGTCACCACTTGCACTGACTGTATTGTTTTCTGCAAACAGTTATTTTTTGTAGAAAAGTTAAAAAAATAATAAAAAGGTTTTAATTCGTGTCTTTTTAAACACATTGTGAGTGATGTAATAATAATTCATCGAAATATCCCACGTAATAGTAAAATCTGTCATTTTATACAAAAGTCTTCGTAAGGGCAACAGTTAATTATACACAGACTGTAGATTTTGTCATTTATTTCAAATCTTGTTTCAGTGTTTTGCAAAAGACTATCGTGTAATACTCCTTGTTTAATAACATTAAGGACATCCGAGACGTCGAGAAGGCAATGGTAATATTATGCATTTCAAAGGCACCCGATCGATGCCTTTTAATTGCGTCCTTAGGTGTCAGGAATGCTTATGTATAATTCACTAACATGTGCACACATTCTTTATATCGTTATCTTCTGAAGATAAAAACGCTATTAGCTATAGTTGGATATCCCTATGTTTGACGTTCCGTCGCTCGTCACTTAGCTTCAGTTTGTAATTAGCAAATAGTCGTTTGACATCAACAGACGTACCTGGAGCAGACTGTAGTATACAGCCTGGTTTTATTTTGTGGCTTCAAGTCTCACTTAACTCACAGAAAACATTTGTGAAGTGCCGGACTGAGAAATATATAACACGAAATATATTCCTCACCTTCCGCAAACACATACAAAAAAAAAAAAAACCTTTTAGCCTTTCCACTCTGGTGAAGAAGGAAGCCCAGCGAAGCTGTACTATGGCGGGAATGCGCTCGTCACGTGTGTTTCTTCGTCCTCGTCTGTTTTTCGCGCTGTTTCCTACGATGAATTCCTACCAACTCGTCCAACTATCCATTCTCCTATGTTAACTGCAGAGCCGTATATTGGGGGGCTTTGGCCAGCGGGTGTGGCGACAAAGGCGTCGGAGAGGAGAAAAGTGAAGGAAAGGGAGGGAAGCGCCTAAGGAGCGAGAGAGAAAGAAGGGAGCAAAGAGGAGACGGCGCCATTTTGACGCAACGCTGTCGGCGCGGAACACTGTTGAGGCTACCCGTCGTCTGCTACAGGCTTATTCCTTTTTCGCCTGAATCAAAGTTTGCGTTCAAACGTAAAGAAACTTAATTAGTCAGCTTTTTAAACCACCGAGTAATAACACTATATCATTTTCTTTCCAGAGTCTGCCATATAAAAGGAAAGAACCGCAATCTGAATGTCGATCCCATGCATTCCGCCGGGCGAATGAATGAAAGTGGCGGCGCTCCCCGCTCAGCTGGGAGCAGCCGAGAGTTCCCGCGCATGCGCTCACGCCTCTCGCTCTGTGCCGCTGGCTGATTGGCTCACTCGGGGAGGGGGGCGGGGGGGGGGGGGGTGTTGTGTCACGGCGGCAAGATTATAGACTGGCCAAACTCTCCCCATATAGGGCTCTGAATAGCTGGAAAGGTTGTCGCCATCTATGAGCGAGTGTACTGGATGCACGAACTGCAAAGCGGACAGGGACCATTGTCAGGCATTTACGCCTTTAGCGTCTGCCCCCCTTTCGGTTGTTCCGAAGGGAATAAACTTCAATTGAAGAAAAGCACTGTTTAGGAAGAAACAATCTGCCTTCTTTTTCTGGCGTAGATTGCAGCTATTGAATAAACCTGCTGCAAAATGTGTAGCGCTCTCTGCAACGCCAAAAGGATTTCTGGGAACATCCTGTATAGAACCTGCCGTAGCAGACGACGGAGACTTGAAGGGAACGATTGACATGAGCTTTGCGATTGAATAAAAGGCGACCAACTGCGGTACCCGCTGCCCCTTTTCTCGCTCTGAGGAAGGAATGATCAATTAAATGCGTTCGTCGAGCCTGAAATACATTTGATGGCACGTGTGTTTTTAAGGCGCGATGATGTTCGGTCGGGGGGTGATGGCAACTCATTTTTAAGGTCCGGAATGTGGTAGTAGATTTTAGGAAAAGGCAGAGCTGACAGGTTTTCCTGCGGAACTGCAAAAAGGACATGGTTAGTTGGCTTTTTAAGGCGGAAACACTGAATGAAGAATCATAGGTAGACACGATGAATGGGGTAGCCCTGTTTTGAACTGTTTCGAGATTGTTGATTAGGTAAATTTGATGGGGATTCCAGATGGTAGCGGCATATTCTAATTTAGGTCTGACGTACGTGTCGTATGCCAGCTTGCGAACAATGGGAGGTGCAGATCGCAGGCTACGTCTTATTAGTCGAAGTGTTCTTGATGAGTCAGCAGTGATGGCTTCAATGTGATTATTCTAGGAGAGGTCTGGTGTTTATAGGTTTATAAGTTTGGGGTCTGGTGTATATTTATACATAGTGACAGTCTCAGTTAAATCGGAGTCTAGGTAGTATTGGTAGGATAGTACAATTTGTTTCTAGTGAAGCGAATTAATTTACATTTTCAATTGTTTAGCGACATCAACCAGTCAATGCGCCGTTTGTTAATTTTAATTAGATCACCTTGAAGTTGGTTGTTATCTTGAACACTTGTTACTTTGTTATATTATAACGATTGTTACAGCAAGTGCATAGAAGTTCACGGGGCAGAAATAAAATCGTCATGAAAAAACGCTCTCTTAGCACATTTCAATTTCGCATAGAATCGTTTTCACTACATCATTATTCTTCACGTTTCTTTTTTTTTAATGTTGAATTTAATGATTGGTTGAACGAATGCTTCGAGGAAAAGTAGGCGCACTAGATTTTTTCGTGAACAGACCTTCCTTACTCGAGCAAATACGGAATCGGTCTTGCTTAGGTTAGCTGTAATCCTTAGCATGAAGGCTTAGCTGCTGTTCTTTTCCGTGGACAAGACAATGAGATTTTCAAGGCCGTGGATATTAACTGGAGCCTTTAGCAGTTTAACGTACTTTAACTTGGGTAGAAAAAAAAACTACTTACGTCTAAGGGCGTCATCCAAATGAGGTTGGTTATATTCCACTTGCATACGGCACGGTCCCTGCCGACGGTGTAGAAGACGTTCTCGGTGGGGGAAACCGCCACGAACATGGCATCTCGGCAATGGCTCTGCAAGACGACTTCCCTGTTACTTTGAGGTCACGAGTATTTTGTAATCTGCATCCGAGTGCCCTATGCATGAAATTCGAGAGTGAACTATTTTCGGTAAAACAACGTATTGTGGAAGAGCAAAATAGCACAATACATTTCTACCGAGTCTGCTTGGTTTAAGTGTTAGTTTATTACTATATTAAAAATCAAGAATTTTTTTTTTTTTTTTTTGTAGAGGGAAGGGTGGAGGCGGATTTTATTTTGTTAGTTAATATAACAACTTTTAAATACAAAATGTCCCCCCAAAAATTACGTGTTTTTTTTTTTGCATTGATAAAATAAACGACGCATTTCCGAGCGGTCTTTCTCTACCATAATATGTAGCGCAAGCGGTTCAAACCAGATGCCGAGGTTTCAAAACTAGCCATTATTTAATTCAAAAGTTTTAAGTGATTTTTGGAAAAATTTTAATGCCAAAAATGGGGTCTGACGGTGTCCTCGAATAGCTGAAGGCCAATGGCGCCAGTTACCGAGAATGAGCCCTCTTTTCCAATTGAAAGGTTCAGAAAGGCACTATATAACAATTGAATAAAATAACGTCTAATTCTTAAACCTTGGCACCTGATGTAAACCGCTAGTGCCCCATTTGGGCAGAGAATGAGCGTTCGGCGGTGTCTCGACCATTTTCGTGGTAAAAAAAAAAAAAAAAAAAATTCTGAAATTGTTTGCGGGGCACGCTTTATATTTCACTAGAGATATTCACTAAAAGCGTTTGTGTTTTCTGTTTAATGCATCCCCGAATAGCTTGTAGTCGTCGAAGCATTTGGTTCCTAACCAAGTGAACTATTCATGTACATGAGTTCAAGATTAATTAAGATTAGTGCCAGTCCATGGAGCGCCGAGCCATAGCTGCTGATGCTGCTCATCGTATTCGTTGTGTGCGCGTGTCAC
Source organism: Ixodes persulcatus (assembly GCA_013358835.2). Classification (NCBI taxonomy): domain Eukaryota; kingdom Metazoa; phylum Arthropoda; class Arachnida; order Ixodida; family Ixodidae; genus Ixodes; species Ixodes persulcatus. The sequence continues at coordinate 221,040 of JABSTQ010011055.1, forward strand.
ACCGCTCGATGATCGTGGCTCCTGCCTCGCTCCGTGGGGTCGGTGCACCACCATATGCAACAATACCGGTCGCTGCAACCTCATGACCTTCCCAGTTATTTACGTTCCACAAAGAGGAAGAAGAAAAAAACACGACTGCGGATAGAAGAAATCTAATGCGTAAAAAAGACCCAATGTTGAAAAAAACAAAAATGTGGGCATTGACGAGAAAGAACAATGCTGGTAGAAATACAGGCGAATTAATTTGCGGAAAGCTAGACATACTTATAAGTCGAAGGTTTAACCATCTATGGCATGTCAGTTCTACGAATGATCAGATTTGCTTTCTTTTTTTCATTCGCACTTCTCAGTAGATATTTGGTGGTGGTGAAGAAAGGGGAGTGGGGCCGGGGGGGGGGGGGGGGGGGAAGGTTTCCCGGCTAAATCTTTTTGTTTTTTGTTTCTGTATGTACAAATATGAAATAACTTTAATCCCTTTCAAAGCACTAAATCAAATACTTGATCTACCAAATACATCGCTCCTCTGTCTTTAATAAAAAAAATATTCTGAATACACGCAATTGTTTCACCGGGAGCTTACTTTAAAAAGTGTTATTTTAGTTAGCTTAAAATTATTCGCTGCATCTTTTGTTTCAATGATGATTCGCTCGGTACGAGCACTTTGTGAAAGGTAGAATATTTCTCAAATTCGACCCTTCGGTATTCCGGTGTTTACAACCCCAATTTTCAACACAATGAAGCCTATACCGAAGCGACGCTAATGCAGACCTACAGATATACCTTCATCATATTTCTTCTCACGTTAAACAATGCGCCATATCTTCCCATTCGTGTCAGCACGACCTCCAACGCGTGACTCTCACCTGTATAACGGGGCGAAATTTTCTCTTGAAGGAGCCTTCAAGGATGAGGTTGTGCGTCGTGCCTACGAATATGTTCTCATCAGTCGCATATGGCAGGTGCTGGCAGATGGCGTGCACGCCACCAGTTCCTTTTGGCAACTGAAAAGCGCAAGGGGGGGAAATCAAGCTAGAAGTGTCGAAAAACTGGGTCGGTTGGTACTGATCCCTAATCAAAAAGAGAACGCACAAAAACAGGGACACACGAAACAAAAATGCAAGAGACGAGCGCTCGTCTGTTGTACGTGTCTTGTGTCCCTGCGTTCTGTGCGCTCTGATTTTTTTTTTTTGTAAAGCACTGACAGCTTAAGGGAGGATGAGGGTCTTTAAAGTAAAAATAAATTTCAAAATGATTATTTTTTAAAGCTTATAATTTTGGTGTTTTCACAACCCAAAGTATCTCCTCGCAAAATATGATCACTAGCTTCAATATCTAGATTTTCTTCAACCAACAAATGGCAAGTCTCAATAAGCCTGATGAAGCATTAGCGAAATTTTGACAGTGATTTTTGTTTTTGCTTTATTGTGTGTTTTTTTCTTTGCCAAGTGGCGTTGCCTTATATAGGTTTTCACAATATTTTTACGAATGGGTTTTCATAAGCATAGTGCCGTTTTTTTGTAGTAATTCAGGAACTTTAGGTAATACTATTTCACATATTTGTTTTCAAAATATTTATTTATTTAATACAAATAGAGTCATTTTTAGCTATTATATTAGCTGTAAGATGTATGGTGCACACTTGGAAATTGTATTTTGTATTTAAAATAAAAGTATATATTGAGAAACCGACAAACCACCCGTACGAATTTACCTACTTAAAACTATATAACTTTTTGTACCAAGTTGTTTTAGACAAAATTTATTAAATCTACTTCCGGATTCATCATCGGCGTGAATAATTACAGTTGTGCGCTGAATTTGAATAACAGGTGTAAAGACATAATAAACCAGTTTTCAGAAGCCTCATTCGCAGGGCGGGGTTTACGGCGTGATGAGTCGAGAATATCACCTTATTGTGCCACAGCAAATAGCATTGCGGCATTGCAAGAAAAGAAAGTCCAAGAACCAATGGCGAAGCAAGAAGCCTGAACATAAAAAAAGTTACGTCACGAGTGTCTTAATCGGAAGCTGAAGAAGCGCTTGAATTCAAACAAACAGTAAAAGTTGTAAAGTAGACACCTTAAAGGGACAATGAAGGCGATTTGATTAATTTTTTTAAATGGTGTTTTTAGGCTTCTTGGGAACCTAGCGCGCTGCCAAATTTTTTGTAGACATTTGTGACGCATATTTCTGTGCCTACAAAAGAACTGAAGAAACCAAAACTGAACTATCTCCATTCTCATTTCTGGGCCTCCGAAAACGGAGGTGACGTAGGGAGTGACGTCAAAAGTGAATAGTCGGTATCGGTAGCATTTAGGAGATCGAGACTCTGGTTACCGCGGTGGAATATAGCACCGCGGTGGTGCGATTGTTTCGTCGGGTCTGTGAACATGGACGACAAGGCCGCTCTCGCGAGCGAGTTCTGTTCGGGCTTCCGTTCAGTGACCTAACACCAACGGAGCGGGAGTACGTGTGTGGCGTTCTTCGCTATCACCCGAGGCCGGCACTGACCGCCCAGCCAGCAACGCGCGGCCCGCTGGCTCCGAGCAGCAAAGCTGTGAGCAACATTCGCACGGGACGAGACGAGAGCAGCGCGTTGCCGAAGGACAGGGCCTGTCCCTGTCCGACAGGGACGCGAGGGAAATGCCGAGGGGAAAGCGGCAGCGACCCTGGAACCGGTTCCTCCGCGGTGGACGCTCCCCAAGAAGGAGAAAATAAACAGCACCATTTTTGCTTTCACCAGAGTCGGACGTCCACTCATTTCGTCGTCAAAGAGCAAATACGATTACTGGTCTTCAGTCGACCGTTTGAATAGCCATCTACGGCGCACAAATTTGGCATGACTACCACTTTGCAGAATCCTTCGAGTACCGTGTTCCCAAAGTAAACACGCCATCGACGTCTCAAGCGTGCTCCGCGCTGCGTTCTTTTTTATTTTTTTCGTTTGCCCATAGTTGCTCGTTGCCCATTTCGCGTCCAGCGTAGCAAAGAAAAAAAAAATAAGTGTGCTGTTTTATTTACGGTTTAGTAATCATCTCCGGTCCGATTTATACCTTTCATGGTTATTCAAGCGGAAATTAGAACCAGTATTCCTAAAAACTGCGAACCAAAACGTGACCGAGGGCACGTCAGTCGTTTCAACCAATCGCTGACGCGTCTCTTGTGACGTCGGGCTTCTTGGCCCCGCATCGGTCACGTGAGCTCCGTTTCGCCTGGCTTCTCCCGCAACTCTCGGGGCGTCGCCCCAGTCGATTCCGGTACGATTATTACCGCGACTGTTTCATTGATTTGCAAGGCACACAAGCGCCGGTTTTGGCTGAAATTTGGGCAACGTGGCCTGAGACGGGCCTGGAACCCAGTTCAATCGTCAAAAAAAAAAAAAACCCGAAATTGCCTTCATTGTCCCTTTAAAAATTAGACGTCTCAAGTTGTCTTTCGATCGTACTACTAGAGCGTCGTAATATACAATGAAAATTTCGACGTAGACGCGCCCCTGGCGGCGTGCCGAGGGTAGGAAAGGGCAAGAGTGGGGAGAAAAACTAGCAATCGGGGTCAGATGACCCTTGCACGCCATTAAGCTGACTCGGGCTAAGCCGTCGATGACGTCATGACGCTCTGGACAGACAACATGCGCAGAAAGGGTCACCGCATGCCCGGAGGCAATCGCTGTACGTATTTTTTCAAGATGAATGCGGTTTACGGCCACTACTGCCCAAGATAAGTGCGATAACTGAACTCACGGGACAAAAAGCTATAGAAGTCCGCTCCTAACTCGGATTTTTTTTTCTGCAAAGTGCTTCAGCTTTTTTTTATAAAGGCCGACGTACGACTTCAGTTTTCTGTAGGGAAGATAGTCCTCTTAGCGCTGCCCTCTCCTAAGCTACAAGGGGAGCTAAGTTGGGGCAAGATAAAAGGTGCAGAGGATATAGGAAACAAGGAGGAGGGCAAAAGTGGAAAGTGCGAATTGTACGTCGCCGTTACGGTGTCGGTGGCCAAAGAGTCGAGAGCAAAGGCAGCTGACCGGACTGACGTATGCACTCAACCTCCAACTGAATGGCCAATACCACCACAAAAAGAACATCAACATGAAAAAAACAACTAAACAACAAAGATTGTAATTCAACAAAACATAATATTGGGGAAGAGTCCATAGAGTGCGAGGGGAGGAGTCGGGGACATCAATGTCCCTCTTGGGAGTAGAGTAGAGACCTGGAAGGTGCCCACTCCACAAAACTCGGTATGAAAAATAAATGGCAAGTTTTGGTGGCAGTAGCTTTTCACGCATTGATTCCTCGCTAAAGTCGCACTGAAATATATAGTGACGTTTAAACATAATTTACAAATCAGAGCAATGAACGAGCAACCACGGCGCGTAAACTTTAACACCACCTAGAATTGAAACCAAAGATCCGCTCACCGAAGTGACACCCAGCTTGTGGAACTTTCGGTCCACATCCCAGGCCTTAATGTGTTCTTCTCGGTCAATGGAAGATGCCGACAGCAGCAGGTTATGAGGTAGGTACAGAAGTATGTTGACGTCGTTCTAGGAAAAGAACGCAGAAATTAGAAATTAAAATGTTTTATCAAACGCGCCAATAAAAGTCACCATAACGCTTTCTCCGGTAAAATGTTTGATGGTCCCTGATTTGACGCAGATTGGTTTAACCCATTAATAGGCACACCTGAACTAGTGTCCTCCCCCCCCCCCCCTCTCACCCTAATTTTAAGTGAAACTAAAAACTTTGAATTGGGCTGGTTGGTTCATTGTGATCTAGAGAAGTAAAAAGCGCAAAAAACACAGACGAAGAAGGGACATGTACAGCACCTGTCCGTGTTGTATATGTCTCTTCTTCGTTCGTGTTTTTTGCGCTTTTTAGTAGTCTAAATTAAAAGTTACAATACTTTTCTTTCCATAGTTACTGAAGTTCCAAATTTAGCGTGACAGGCTCTAATGGCAACATTAAAAGAGCGACGTCACATGTCGAAAAATGCGCCAATATGGAGGCATCACAGCTTTGTTTAGACGCGTAAAAAGAAGTTTTATGGCGTGAAAGGAATGTTTGTTAACCTCACTGAACCAAAAATAAAAGAACACGCAAAACTACTGCGTTATTTAGACTGCCTACTCAACTTGAAAGTTGCACATGAGACGACAGCGCTCTGGAGCAAGCGGGACATTCTGAATGCTGCTTATGACCACCTTCATTTGCCGTTTTCTCAGAAGCCATCTTGCCCTTTTATTTTAGAGCTTCTAAATGGCGCACCGAAAAGAGTAAAGCCTATAAGTATTCCGAAAAGGTATGTCTTGTGCGGGTATTGCGAATATTTGATGATTAAAAAAATATGAAGATTCAATATATTTGTTTTTGTTTTTATACGAGGGAAGTAAAAGTAGTGAGGCCGACACTCAATTTTTCTTAACCACAGTCGTGTTTATATATATATATATATATATATGTGTGTGTGTGTGTGTGTGTGTGTGTGTGTGTGTGTGTGTAAAAAAATGTAAAACGTTTGACTGAGGTGACATAAGACGTAGGACAACACTGTCCGGAAGGACATAGAGGCGGTTAGGGGTGTTCAAGGAATTGTGTTCCACGCGCCCGCGGGAAATCGTTTTTTTTTTTTTTTGTTATTTTTTTACTTTCTTTCTGATCTTTTACTGATAGTGTGGCTTTTCCCCATGTTATATCTACTAATTATATTGATTATGTTGACTTGAAAGCGGTTAATGAAGTCAAATGTTGGGGGAAGGGGGGGGGGGAGGAGCAATGTTAACAAAACTCTGTTTTGGTAAAATCACTTGAACGCAATAGAAATCAAGGCAAATTTTATTTTAATCTCTTTTAGAACGGAAGTTTTTTAAATGGCTCTGGGATATAATAATGAGGCAGGCATCATATTTGCATATACCTTATAAGAAGTGAAGTAAAAAAGAGCACACACACGGCTCTAAACTTCAAGACTTCCAAAAGTACCATGTCCCACAGTATGAAAGACCAATTTACCGAGGTAGTTTATGTGACTGTGGAAACCCCAATTTGACCAAAGGAAATTTGTTTTTATAGGACTAAAGCAGAACCAATGGTTCATTTCTTTCCCCGTCCTACGCAATGGTCAAAGCGAATTCTGCACAACCACATGAAACCGCCTCGTCAAATGGGCCTTCTATATTTTTAAAGACTGCACTTAATTGCTATAATCTCACCTGATGCGCTTTGAACTCTTTGCTAATGAAGAAGTAACTTCCTTCTTTCGACGCTGACCAGACCGTGACGTACCCAGCATCATCTCCCGTCACGAAACCAGCAGTTCCCAAGAAGTCCACCGCAGTTATAGTCTTGGGACTATGTTCCTGGAATAATTAGTACATTGAAAATACATATACATCACCGCCATCCAGACTTTCGTTATAAAAACAAAATATTCATTATTTTTACAACCCATGAAATCCATCAAATAGTACAGGCTGTCCCCCAAAAACAATTCAGAGGATTCTTTTTTTTTAACGCAAAACTAAACTACTCATTGCAGATTGCTCATTTTCCACCCAAATGTGGCGCTAGAGGTCCAAAGTTTGGCGCGAACCGATATCTTATTCAAAGGTTACAAGTGATTATGTGAAACTTCCAACGGGAAAATGGGGCCCTTTTTTCTCCCGTTTTGGGTTTCTGGCGTCTTAGAGCTATATGTCTATATGTTTGCATCAAATCTAGTATTGTATAAATCCGGCTTTTGCATTGGTTTGTACTCGTCTCTCTACACCGTGCAGTTGTAGTCCAAATTTTTAGTTGCTAAATTGTGTTTAAAACTGTCGCGAACTGCATGGGGGCTGGGACCTTTGTCAAGCTGCTCTTTAGCAGCTTTTTATCCGAGTCCTGTTGTCACGTAAATTATGACAACAAATAAGCTTGATTTGAAACTTGATATTTGAATGTATTCGAGAGTTCCCTCGGCGGCCAGTTTCCCTTTGAAATTTTCAAAAAATCACTTATAACTTTTGGATAGGATATACGTTCGTGCTGAAACTTTGGCATCTAGTTTGGACCTCTAGCGCTACCTTTGGGCGGAAAATGAGTATTCGGCGACGCATAGTTTATTTTTGCGAAAAAAAACAACAACCCTGTAAATGTTTTTCGGGGGACACCCCGCGTATAAGGGACGCGCGCACACTAAGGCGTAGCGCTAAATGGAGTGGCGAACGTCCTTACGGCAGTAATGGCGTCTAGTCGGTCGAGGAACCCGTCTTTTCCCCTCCTCCAGAAGCATAGGTGTTGGACCCCAAACGTCAGGAACAGGTCTTCCTCGGCCGGCGGAAAGTGGCAGCCTAACACGGGCGCCGGATTGGCCTGGACGAGCAGAAAGTGACACGAGAAGGAATGATTTACAAATACCCTTTACGATAAACAAGGCATGGTGGCCAGTACTACGTAGAAACAAAACAACCTGTAAAAAATTTATTTTTTGTTGTTCTTCGTTTTTTTATAAGTGAATTATGTTTCCACGGCTCATCTTTCTATCTTACACCAGCCAACACAGTAGAGTACTGGCGGAACAGCAGCACTCAATTAGCCTTTACTTTTTATATAAAGAGTAGCAGAAAAACAAGCACTCAAAACGAACGCCCCTATATTACACGGAGGCACACAAGCATCAGCCATACACAACCGCAGAATACGAGAGAGGAGTGTCAATCGTCAAAATTCACGAGAATAAGGTAATGCAAGATCAGACCAAAAAAATCATCCTGAGCCGCAACAAAAAATGGCCATCTTGCTGCGCATGACACGTGTGACGTCTTCAATGACAAGTGTCACATCATTCGAAAAACTCAGACTTAAAAGAAAAAATTACATTTCTCGGTCTGCCTGGAACTGATCATCGGCACTTCGTGTGCTTTACGAAATATATTTTTTTTTTCAATTGCAAGTCCAAACGCCGCTTTAGGGCATCATATTTCAATAGTCCAGTTCTCACCAGCCAGTTTTGTTACGCCTCCGCTACCGGCTTGCCTTGTAGGAACTCTAGTCTTTCTGCATGGGCGACAACCCTGCTGCGGGTCGGCACGAGCAGAGCTCGAGACAGCACGAGTCGCGTTCGCCTGCCTCCTGTGAACTTACAATTATGGCGGCGTCATGTATACGTAGAACGCTTAGTGAGATCGGTCTATTATAACAACAGTAATATTGTAACCATCACTCACTCGTCATCTCAAAATTATATATGCAACTAGAACTATACAATGTCGCAACAGTCAGGAATTCTCTCAGTCGTACCTTATTAATACCTTTGGGTCAGCACAAATTCCGAGCCACTCGTTTCGTCCTACCATCGCAAAAGCAATTCACCGTAATGCTCCTAAAATCATTAACACTGACCAAATCCTCAAGACTCTTTGCTATCAGCCCGAGAAATTATATTACCTCTTCTCAATTGCTAATTATCCGTAAAACAGATTTTTGGAAAAACCTATTATTTTAACGCATCCCATCCTTCGTCTTACCATCACCGAATGGAACCAGTGACAACCGAATTGTGTTGCTGTCAACGAGAAGACAGTGTTTTTGATAGATACAAAGTAACTTTTGCAGGTGTTCGTTCAATTGCGTCAATAATATGAAACGTTTCTGCAGCAGTCTTTTTTTAATATTTGTATTATATAATTTTGTTTGTTTCTTGGTCTACGGTGTATTCCGCCGCTATGTCCTCATCGGGCATTATATTTTTGAAGTTAATTAAATGGAAAAAAAAAATATATAACGCATGATATAAAGTCTGGTGTTTTTGCTTTATAGACACTTCAGCGGTAAGCAACATAGCTAACGTAAGTCTGGCTTAATCAGGGTGACCAGTTCCGCTTATTGTAAGCAGATACTGGCTTCTTTTTTCACAGAGTCGCTGGAAGGCTTTTCCAGTCGCTTGTCGCGTTTTGTTTACTCATATTCCCGTTTTTCCAACAAATATCGTTATTTTAGTGCTCGCCGTGCTCACTGACAGCGAGTTTGTCGTCAAATACGCGAAAACCAGCATGAGTGCACTTATGGCTATTCCTATCACCGTTTGGTACCCCGGTTAGGTGGCTCAAGCTACCGTCCGTCACGAAGTACAGAACTAGTACTATCCATTCATCAATGTTTTGGCGCCTTGCCAGTCGGCAGTCGCGGTTATCGTGTCCAGTTGCCAGTGTACTTGGCGCAATATTGCATCGAAATGGTCGAAGTATGGCAAAAGATATTGTAAAGAGTGGGAAAAGGAAACGCAGCTTAGGGACTGACTGCGACCAGTCACCGGAGACGATAAAAAAGCAGCGTGCAAATACTGCATGTGCGAGATCCGCACTCAATCATGCCGACCTCGTTCAGCACATGGCAGCAGAAAAACACGTGAGGAACTCTCGGCCACTTTCCAGTGCACGTTTGCTTTATAGACACTTCCAAGACACTTTCATAGACACTTCGTCGCTTCCAAGAACGATACCAGAATTGGAGCTCAAGCTGGCATGTTACTCAAGGTGCCATGCTACTATCCGCTCTGTGGATTATCTCGGCGAGCTGATGCATGTTGTCCACTACGTGCGAGGTAAAGTTGCACCGAACAAAATGCGGAGCACTAATAACGAAGGTTCTTGACCTTGCCTGCTTGAGGAACTCCTCAAGGACGTAGGTGTCTCGCAGTACTCATTACTGATTTATGAGAGCACGGACGTAGCTACACAAAAGCAGGTCGCTGTAGTAGTTCGATACTTCAGTACATCATTAAAGAAAGTGGCGTCCGCGTCCAAGCACCCAACATAATGCACAACACCTAGACTTCTTGACCAGTGTGGGCATGGATATCATGAGGTGCAATGGAATTGGAATAGATGGATGCAACGTTATGGTTGTGAAAAACAATTCCGTGTACACTCATTCGCGCCGAAAGAATCAGAACCTTGTGATAGTCAAGTGCGTATGCCACTCAATTCAACTCTGCAATCAGGGCAGTAGAGGTGCTTCTACGGAGCCTAGAATTCCAGGTTGGCTGTTCGTACAGTTGGTGTTCGCACAGTGCACTGCGACGTGAGGAGTACGACACAATTTATAGACTGATAAACACTGGCAAAGAACCTTTGAAGTTGGTTCAGCTTTCAGGGACACGGTGGCTTTCCATCTACAGCTAATGCAAGCGTATACTAGAACAGTGGGAGGAAATCAAGCTCCACTTTGCCCTCTGCAAGGACAATTACCTTTGCTCCGACGCTGATATACTGTTCCAAATGTATCGGGGTCCTATAAACAAGTTGTTCCTAGAGTTCCTGAAGCACTGGCTGCAAGAATTCTCAAGAATCAATAAGCTGTTCCAACTTGAAACTGGAAGAAGAAGAAAATAGATGGTGCTATGGAGAGTCTGGCAGCCTGGAAATGGCGCCGGCTACTCCAACTTGAAACTAGAAATTTACTGAAATTGGTTGATTGCCTTCAAAGCCTCTTCCGATCTATGATTTGCAAAATCATCAACCGCTTGTACATCCCAGCTGCCGGAGAGGAGCTCTTGGAAGTCAACCTGGAGGGACAGCGCGACCCATCTTCCAATTTCTGCTGTGGATTTTGGAGTGAAATTCAATATCGAGATGGTTGCGTCCAAAATAAATGCAGAGCAAGAAAGAGATGTACAATTGAGACGCCGAGACTCCATTTTTGAGGCTGCAAGGCAAGCAGAGCTCAGGCTTCCACCCAACATTCAGCTTTAGAACTCCATGAAATCATTCTCGCCGGGGAGCGTAGTGAACCAAGTAAAAGCGCCCCTTTAGGATGTTCCCCTCCTCAAATTGTTCAAGGGAGAGGTAGGTCACCTGGACCTTGAGTATAAATCGCTCTGCCTTCTTCCCTGTAAAATGCAAACAAAAAAACGGCGTTTCGTTTTGGTAGAAGTGTTAAATTTCAAGGATGCGAGCAGTGAAAGCTGTTTCAAGGAAATATCAGAGTTCGCACAGCCGTTGTTGGCCATACCCCTCAGCAATGCGCACGTCGAGCGCGTGTTTTCACACATGAACGTTGTGAAGTCGCGCTACCGAAACAGAATGAAGAATCCCATGCTGAGCGGCATCCTGCACGCACGTTATGGCCTCCAGTTTCGAGGCGTCTGCTTCCGGGAATTTCAATTAACCGCAAAGATGTTGCAGCTTTTTAACTCGAAAAACATGTAGGGTTCAGAAGAAGTGGAGGAAGAGGATTTTCCAGATGGGTCGGACATATGCGACGATGACTCTGTGTAGTTGAGGCGTTAATCATGCACTGGCACGATTAACATACTTAGTTTCTTTTGCACTTCGCCTTCGTAATTGAGCGTGTTCTTTCTCTCATTATAATATTAATAAACTATTTTCAAGAATTTGTACATTTATTGAACTTCCGCTTGTTTTGGGCTTCTTCACGAAGGTCATGCCGCTTTCTTTGCACTTTTTTGGGACGACTATTTGCTTGATAGCTTGGCCGCATCTGGCTACCCTGGGCTTAATGTATTTGAGCACGCAAGCAAAACATGCTAACACCGGAAAGCAACGCCCTGGTGCTTTCGTTTTGTTTATAAATTAGCAGAAAGAGTATCGACCTTCGCAAAGGTTGTTCAATATTTACGTCCCGTACGACCAAAGCAATCAGAACAAGAGTTACCAGAGGGTCACCGACACAACAGCAACCCATAATTGAACAACAATGCTGCATCTTGCATACATTCTGTACGGCGAAGTGTTATCTCCCGAACTATGTTGTTGTTATCGTTTTAGTCATTGTGAAAGCAATCAACGCAACATTTTGAGTGAGGCATTAGTTTGTGTGATAGAGTGTAGCTCTAGAAGCCCCTTTGCTTAGAAACTTGATTGTACGTCTGGCTCGCAAAAATTGGTATCGCGTTCTTCTTTATGGCAGTGGTTCCCAGCCATGGATGTGTGCGGACCCCTTGCGGACCGCTGGCAGTGATGGGAGACCCCTTCCAGCGGGGGGGGGGGGGGGGGGGGGTACGTAAGGAAGTTAACAGATCTGGAGCATGAAACAGGTGGCTTTTATTGCTACGTAGCAGAAAACCTAAAACAAAGGTGCCACATCACTTCATTTTGGTCAGTTCATCAATGCGTGGCACAGTCGCGCTTAAACAGAGTTGCATATCTGCGGCTAAAAAAAAAAAAAATGTTGTGTTGAGGGTCTCGCGGACCCCCATTTGGGAACCACTGCTTTAGGGTAATAACCTCAGTCTGATTTAAAAGAAAATTAAAAAAGCTTTTGCCCCCCGAGTGACGCGGAAAACGCTGTGGCCGTATTTATTTAAATAATTCGCATGAAACCTTACAAAATAAGCAACAACAACAAACAAAAACAAGGCGCACGTGTCTACTTTTAATTTTATCAGAAAAAAAAAAGCCAATGGCTGCGATTTTTATAAGTCTATATAGCAACGTGCAATTATGCTCTTATCACGCGAGGTGTCTTTGAGAACTTAGCACAATGTGTCGCATGCCCAGGATAATTTGTTTATAAAATTCGTGGACAATCAAAATCGGGAACTCCTCGTTCCTTAAGTAATCCTAGTCACTGGCAACGCGCATGCTCTGTGGATTCGCACACGAGTGAAACCTTGCTTTGAGACACTTGACTAATTATTCTAGAAATTTCAGTGTCAATAAACATGGACACCACAGTCTTTTTTGATATAGGAGGACAAAGTACGAGTATATGGGAAGACATGGCCGAATTCCAAAAGCTACCACTGGGCGTGGGGTCGGCCTGTGGTACCTTTCCGCTCGAAGTCTACGCAGCGCCTGAGCTGAAAGAAGCGCTCAAAAATGGAAGACCTACACATGTTGGTCATTGAGCAACTAGGTTTCACAGGGCTTGTACTTACAACGGCTCTGCCGAGAACAGCATTGTTTTGCCAGTCCCAAAGGGAAAGCTCGTGGTCCAGACTTGCGTCCACAGCCACTAGCAAGAGACCCTGAAAGATAGGATGCAATGGTAAGTTCACATACAATTTCACTTGACTCAAGCTCCATGGGTTTAAGATAATTAGACATTCAGAAAGTGAGTCGCTATACGAGGTTTCTGAACAGAGATTTTTTAGTTCGTATGGCCACAATAGCTAGCCAATACTTCGTGTTCTCAGTCTACACGCTTTAGAAGCTAGATCTGGAAGTAATATAATAAACTATAAATTAAAGTTGACTGTCTCTAATTATGGTTGAATTTGATTGGCTTTACTTGACTGTTCAAAGTAATATACTAGAGCACTGAAATAACATGTTCTTCATTATATTTCAGCAATAACAAAATGGCAGACACTTGCAGCTCCAAAGTTCAGTATTTCAGCAATGACCGTTAAAATTTGTTTACAAGACAAGATAATAGTTGTTTCGGGGAAGTGAACGAGAACATTATTTTTACTAAAAATATATTATTTCTAAAATTCTGAGCTATATGTCTATTTGGAATCCTTCTCCTATGATACATACCCTACGTTCATTATTTTGATCGTCCGGATTCATTTACTAGCGTAAAAAAAGATAATTTAAGGTTTTCGGGGAGCTTCCCTCTCAGTTCTAGAAACACGTCACAATAAGTGACCAATAGCGAATTTTTGTTGTCTGCGCAAGATGGATACGTAGACCAAACTCAATGGGAGCAGCCAGAGCATCAGTTATTGCCCCAACAGCGACGGCATAATGACGTCACACACGCAAGTCAACGGGACTGTGTTCCAAATCTTACCGTAATGGATCCGAGTTACCGCGGCGGGTCGTGTCACGCGACAACACAAACTAAAAAACGCTGGACGCGGGTTGGTTTTTGGAAGGCCAATGTGCAAAACCCTTACCCTTGAGGAAGATATTGTAAATTTAGGAACACGGCCCAGGTGACATCCGGCGTCTAATATTTTGCTCAGATAACAGTAATATGGCGGACCTCTCCGTCCTCCAGCGTCGCCTCTTACAGCGCAGTCGGCTTGTGGCTTTCGAGCCGTACGCCGACACGCCGTTACGTTGAACGAGAGACCGTTCTTTGTCCGAGAACGAGACTAGCAGCGACGACATCGGCGGTGGTTTGTGCGGGCTCTTGACTTTGCTGCACCAGCCCAACGACGAAAGAACAAGGAGACAACTGGGAGGAAGACGTGTTTTTTCCCATCCTCAAAGCTCCAGCGGACCAGTGGAACACACCGTGTCTTCTACCGACAGGGTGTTCAGGCTGCTCGGTTAACAGCTCGACCGCAAGCTGGGAAAATCCAGGGCCCGCTTTCGCGAAGACCGCGGCCCGGCGGTCTTCACAGGGGTGCTAGACTCCCTGCGTCGCCGAAAATTCGGCCGGCTCATCTGCAAGCCTGGCAAACAGGGAGCCCTTGCCAGGGGCTCGAGACCGGCCTGCTAGAAGTCAGCACCCCAAAGTGGCCTCGTGAAGACTACCGTCGCGAAGACCGCTGCTAGGCCTAAGGTTTTTCACCCTTTTCAACCGCAACATCAACCCATCACCCTCGTCCACAAGTTCATTTAAACAATCATCACCATTTTGTAATTCATCTGTACAATACCACCTCATCATCATTGGACACGGCGCCGCGGGCCTCCACGGCAGTCATTCTGTGTAATTTCACGTGATACCATGTTGTCACGTGACGTCAATTTCCACACTAAATATGACGGGAACAGCACGAATGGGCTGTCGGGACAAATTTCTGGGATTAAGGTGTTCTGTAAAAAAAATATTGTTTTGCTTTAATGAAATAATCGGTATAGTGATATGTTCACAAACGCTCCATTACCGTAGAGTTTAGTAAACTCAAGATATCCTTCCAGAAATCGAAATAGCATAGCCTTCGTCGAGTTTAGCTGCAGACTAGATGCTCTTAAGTTCTCATTTTTTCTGCGAACAGTCAATGAGTGGAACAAGTTACCCGAGGAAATTGTTCATTCTTGCAGCTTGCCAGAATTTGTTAATCGCTTAAAAAACTACCTGTAATTTTTTCCTTTGCTCAGTGCATATTATTTTTGTGAGCTGTGTCTGTGATATGTAGGGCGTATTCTTTTGTTTTTTTCTTGTGTACCTTTTTGTTCTATTGGCGTGGTTGACCTTTGTATTTATGCTTCGTGGTGTATTTACAAGAGAGCTCATTGTTCATTTTTAGGCACTGTCGGCTGCTGGACTGTTGTTTTCAGTATATTTGAATTGTTTTTTCACTCCTACCATGTCTCCAAATTGGAGTTTGTAGTATTTATAAATAAATAAATAAGAAATAAAAAACTCATTGGACAAAAACCAGACCGAGTATCTCGGACATCAAGAGAAGACATGTACCTTGTGCGAAAAGGCTAGGCATGAGAGTCCTTCCCCGATAATGTCCGTGCCCAGGACGGCGAGCGTTTCAAGTGTCTCCACTTTCCATACGCGGACATGAGCCTGCAAAAAAGAGAACAGACATTTTCCGAGTCAAGAGGAGCGAGGGGTGAGCAAATCGTTATCAACCGCAACAAACATCTGCTGTTAGATACGTGTCGCGAAGTTATGCTTCTAATATGTTTCGACGAAAAATAAATATGCGTGTGTAAATTAGCGCTGACCAGCATCCGCGGACTTTGGATCTGCGTCCAAGCTATATCCGTATGTTTTATTCATTCATGTAAGCGGGCTCAACCCGCATGTCGCCATTTTTTTACATTGTACAACTTACACGAGGCTTTCGGTGAACGCAACTTTGGCAGCCAAAACCTTCCCAGTGACCAGCATGTCGTGAGTTACCTATTCTCGTCATTGAAGGCGGGAGACATTAATGTCAGTGTGACTACAGTGTAGGCTGCCGGAATATAAATTATTAAGTTTAAAGTATCAATAAAATTTGATCAGACACCCACGCTGTTTCGTACCAAGGGTGTGGCACTGGACCCGGGAGATACATGAGGAGAGGGAGGGAGGGGGGGAGGAGGGGGAGGGCGCCGAGTAGTTGAGGAGGAAGCTCTGAGTTAGGATTGGACTAAGGGCACCGGCAGACTTTGTGATTGCGGTCAGTTGAGTGTACAAGGTAAAGAAACTGAGAAAACCGACTGGGATGACGTTGTAGACCAATTCTATTTAACGAAATCAAGAAAAAGTTGTGTCCTAGTCTTTATGCAGTGCTGTGACATATTAATTTCTTGGTTATATTTTTTTTTAATGATTAGTCAAAAATGATTAATAAAATGTCGGAAACCTAAAGGACGCTTAAATGAAGTACGAAAATGTAGCTCCAACCAAAACTTTAAAGGAAACCCGACGTTTCGAAGCCAACTCGGTTTCTTCTTCAAGGGTGACTGAAAGCACGTGGAGCAGGAGCAGCTCTAACCTCTTCGTCTTTGAAGAAGAGTAATAAAAATATAATTAAAAAGGAGAAATTTGGAAATTAAAAAAATGTAAGAAAAAATTTAGTTATGGAGACGGTCATCTCTTCAGCTTTCTTGTCAGGTCACGGAGGCCATGAGCGTACACAGAAAACAATGCGCCCAGTGACCTGTTTAGGTTTCCTGGCGTATGCTGAATTTGCCACGACTCCAAGAAAAGTCTTTTTTGGAAATTGGGCTCTGTGTCCACCACGTGCGCGTTTGCGAAGTCAATGCGATTGTCTAGAGCAGTGGTTCTCAAATAGGGGTCCTCGGACACCAAGGGGTCCGCGAAGGCATTATACGGGTTTGGCGAAGCTCTGACTCATCAGGCAAGCACGACAATTAAAGTTGTATTTGTTTTCATATTGACATGAGACTATAAAATTTTTGGGTGAATTTTCTCGTGTTTATACCAATCAGGGAAGTCTACTTTACACTAGTCTTTACTTTTATTCGTTTACTAACTCCCTGATAATTAACCTAAACTTATCTCTTCCCCTTACCACAAACGGGGTCCTTCTTCATATTTGCCGATCCACAAGGGGTCCGCGAAACATGAATGGTTGAGAACCACTGGTCTAGGGTACCGCAATGATCGGCAATTGCGCTGCGCTCACTGTCGAACTTCCGCACGTCGTTCTTGTGTTGGCGGATTCGCTCGGGAAAGTTCTTCGTCTCGCCAATGTAGGTTGCGGGGTACCCTTCGCATAGAATGGTGTAAACCACGCCCTGTGCTCTTTATTTTGGTAGACGATCTTTTGGTCTTGGCATGAACCTTCCCAGTGTGGACGTGGGCTTGTGGGCCACCAGAATACCTTCCACACTCGGAAGGTTCATGCCAATACCAAAAGATCGTCTACCAAAAGAAAGAGCACAGAGCGTGGCTTACACCATTCCATGCGCAGAGTGCACCGCAACATATATTGGCGAGACGAAGAACTTTCCCGTGCGAATCCGCCAACACAAGAACAACGTGCGGAAGTTCGACAGTGAGCGGAGCGCCATCGCCGAACATTGCGGTAACCTAGACTATCGCATTGACTTTGCAAACGTACACGTCGTGGACACAGAGCCTTTTTTTTTTTCCGAAAAGGACTTTTCTTGGAATCGTGGCAAATCCAGCATACGCCAAAAAACCTAAACAGGTCCCTGGGCGCATTGCCCTCTGTGTACGCACATGGCTTCCGTGACCTGACAAGAAAGCTGAAGAGATGACCGTCTCTATAACTAAAAAGTTTATTTTAGAGCTTTTTAATTTCCAACTTTCTCCTTTTTTTTTCTTTTTTTGAAGACGAAGAGGTTAGGAACTGCTGCTGTTCCCCCTGTTTTCAGTCCCTCTTGAAGAACAAACCGAGTTGGATTTGAAACGTCGGGTTCCCTTTCGAGTATTGGTGGGAGATACATTTAAGGACTTTATTTCTCACCCAACCAGGCAGATTTCTTCCGAATATGTTTACTTTCTAAAGAAAACTTTTCTGCTGGTGCTGTATCAATAACTGTATATAAGCGTCTTCGCGATGTATCAAACTGTTAACGAGCCCACTTTGTTGTTGTTGTTTTTTTCTTGTGGTTCAAAGTTATTCTAAACTAATTCAGTTTCTGAAAGTCAACTTTTTTCTTTATCCACCAAATATGGGCGACAGGCAAAACTTACGAGGTGGTTCGACAGTTTCTTATTTCTTTTGGAATATATCTTACCTGTGTGTTCAGTACAATGCATGCAATGTCACTAATGTGCTGTGACACAGCTAGTCTACTTTTGAGCAAACGCGCGATTTCACATAAAATTATCATAGTCATCACCATCGTCAGGGGCGTGAAAGACTACTTGGCATAAGGTACGCCACTGCACCCAGGGATCCCAGTCCTCAAGAGATACTTTGCTATTTTACTAAAAAAGGAGGACGCTTAAGCTTCGCCTTTAAGAGTGGAAAGCGATGGCGTTATCGGGCTCCGTTCGCATCGCCTTCTCATTTGCTTATCGTGCTCTTCCTACCAGTGAGCAGCACGTGCGGCGAACACGGTGGCTTACTGAACGTGCGGCGAACACGGTAGCTTACGGCCAAGCTGGGCCAGCGGCCCAGCTTGACCGCATAATATGGAGTGCTGACGCTGCATTGCCGGTTTAAGAACTTCTTTTGCCGACGCTGTCATTTGGACCGTCCGTTCAGAACACTGTTTTCTTTACACGCCGACGTGAAGGCCAGGCCGTACCGTCTGTAACACTTGCGACACGCCCTCGCACTGGAGGCACTTCTCCCCGAGATGCTTGCCTTGGGGGCGTATCAGTATAACCTTGTGTGGGCAGTGACCTTCAAAGGCGACGAGGAAAAAAGTGTCTGCTTGCAGCTAACGATTTCCAGGTTAAGGTTACTAGGGTGGACACTAGTAACCAAGACGAAGGCAGCATTCAGTTTACTTACTTTCAAGGCTTCAGTCATGCCCGACTCAACAGGGTCTATATTTCGCTCGATCTGGTTCCATTGAGTAATCACTACAATGTCCAACTTGTATCGTTTAGTGATCGACGCTTGGTCACAAAGTAAAAATTCCTAAGTGGAAGCGGTCACTGTGGAAGCTCAACAGTAACTTTGTGAAGGACGAATTCTTTAGATTAAAAGTTGATGAACTATTTAAGAAGTCACACGAAGACGAACTAACATTGGGGGGGGGGGGAGTAAGGTGGGAACTATTTAAAGAGGAGGTGTAAATTAACGCCGTTGAGAGATGTAGTTTTTTTTTTAATTATGAAAAAGAAAAGAATAAAGACAAAGAACTGCGGCGTCAGTTAGAAATCTTTGTAATCGGAGATAGCGCCAAACCCGGCGAGCCTGCAGCAGAAAAAGAAATATCGAGAACCAGCTTGAAGTTGCCGACTGTGAAAGGTACAAAAGGGCGGTTGTGTGGGCGCGTTCTGAAAGGCTCTGGATGAGTAAAAAAAACCGACGAAGCGCGCGCTTAGCGATGGGACAAGGCAGGCACAGCGTAACGTAATAAAAAACTAAGGCATAAAAATATGAATACCCGCGATAAGAAAACGGTCGAGAGGGCTATTTTAGGAGTTCTATCGGGATCCTTTTGGGAAAGGAGCACGAATGGACGATGGTTTCAAAGGCGAGTTTTGTCGTTCATGCCTAGGCTGGAGGAGCACGTTCGTGAAAGTTAAAAAACCCCGATTAGTGTTCGCGAGTTAGAAGCGGCCATTGGCGAGCTAAGCGTAGGGAAGACGCCCAGACAGGACTGTCCTGGCGCTGACTTTTACAAAGGGTTGTAGAGAGAAGCATAAAAGGTTCTCTATGAAGTGCTGAATGAGGCGTATAAAAAAGTATTTTACCGCCATTCTCTTCTTTTTTTTTTCTTTTTTTGAAATTGCATAAAATTTTCATTTTGAAATCTGATGACACCGTAAAACGTTTATCCGTATCATACTAAGGGGGCAAGCTGAGCTAGTTGGTTCTGAGACATCTTGGGTAAAACCAGCTGAACAAAGGAAGGAAGATGACAGGAGAAAAGAATGGCGAACCGACCGCTGGTTCGCCATTCTTTTCTCCTTTCATCTTCCTTCCTTTGTTCAGCTGGTTTTACCCAAGATATCCGTATCATCCTTCAGACCCATCTCCTTAACGAATGTAGACTACAAAATGTTTATGAAAGTCCATGCTAGACGATAGCAAAATGAAATAAAAAGTATTGTTGGGCCGCACCAGACATGCGGTATTAAAGGCCGCACAATTTTTATGAATATCCACGTTGCCAGGAGTATCGTCGAATGCTGTGACGCTTTTGAACGTCAAGTTGCGATGTTACAGCTAGACCTTGAGAAGCCATTTGATAGCGTGTCATATGGTGTTCATATTTCGAATTTTAGAGCATGCGAATATAGGTTTTGTAATTCTAGATGGTTTAAAATGGCATACGTCTATTGTACGACTTCACTAAAAGTCAACAAATATCTAAGTGGTGGTGTCAAAGTTCATTCTTTCGTAAGACGAGGTTGTCCCCTGTCTGCCTTGCTCTTTGCGATTTATTTGGAGTCATTTTGTTTTAAAATAATTCACAATGAAAACATACGGGAGTTCAGGTTACAGTCATGCGAAGTGGAAGTTCTTAAGTACACAGATGATGTGGCTGTGTTTTGTGTTGACGGAGCAAGCGTGCGTGAAGTCGTTAGTGCTGCCTTCTACTCTTACAAAAATAAGGCAGTGTAAATAACTGGGTCAAATGTGCAGGTTTCTGGCACAGCAACTGGGCCACCGCGCCTGATGTCTTTTTGAATGTTCAGTGGACGTCCGTGCCCGTGAAGTATCTTGGTGTGCCGCTCGAGCACTACAGAGATAGCACCCAAATGTGGAACGAATCGACGGAGGAAGTATACAAAAAGCGGAGAGTTGAAAGGGTCAGGATTTGTCAATGGTTGCGCGAGCTAAAGCATGTAATTTATTTTTAATAGAAAAAGTTTGATACATACCGGAGGTAATTGCTATATGGCGTCTTAGCGTACAGAAGTTGCACAGAGTTTTTGCGCTCTTCAGTTAAGTTCAGTCAGGGAGCGTTCTACCAGCACAAATTTGTTTTGCGTTGTTCGTAGTGGTGGCCAGAGATTGTCCCACCTTTTTATTCGGCAGGTTGTGTGTAGGTTTATGTTTATGCGATCGGAATGATGTATTCATGCGTACTGTGCTGCAGGTGCGATCGCGAAATGCGTTGGCGGAGTTTGTTGTTTAGTCCAGTAACTTAGTGTGCTCGAGTGTCCAAGGCTCTAAGCGTAAAGTCGTGCTTTCGTTTTAAATGCTAAAGGTACGTTTTAGAGTACCCCAGTTGAGTCACTCGGAAACGGCTGTATAAATATTTCTTTGATATTTTTTTACCAGCGCCCCTCCACAGGTCATTGCACTGCGAAGGCGAGAGGCTGGATGCGCTGAAATGAATTAAGAAAATGCCGGTCAAGCCATTGGTAAAGCATTTTTTTTTTAAATTGCATTGTGGCGTCTAGTTAGTCGAACCTTGGCTGCAGAACAAAGGTATTTTTGAACCGTGGTCTATAAATTGCACCCTATGCAAAAACCCTGAGACGATTGAAAACGTCTTCATAGAATGTTGGGACGCCGTACTTTACTGGGATATTCTTCAGCGTACGCTGAAGCTTCCTCTAACTGCACAACGCATCCGTTTCTTACCTGTGGAGGACAAGAATGGTGTCCCTTATGACATGTCTATGCTCTCGGCCTCCACAGTCTATGGAAAACAAGAATGAGTGCACGACATGCGGATGTTAAGGCGCGGCCCGTAGAAGAAAATTGTATTGAGAGTGTGGCATATATTTGGGAAGTTTATTGTGCAAAGTCGAAACCTTCTGATTAATTGCCAAGCCTAAATGAATTAGTATTCATGAGAATATTTTAATGCAATCATGTTAGCCACAAGGTGGCCAACTTGTTTTTTACATTTTTAAAGTGTGTGTGTGTATGTGTGTGTTTGTGTGTTTTGTGACCAATGTCTAAACAGGCAATAAAAAAAAAAAAAGACACTGTCGCCTAGTCAGTAGCGTGCCTGGCTCGCAACCGAAGGGTCGTGGGTTCCAACCCCGCCTAAAATTCCTTAAATGGTTTAAGGCCAAATAATTATTTTATAAAGTGAAATCATTTGAGACATGCGCCGACCTTTAATTCGCATTTCATGTCATGTCTCTTAATCATTTCCATTCCACGCATGACGTCATGTTTTACGTGAGCGCTGTGGGTTGTTTGAAATTCCCGCGCGGGGTCATGTCGCTGTGACGTCATGACGCTACCGCCTTATCAGGATTTGCACGCTCAGGATTTTCTTGTCACACCACCGAGGCCGGCTTTTTTTGCGACACGAGTTCCTTATCGCAATCGTGTTAAACTTGTACGTTGAGGGTCGTAATCTGCAGAGTTTTGCCAGATCTCCACTCGTTCTCACAAAATAATTAAAGCAGAATGCCATTGCTCATACGGCAGTTAAGTGAAGATAAACCCTATGGCCATTACGGTATCAGGCAGTCGTAGCTGTAGAATATAATGCCTTCCAGAGATACACTAGAGGGGTATTTTCGAATGGCGTCTGCGAAGAGAATGACAGGTACAATAAACCACGCAAACCGGCGTTATGAAACGAAGGGCAACTTTAATTAAATTTACCTTATTTCTCGATTTCTCAGTTTTAGCGCTCATGAAAATGCAGGGTATTGGTAATGACACACAGAACGTTAAGTTATGGAGTGAGGAGAACAGGAACAGAAAGGTTAGCATTGCCATACACTTACGGGAAATAATAAGAACGCTTCACAAATCTTACTCGATTCGACAAAGCACTAAATTGTTGGCGGGTTAGTCGATAACAATTTTGATGCACAATTTCTGCAGATTGATTACGCCTGTTTGATGCAATCAAACTACTCAGTTGAAACGTACACTTACGTGCTGGCTATTTCACTCTTCGTCATAATAGGTCCTATAATTAACTAAAATCTGAATCTGTTGATTAACGTTTCCTCTTTTGTTAAAATAAGCACGTGGTTCGAATTAGTAACTAGTTGAACGTCATCTAAAACCACTACATCAGTAAATTCTAGAAAAATTAGGAGCGCGTGGGAGGGACGGTGGTGCGCTAATTTTCCACTCGCGCAAGAGATTCAAAGATGGAGGCGCCAAAAAACGAGGATGCTAAGCGCGTGGTGGTGTTATCATGTGAGCTTATCATCCCTTGCACGATCGAGCTCTAGATCAAGTTAAATTACGGCAGCCGTGGACGAAATCAAGGTTGCGAGCATTCCTGCACAAGATGGCGCTGCCTGTCGAACCTAAATTAATTGCCAGTCCATTATTCGCGACTCCAATTCACTATACGTGGCGCCACTCGTTTTCCGAAATGGCGGGTTTAGTGAGGGTCGGAGATGCGTGTCCGCTGCTGAGCCTGTCTAGTGTGCTGGCTTCACTGAGCGACACAAATTATTTCTGGTAATACGAGGAAGCTAGGGTGTTATAAGCGCAGGTCACCTCTCTATCCTGAAAACACAAACGGTATTTAGCGTAATATTTAGGCCAGGAGGTACGTTTTAATTCCGGAGCGAAACCGAAACTAACCTTGATTTTGGATTTAATTTCTTGCTATAGGTCTTAATCTCAGATTCTTTCATAACTCAAAGTGTGTCTCACACTGTAATTATTTAGTTAAAGAAGTTGTTCGCGGAAACTTTTGTCCCTTTAAAGACAGGGTCTTTCATACACCTTAAGGCCTTTTCAGCACTCTTGCGACCTCTTAAACCTGGGTTTCTTAAAACTTCTTAAACCAGAGGACACACTGGCGCCATCTATTGGGTAGTAGTGTAAACTCGGCGGTCCGGCATATTTTTTTATTTCTCTCGCGCATTATCCTTTCTTTCTTGGCTCGAAAAACTTTTGTCAATGTTATTAACGAGCCTTTCTATGGGTATTACGCACATTTGACCTCAGAGATCCCGCAAAACCTTCGCTCTTGTGAAATGCAGCTCCAGGGTCACCGCATAGATGGCGCCACAATGCCAGTGTGTTCCCTTGTTCTAAAAAAATTTAAGAAGTTTTAAGAAATCTCGTCTCTCTCAGTCGTACTCGGCCGCAAGAGTGTGAACGGGCCTTTAAAGGGGCACTCAAGTGGTTTTTGAGTTCGTGTTTTGATGATGACAGCTGAATTTAGACCCCCTAAGTATCCCTAAAAACCAAAAAATATATTCATACGGTGATTATTTCTTTAATAAAAATGTAATTGAAGGCCGCCAAACCTCGGATCCACCCGAAAACGAAACCACTCTCATTGGTCCTCGCACGCTTATCAAAAGGATCTCGGGCCAATGGCCTTGGACGACGTTCCGTCGCGCAGTGATCCCGAGGTAGCCGCATCGGCCGAACCTCTTTGTCATTCGAGCTTCGATCATGGCGGAGTTCTCTGCGCTCGAGGACCTGACGCCGTCAGAGGTTGAAATTCTTCGGCAGACAGCCGACCTGGGGATGATTACCTATGACGCCACTTCGACGTGCGATGTGGACGATAGCAGCGCTTCGGAGTCATGTTCGGGTTCCGAGGACGGCGAAACGCAGACCTTTTCGGGCATTCTTCGATTTGCGGTTGGGGCAAGTCGTAACCGAACCAACGTTTGACATCGCAGCGTTACCTCTGGTACGTGATGTCAAACGATGTCGCCACGTTGCCTTTCGCCTCGGGAGGACGGGGGAAAGGCTGGTTCAGACATGTGCAACGAGCGCGTACCTACGACTGCGTTTGTTGCGACCGGAACGACCGCTCTGCGCCGCGTGTACGCACACCTGCAACCACTACAACAAGCGCAGCGGGTCGTCAGCACGGCGACCGCTTCTGTACGCGGCCGTCAGCTGTTTCAGCGGCCCCTCTAAAAAGGGGACGCACTGCCACTCAATGCGGTAACCGAATATAGACAGACAGTTGTCTATAGCCTAAAGCTTTATTATTATTTTTTCTTGATAGGCTTGCAGGGTACAGTGGATGAAAAAAATAAAATAAAAAGATGCAGTACGCCGTCTTGGACGATCACGACTCTAATACACGACATTGCAATAGTACAAATATCGCCACACGCCTTTTCTACGATTATAAAAGACAATGTAATCTTAGCAGCGATATAGCAACGTAGAAATATGATTTCGTGATCAGATAGACGTTGCGAGCGTTCAGGATTGCTAACACTAATCACTTCTCTCCGGTGATGAAAACGCGTGAAAATTCGCATCCTTTATACGGTACGCGCCAGTAATACCTTGAACTTGAGCACACGCATGAAATGCGCCAAATAAGAAATCCGGGCGATGTTCGAGGACACAAATGCTTAGAAAGCACCACTGTAGTCGAAGTAAACAAACACGACGGCACGGGCGTTTCTGCTGTCTTGAGAGTGCCGCCACGACATCGCCGCACGAGTAGGTGCATCTTCCCTTTTAGTGCGTGCTGGGTTATCATAGCGACACACGACGAAAATTCACAGTCAAGGATAGCGCTTTTACGCGGAACGATGAGCTTTCACCATGCCGTCCACGTCGACGACCACCACCGAGGCCTGGCCGGCCCGCTACCGACACGACCGGCCCGACCGGCCTGCAACGCGCGCAGATACGTGCGCTTCCGCGCATCCCGGGGGAGCGGGAAATTCACCCCCCGCGGAGGAAGGCAAGGAGAAAACGTAGTCCCTTGTTTGTGAAACGATAGTTGCAGTATCGCGTATTCTAAACTAGAAATATTTTACGTCTTTTGAAATTATCGTGCACAAAATATTTAAATGAACTGAAAATTGTTTCTTTAGCGAAACTTTACAAAGACCGCCAAAATTTTCAAACATACGATAATTTCATTGGTCCTCGCAAGTACAGAAAAGAGTCCGCACGTATTTTATTCCTGCGAGATTAATAGGCGGTTCTGCCTTCTAAAACTGAAGATACTCATTCACTGACACTTCTTTAACGCCATCGCACCAAAAAGTAGCTTCTCCAAAAACTGCTTGAGTGCCCCTTTAAGGCGCATTCACACCGGCGATGTAAGCAGTCGCGTGATGCGACTAGATCGCATCAGAAAACAATAAGATGGTCACACTGGCGTGCGCGATGAGCGAGTCCAACGCCTTCGTTGGCAAGTCGTTTCTCGAAAACTCTCGCTCCGAATGCCGTTGATTGGCTCAGCCGCTCCGCGACTAGATCGCATAGCAAAAAGTCGAGTCAGCAAGCGACTGCCCAAATCGCGTCGCTTTTTGCCCGCGATAATCGCTTTGCGATGAAAGTTATCGCGCGACCAGATCGCATCCCTGGTGTGAACGCGCCTTTAGAGGTAACATAGAACATTATTATTTGTTGAAAAAATCAGTGCTGATATTTGTGCGTTCTTGCTGCCTTTTCTCGATCGCTCAAATAATTGACATATGAAATAATGAACTACGGGCCTTTCAATGGCTTTTTGGGTATTTCGATGATTAATTGCTTTAACATTTTTTCAAGACAAGAATAATAAAATAAATCTAATTTATACAATATGTTCACAAAACGTATGAATTAAGAAACGCTGTCATCATTAGAAAAATTCAAAGACGAAATCCGAATCAGGCAGCTGAAGTGTGCGTGTTTTTAAAGCAACGCGTGACGCATAGGAGTTTATATTGCATCCAGTGTTTGACTGTTTGCTAGCTATCTTGATAACGATGACAGAGTGTTTCATATGCTAGAAAGAAAAAAAAAATGATACCTTTCACAAAACACTAATATGGTTAAATGGCGTATTTTTGTGATCGTGGCGTTAATTGGGGGCATACATTGCCACGATTTGCATTAATAATAATATAAATAATAAAATTAAGATATTTTAATACGCAATTTTTTAAGCTCTAAAATAATTAGTTGCTCATGATCTAATTTTAAACGCGCGAACAAGTATGACAATCTAAAGTGTGCTAATTATCATCACGGGTGCCAATTGCAGCATTTTAAATTAACAAGTTTTAAAATAAACTCTAAAATCAATGACAACATTCTAGCTAACGTGAGAAATTTATGTAAAATTTTATTAATTGAGGGGGCTATCAAAATAGCGACTTCTGACAATAGGCAGAACTTCCAAATTCGCCGCTAATCTCCTTCCAGACCCAAATCTTCCCCTCCACCAAAAAAAAAAAAGAAAAAAAAAAGGAAATACTTATTAGTTTTTTTTTTTTTAACATTTATTTACTTTCGTATTTGCTCGCCGTCGTTTTGCCAATCTCAGCCTTTCCAGTTCGAAGGAACGCCTACCTGCCTGTACGTCTGCTCATTGCAGCACGTTTCGTTGGCGTTGGAAGCCGGTGAAAAAGAAGTGAGTTTTAGTATTGCATATACGAGCTAACGCAAGCGCTGTGTGTTTGCGTTAGCTTTGCGTGTTCCACGCTGCGCGTGCGCTGAGTCCAAAATATCGGTCTTGGATCGGAGCATGGCAACGATGCGTACGCTGAACGTGGAGCACGCCACCCTAACGCAAACGCACAGCGCTTGCGTTTGCTTCTATACGCAATACTAAAACTCTCTAACAAGGTACAATCCCATACCGGCTGCAGCCTCACGTTGGGACAGTGAAGAGTGTTGTTTGCATTTGAAAATGACATTTAGCGAGCCATGATCGCGAGCACTTCAGCCGTGCCCGCTGAGCAGGAGAATCGGGGGACCCTCACTATAGCGCTTCCCGTTTCCGCCGCGGGAGCGCGAGCGTCGAGCTGGAGACGCGAATAATAACACAGACTTGGTGGTAGCTTTAAGAAACACTAAAGATAGAAGGCAGTAGAGAATGAAGCTTTAAATAACAAGTAAAATCAAGGTAACTCACGTGAGAGGTACGGTTGAAGCCTGGGCCTTGTCCCGACGCGGCAACATCTTCTGTGTAGTTGTAGGCAATGCTGTAAAAGTTTTTTTTTCCTATGTGGCAGAATGTTTGCGAAGCATGATCACGCAATATATTGATCGTTCTTTTTGGGAACAGACTGTTTTGAAATCCTAAGCACCACTAGCGGTGAAGAACCACGCAAAATCTTCTTAGAATGAAGTGACCTTGAAAGTTTAGCGGTGGTGCTGGAGTTTCTACGTCGTTCAATGGAGGGCTGTCACAGGTTGAACACGAGACTGCGTGAGCCTTTGACTGGGACTTTTGTCTTTTCGAATTGAACAAAAGTTTCAGCCGACCGCTGCCGCAGCACACGTGTCCAATTTGTGCCTGCCGCTGGCCTCTGGTTCAAAATCATACAAAATTCCAGCACCACGACCCTGATATCTAGAAGGTGTTCCATCCGATCTCGTCCTTATCCTCAATATTCCTGCGCAATTGTTTTCGCTAATCTTTGTTTGACGACCATCAGGTAAGAGCCGGCCGATGAGCTAAACATTCTCCGGAAAGGTTCTCTTGAAGATAGCTTCTATATATGCGAAATGTAGTTGAACAATAAGTCAGCCTTCAAGCAACAGAATGTGTATTTTAAAGGGCTGATGTATTTTCACTCTTTTTTCACGACAGAGGGGAAAGGCCCTGGTCTGTGAAAATTGATGAGGACGAGACAATACGCTACGGTTACAAAATGCAATATTAACCCACCAAAAAGTATTGACCTCCTACGTGTCAATATGGCACGAAGGTGTGCATTGCATGTGCTGTCATGGGGACAGCTAGCTATAACGCTACCGGAGGCCATTTCGTATTTCAAGTGCAGTGGATGCGCGTGGCTGGTGTGACATCGCGCATGCGCTGGGTGGAGGATTTGCTCTTCTAGTGGGCGACCACACCGCCAGTTGGTCTTCTGCTAGCGCGGAGTCGATGACGCCCAAGCGCTTGCCGATGTTGTAGCCAGATGTGTTCACAAAATACAGTAGTACACTGCTTAGTACCAGGCTTTTTCTCTTCATATTCTTTTGCGAAGGATCCATTTTAGTGATGGGCTGCGTGTCATGTATGACTAATATTTCGTGGTTACAGGCAGCAACAATATATGGGAACAATGACATCATGAGCAAGATTATTGTTAATAAAGAGCTGGTAATTCTAGTAAGTGCAGTCCTACCTTCTGACAATGAAAACGTCTAAAAAGTAAGCACTTGCGTGGCAACAACATACACATCGCGACACTGTTAGCGCGAACACGACATCGGCGCATTTTCGCATTTTACTTCTAAACAGTATTAGCGAGCACGAAATGTTATCACTTACATTATAGAACTAAATGAGCTCTTTCCATTGCAATGTACAACTTGGATGACGTCCCTTGGTTTCAAAGAGAAAAACTCGAAAACCCGGCGATCACTTGTTTGCGCTAACAGTGTCGCGCTCTGTACATTGTGATAGAATGTATCAAACCAATTCTGCAAAGATAAAGGCAATAGCATAACTGCCCTAATAAAAAAATCTTGTATGTATAAAAATTGTTTGTCTAATAAACGCATATGATCAAATAAGATCTTACAAGAGTACTATACAAGAACATTGAAGAACGATATAAGGTTATATAATAAGTTATTAAAAACTGACAAGAACTTTTTTATAACTTCTTATATAATCGTAAATTGTTCTTACGTGTTATTATATGGTTCTTATATGCTGTTATAAGATCTTATCTGATCGAATGCGTTTATTGGACAAAGAAATTGCTTATACATATAAGATTTTTTTCTATGGCGTGGTTTTTGCAATGCAATGCAACTGCGTACATTAACTATCATATAAAAACGCGATAAACAAGGTCACATAGTAAACATGCCACATGGTATAGTCTATATAAGCGTACCAGTCAATGTCCTGTGTGTGCCCCAGATAGAACCTCTGTTGGTGCTTGGACCGGTTAAAAAGGACCGCCAGTGCTGCAACGTTGTAGAGGATCTCGCCCGTCCGGACAACGTGCAGGTTCTTGAAAGGTCCCTGACCCCGGTAGCCGTGTCTGTTGCACGCTGGTCAAGGCTATGGACACGTCATTGACCACCATGGTTCTCAAAATGCTCAAAACTCGATGAGACTCGGGGTGCTGTATTGCCCAAAGTCAAAGGTGGCCTTCAATTTTCAGGGTGGCTGTAGATTCATAAGTTAAGTTAAACTCTCAGATTGACTGGACATTTCAGTATATATAGATTATCTGGTTTCATGTAAGACTTACGCACCGCCTGCGACGACATTGACGTGCGCTGATTGAATTAGGTGAGCAACCTTTTCCGAGTGTATTGAAGCTAACGGACAGTCTACTAAACGGACTTTACGGTGAACCAATAAAAGAAACGACTACGAAGGCGTTCTGCACATTGTTTCATCGTAGGTCGAAACGTTGCCGACACTACAAACCAATGGGGCCAATCAAGCAGTGTTATATCGCAACGACTCGGCGTGTGTCGTCTTCCTGTGAATGTGATATCACCTGTTAGACCAGTCGAGGGTAGTAAATGCGCTTGCACGTCTTCTAGTTTTTTTAATACGACCCTGACTTCCGATAAAGCAACGTATAATCCCACAATTGAGTATTTTCATGTGCAATCGCTGCAAGACTAGAAACTGAGCATCGCTTGTTTGGAGTTCCTTCAAAATCACCTAATTCAAACCCTGGTATATAGTTATGTCCCGGCTTTTAAATTATGCAGTTATTTGGATTTAACTTCGCTCACGTTCACAAACGTTTGTAGAAAATGAAGATAATGGCTAACCGAATGCACTCTCATCACGGAACGCGGAAGGGAATAAAAAAAAAACTTTTCTGTGCAAAACACTTAATATTTTTATGAAGTCTAAGGTGTCGTGTTACGAAAACTTTATGTTCGGAAATCATAAAATAAATATTTCGAAGATTGATTCAACCAGAAATATAGTTTACCTTTCACAACTACGGTATGAACGGAATTCAGCGGCAATCTTATGAAGCAATTTTGGAAAATCGAGGTTATAAAATGTAAACACAATTGACGAAAATAACTCTCCACTGCTGGGTCATCAGTGAAGAGGACAGAAATATCCGCCTTTAGTTTTACCAATATATACGCCTTACTAGGTCGTACAATAAAATAAGACTGGCGCATATACAGTACGTTTTTCTAAAGCCAATTATTGCCTTGTTAAAAATTGTTTCACGCATTTTGTTTTGATTAATGATGCAAAATTATTCAAATAGCCCAGAGGGGAAAAGATCAGTGCGGAAATCGCCGATTTCTTTACCAATGAATCCACAAAAGTTGAATTTTTTACTGGAGATGCCATGGCCATCAACGTCGTCTTGCTTTCAAACTCAACATCGATAATTTCACTCCTTACAATACATTTAGTGCCCGCGACGCCATGTCGTCAAAGTACACAACAGCAAACTTCTTGACGAATTAAATATACAAAATATGAATCACCTAGGACGATCACGAGTCATTAGCTTCCGGATAGAGACTATTATTGTTTATAGGCGCTGTGTTGTGCTTCCAATGTTGCTAGTGCCTACGATAAGAGGATAAGTGATTAGGGCGCCGCGTTGCTTTTTTTGTTCATTCTACAATTTTTGACAAACCCAAGATTGTATTAAATTAAAGATATCTCACGCCATACAAATTAATATTAATAATTGTACCTGTATTAATAAATATTCATACAAAATATGTTACGTCTTACAAAACCAAACACTACTGATTCGCTGGGCCAGGCAAATCTACAAGACACAACACATTCAAAAATTATTTTTTTAACACCGACCAAGTGTTTTTACTACAAACAAAGCAAAAAACTTATTCGACTACATAGCACTACCTGGCCGATTGACGTCATTCAAAAAGCGTATAAATTGGTATGCATCATCCGCCTATTGCTGCCATCAGCCCGTCAGATGTAAATGTATGCTAAAATAACTCATGAATGAAATAAAACCGCTTCTTTAATACATGCCATTCATGAACCGCTAAAGCCAAAGAAATGTCAGCAATCGTCTTCGCATATTATGTGATACCCATTTATAATTTAAACATTCTTTAACATTTTGAGAAGCATTCACAATCAATAAATTAGCCAAATAAACGTCACCAATTAATCGGGTAAGCCATCTTAATTGACACACAGCCCTATTCGAGACTCAGGCAAAACGTACGACACCTAGTGGGAAAACACTGAACTGTCCGGACAGGTACTTTGGCGACTTCTGCTTGTTTCTGGTGGTTTCCATAATTACGTGTTGTCGGCGGTTGACGCGATGGTAACCGTAGTAAAGCGAGGGGAGTTGCGTTGGTTCTTTCCACAGCAACAAAAACGGCAGCAACGACAATACAGCAGAGGAAATTGTGACTCATAATGGCCGAATAAATTAGGTGACCCTTGCATTGCTTCTCATGTTGCGTAGGGTGAACAGTTGTCTCGATGATTCTGTCATTCCCGTCGTTTCAGCGTGCTCCCAAGGTAGCTCTGAACGCAATATAGCCAATCCTGTTAACCAGACATTGTGCGTTTATTAATGTTTATAAGCGTGACATTAGGACAATAGCTTCGCCGAAAAAGGCTCACTCTGGAAGCTCCCTTGCGCCAGCACACCACCGCAGGTTTTGTACGTACTGGATAAAACTTGGGGCATAACTCCTTCGGAAGCTAGTGCTTGCCTGCTTAAACATGAGCGTCATACGTTGATCCAGCGCATGGCACGGCACAGGCCAGTTTCCGGCCGCCATATTTTTTAAGACATGGCGACCAGTATAGGTCACTAGAGTCGCTAATAATTATTGACAACCTAGTGAGTGCAGAGCATGTCTTTTTATTTTCGGGTTTCTTGTCCGTGATTCACTCTTTGGGATCTTAGTGGTTCATGCAGCTGCCTCATTGACTGCGTTCCAATATAAACAAGCTGGGGGCCCGCCAACTTGTTTATTAAGATGTCATTGCGCATAGCTTTTATATAAGCTGGTAGCCACTCCAATATTTTCTGAGGCTGTGTCTTTCGCCGTGCGGTAAGAATGACAAGGATCCACCGCGGTCGAGTCTGGAGCGTGCCACTACCAGACAAAACACATAGCGGGTATTCCACATGACGAAGCGTGTTCCGTCGCAATTAGCCGCAGACGAACTCAAGGCTTCTGAACTGCGAAGGCCGGCGAGCGTGCGAGAGACAATCAGCTCCCTCTCTGCCAACGCTGTATCAATGTGGGTTGCGTGCATCGGGTGTCCCAAGCCCCTTGGAAAATGGGGTTCTCGTCGCCAATAAACGGCGGCAATGCTCACACGGGTCGGCTACAAACCCATTGAAAGAGGACATGACCTCTATAGAAAGACCCGCGGGTCATCTACGGCGGCGCAGACAGCCGGCTGTGGCGTGGAGCTTCAAAAAGCATGTCGGCGGTCAGTAGGCACGCAAAGGCCTTGACAATTTCCGCTGTCTGTCAAGCCCGTTGATCGTGGACACTTGTTTTTGTTTCTTCAGTTACAAGTTCACGTTATGTAGTCATTGCGTATACTTCCAACTAACTAAGTGGCTCGGGAAATAGTGTAGACACGAACTTCACAGCCTTTTTTTTTTAGCTTTCAGCTTTAGATTATGTTCCGTTGTCTGGCTTTTATTTGTGCTCTCAGACGACTGCGTCGTCCACGTTTAAAAACACAGGTTTGTTGAAGTACTGCGTCGACAAAAATTCTTATCTGCGGTGGAGACATCAGGAGCCCCTTGGTGCAGACTAATATTCCTCCACCCAAACATCCGTATCAAATTTACTTTTATTTACAATGTGCAAATTGACAATCTAGTGAGCAAGAAGTATTTCCTTACAACAAGGTGGAAACAAAACAAAAATGTACTCGCAAATCTTCCTGCCTTTTTGCTGGGTTGAAATATAAATATATTCTAGACAGATTCCGCACATTTGGTCTCCCGAGGAGAGAGCTAGGTAGGCTAGAAGTTCGAACTAAACGTAACGTTAACCGGATACGTTAATGGTATTGAACGTACCATTCATGAGTTCCTAAGAAGCAGCGCCAGTTGGCGGCAGAACGGGTCGCTAGTGGTGTTACTTAGTCCTGAATGTAACTTGGAGGAGAACGCAAACGCGTTTAATATTTTCTATATGTTAAAGCTCCCACAGTGCTTCTGCAACGTGCATTTCCGACCATCAAGATCGCCGTTATTTGCAGACGTTAGGTAGGAGTTGAGTTAGAGGATGCGAAGACCTCTGCCAAATCAACCTTACCCTCCCCCCCCCCCCCCCCCTGGTAGCGCTGTGAATAACCCGCTCAAATAAGACACCCAGTGAATACTTTCTATACATAGCTTGCAGGTGTCGCCTTTGCTGGGTCCTAAAGTTTATTTCTAGTTACTGGTCCCAATCGAGCTGCTACTTCTGCGGTGTGAACTACCACAAAGAACGGAACGCTCGAGGCACATAAAATATTGGCATTGCCGCGAATAACGTCACGGCCCATCTACGTATAGCCCTAAGGCGTGCAGTCTTCGGATATCACTACCGGGCAAGATTGTCACGCGTTGACGCAACCAAGCAGCAACGCTCGCACAAAGAGTAACCCTGACCTTGCAGAAACTCTTAACGTCACGGACGCGAAACGTAGTGAGCTTCTGGCTGGTAGACTTTGAAGCAAGGGGTAGAGAGCTCGCGGTCACGTCATTTCGTTTCCGTACACCCTTAAGCACGCCATACCGTCGAATAATTGGACACCAGCGCTGCGTCACATTTCGGCAGGGTACTCTGACGTTCCAGCCCGAAATAGGCCCCAGAAATGGCGGTAGAAAATCTTCTCAGAATTTCAAGAATTCTGCATTGTATTACGCTACTTGTGAAGCCAAACTTCATAGAACGGTCGGTATTAGCGCCGAGATGTTTTGGTGGTGCCCTCTTATATTTTTCCTACGTGACGTTCCTTCCGGGATTTGCCTCGTCATGACGCAACGACTTGTGACCCCGGCTACTTATCGTCAGTTGCGAACAAAAAGTTCATTTGTGTATGTAAAAATCAGTGGAAGCTTGCGGTCATCGCGTTCTCAAACCATCACTGTCAACGTTGACACTCTTCAATTCCTCTTATTTCCGTCGGTTAGAGCAATATTCACCATTAAGAAGTCATACTGAATGTTTTGCCAATCATCGAAAGCCGACCACAGCGACGTTGTTTGGGCGTGCACGTCGCAAATATTGAGAGACACGGGGAAAGCTCTGGTTGGACACTTAGTGGGTAGACGCAAAGGCTATCTGGCTAGTTCATTACCCACCGTCTCCCGCCATATAGAGCGAACAATGGCATCGTCTGCTCGTCGCGCGGTGTCTCGTTCGGCGTTTGATGAGCGAATAAAGACAAAGGAAGCTAGCTCTTGCCTTTATCTACAATTTTTCAAACCAAAGCTCTGCGACCTAACGTTCCGTGCCCTCTCATCTCCTCCTTTCCCTCAGTATCACTCGCATAGACGATCCCGACCAAAGGATACACCCAGCTGATCTCGGGCCTCCTCTCGAGCCTGGAATTGGCCGCCGGCTGTCCAACGGTTTTTCGGCTGGACGTAGAGGACGTCTCCGTAGACATGGGCGAGGACCAGTTGGTCGAGGTTCCAGTGCTGGCGGCCTGCGAGCCGGGCTCCGTGTGCTCCAGGTGCACGGGACTGCCCAGGCTGGAGCTCGGACGAGGCGGTACCGACACCCTGGTTGCTGACCGGATCTCGCCTACGTCGTCGTCGTTCTCATTGGCGTCGTCGCTGTGGTCTCGGGACAGGGCGTCGTAAGACCCGTTCGCCGGATCGGGCCTAGGGGTGGAGCCTGCGTGATTTTCCCGAAGTCGCTGAAACAGTTTCAACCCCTTTCCGCAAGCGCGCCGCCGTCTTTAATGTCGTCACTTCAGGTATGCGTGAATACGTAGTTTTGCCGTTGCTACGCCAATAGAATACATTTAAAATATAAGCGTAATTTTCACCCATTACCGTTTTGCCTCTTCTTTATTTTTTCGCCATTTGCAGGATGAAATGCTTTAGCCGGTGGATGGCGACGAGAGTAAAGGAGGAAGTTCTATACAGCCTTTCAGTGCTTATCACCCAGGCGAGAAATGTCCAGTCAGAGGGCTGCGGACGCAACCTTGTGACTGGACAAGAAAAAGAAAAAGAGCTACTGCGGATTCTCAGAACTCGAGGAGGCATTGCGTATCTAGGCAGAAAATAGTGGTTTTTCGAATACACTATGAAGTATACAGGCCACCTGGGATTCAAAGCCCGTGAACAGCTTCCCTCCAGATGACGTCATCGCACTCCGATGGCGCCAACGCAGCAACTAGTCCCGAGCCAGACACCGAGCGTCCTTCCACGCATTTACTGGACAGGTGGTCGAACGCTCACGCGGCACTCGCGTCCAATGGTGATACATTGGCTAGTTGGTACATCGTTTCTTTTCACAAAAGCGCCACAAGACAAGGACAGAAAGCAAGAGACGCAGCATGAGCCCTACTTGTTCAAGTGACTGTTTATTGAAACAACAGAAACTATTTATAGACCCAATCGAGCTTCTCGAGCAGGAATTCAAATTATGTTTCTCGTAAATGAACTGTTAGTACACTTGTGCATCTGCCGCGCCCATGCATTCTGATGTTGAATGAATCATACAATTCTCTCGAGATCTTGTTTCCTAAATCTCCCAGAATTTTCGTTTTTTTTCCCGTTCAGTGGCACAAGAGCATCTATCACAATGAATAGTCAAATCGCCCGAGATTAATATGTTACTGACAGCACGTGCTCCCGTGCCCTGTCATTGAAGCACCTGCCCGTTTGACCTACGTACTCCTTACCGCGAGTCTTGGGAATTTCGTACACGACCGAGGAGGCACAATCTACAAACGTTTTTGAGTGTTGTTTTTATTTTTGTCCACGTCACCCTCACTTTTTTCCTGTTGATTTTTTGCCAGAGACCAGACAGCTTTTGTAAAGCCGAAAGCACTACCGCCACATCAAAATGCGACACCAACCTTTTTAGGTTGTGTGAAAACTTGTTCATGTGAGGTATGACGACGAGTCCCACATTTGTCTTGGATCTAGTTTCTTCCTCATCATTTGTTTTATCTTAATCTTTTAACGAGTGTTTTGGACACGTCCTGAAAAAAAACTCTCAGAGTAGCCCGACGATTTCAGGTGTCCCTCCTGGTTGGAAAAGCTACTGTTCATGGTTTGTTGGCACGATTTCGCAAGGGACGCATTTATTCCGGAAGAAGCCATCCTTTTCTTTTTCAACTTAAATTGGGCTGAATTGGAGGGTAACATCCTTTTTCTTTTTAAGTGACCTTAACTTCCAGCACAGGTGCTCTTCTTGAGAATTTAATCTTAAGTTCGGAAATTGCAGCTTCCCTGACGTCACTGTGAAAGTAAGGCTGTGCGAATTCGCGATTTCTTAAATTCACATTTCTGTGGAAATTAAAGAAATGTATTCTGTATTTCTGCAATTTCTGGATTTAAAATTATATCTTTTAAACCTCCACGTGTGCTGGGAGTATAGGTCACGTTCAAAGAATGGTGTGTTGCCCTTTAATTCAGCCCACTCTAGGTTGGTGAAAAGAGGGATCGCTTCCTCCCTAATGAATGCATCCCTTTTAAAATCGTGCCAACACAGCATGAACAGTAGCTTTTTCAACAAGGTGGGACGCCTGAGATCACCGGCCTACATTGCCAAGCGGCACGGATTTCGGCCAAGCACTGGTCATTAGCTGGTGATGATCTTTTGGCCAATGGCCAAATAGTCTCCATGCATCGGTCAATGCTAGGCCGATGGCTGATGGCCAGTGACCATTGGCCAATGGCCAGGGAAAGGCCATTCATCAGCCAATTGCTGGCCATTGTCTGGCCACTGGCCAAATAACCATTGCCAGACATTGCCCAATGATTGGCCAAATCTGTGCTGTTTGGGCTGATTGTTTTCTTCGGGAGGTGGCCGATACACTTGTTTCTAAGATTAAGAGAAAAAAGAATGATGGGGAAGCCCCCAGGTTCAGGAAAAAAGTGAGACCCGTCGTCATACCTTCATACACAAGGTTTCACAGAGCCTAAAAAAGAGGTGGCTTTGCATACCGATATGCCGGTAGTGTTTTCGGCCCCAGAAAAATTGTTTGCCCTCTTCCAAAAAAATCAGCGAGAAAACAAATAAGGGTGGCGTGTGCAAAAGCAAACAGTCAAAGCAGTTCGTAGATTGAGCCTCCTCGGTCGTGTATGAAGTTCTCAGGACTTGCGTGAAGGCGTACGCAGGTTAAACGGGCAGGTGCGTCATGAACAGGGCATGAGAGCATGCGCTATAAGTGAAGAACTACTCGGAAAATCTGGCTATTCATTGTGATACGCGTCCTTGTGTCCCTGAACTGAAAACAACAAAGAATTCTGGGGAATTTAAGAAACAAGATTTCGAGAGAATTATTTGAGTAATTCAACATCAAAATGTAAGGGGGTGACAAATGCATAAGTGCCCCAACATTTCATTTAACAGATACCAAATTTGAAGTTTTGCTTGAGAAGTCCGGTTGGGTCTATAAATAGTTGGTGCTGTTTTGATAAACACCCAGTTGAAAGTAGCGCTTGTGCTGTCTCTTACTTTCTGTCCTTATCATGTGGTGCTTTTGTGAAAGACTTGTGTGCATTCTGCGCTCGCTCTGCCTGTGATGACGACAACTTTCATTGTTCTAACTGGTATTGGTATTAAGTCCGATGCGCGTCTCAGACGTTGTGCCGCTAGGGAAGAAGCTGCTGTAAGCGCGACGCACACACTTCACCCTTCGCCAATCTGGTTTTGCGCAGCGCAATGCTCACACCTGAGGTAGGCGAATAGTGGCTGTTTTGTAAACAAGCGGGTTTGTATATAAACGGGACATTTCGCGGCTTGAAGCCCAAGGAAATACATTTAGAAATTTGAAGCGTTTCCTTTCAGAGATCACTTAGGAGTGCCAATCGCTTTAATCTTTATTCTCTATTCAGAGAACTCCTGCAGCGCCTAGAAGACAGTATTGCAGGGGGCGAATAATAACAAAAAGAACATATCAGCATTTGCAGCACAAACTATACATTCCTGTAAAGCGTTCCAGTCCTTGACCGTCCTCACAAAAAACGAATTTTTGCAGAGCTCCGTCCTAGTACAGTATTCGCGTATCTTGTGCACATGATCATTACGTTTGGAAAAATAATTTCGTTTTAAGAGGTTTGATGTGCTATTAATACCATTAGCTTCATGATAAATGTTGTATAAAAATTTCAACCGTAAATGTTTTCGCCGAAGATCCAATGACGCCCATCCTAGTGATTGTTTCATGTTAGTTACACTAGAAAAACGGCCGTGCTGACCCAGGACGAAGCGTGTGGCATGATTTTGTAGTTATTCCAAGCCATCAATGCGTTTTGTTTTTGGAAGGGTTCCACACAGTGCATGCGTAATCTAGAATTGGCCTTACATAGGCAATGTATGCTAGTTCTTTTATTTTTTGTGTAGCGTTTTTTTAGGTTTTTTTGGACAAAGCCCAGTGCGCGACCCGCCCTCATAATGGCATCATCAATCTGCGAATCCCACGTCAGTTGGATGACAAAATGACTCCGAGGTATTTTACTTTATTCTCATTCGTTACTAGCTCATTGCTTAAAAAATACTGTGTCAAATTTTTTTTTTTTATTTGTGAAGCTAACATGAACACATTTCTTTACGTTAAGTTGCATCCCCCATTCACCGCACCAATGTTCTGTTCGATCTAGGTCAGCCTGCAGTTGTCCGGAACCCTTCCCGTTCTTTATACGCGTATACACAGCGCAATCATCTGCAAATAATCTCAGCTGGGAAGTTAGATTGACATGAATATGGTTGATAAATATTAAGAATAACAATGCCCCCCGAGAACCGGCCCCTGTGGTACACCAGACGTCACTTCAACAAAATGAGACATCTCGCCGTTTAAAATTACACATTGCTGACGCGAACTCAAGTATGACTGAATCCAATTTAGTGTGGTAATATCTATGTTCCAACAATTCAATTTGTGAAGTAAGAACGAGTGCGAGACTGTGTCAAACGCTTTCCTATAATCAAGAGAAACACAATCAGTCTGTTCACCCTGATGTACGGACATGACAAGATCATGATAGAGCTCGGTTAGTTGCGCGACACAAGAATAACCTCTCCTAAATCCATGTTGTGAATTCATGAAAAAATTATGGTAACTAAGATGCTGCATTATCTGGCTATACAAACTGTGCTCAAGTAGTTTGCAACAAATTGATGTTAAAGATATTGGCCTGTAATTTGTAACATCTTTTTTGGGTCTTTTCTTGTGTATTGGTATTACATGAGCTACTTTTCAATCATTTTGTGATGACCCCTCAGGCAAAGACTGGTTGAAGATTATAAAAATATATGGGGCAATGGCGTGAGCACGGCGCTTCAAAACCCTTGGCGAAATTTGATCAGGGCCAATCACTTTAGTTTCGTCTAAATTTTTTAGTAGCTTTAGGACTCCCTCGACACCAACCTCAACTGGAGGCATATCATCGTATCTGTTTGTAAGCGTTACTGGCGTTATATTGTTCGCAGGCAAAAATACTGATTGAAAATATTCACTAAAGGGAGATGTCGACGCTGAAAATATTTCTAGACCTAAAAAAAAAACTGTCTGCGCTGCGGCATTGTGCATGAGGAACTCTCTCTCGCTGCCTCTTTACAAACTTTATTTTTTTTTGTATAAATATATTATATATATCGGCTTATCATTTGCCGAGCACCCTCCACAAAGTAAAAAGATTGGATCTACGATCGTCTTTGGAACAAAAGAGATGCGCCAGGTTTCTTAGAGCGTATAAAGGTCTAAGGATGTGTGTGTAGGCCTCTTGATTGTTGTTATTGTTTGGGTATTGTAATTGTAAGCTATTGTTATTGTTCTTGGTAATATTGTTGCTTTTGTTGTTGTTATTGTTATGGTTGTTGTTGTGATTACTGTTGTTGTTGCTGTTGTTGTATTTATTGTTGTCGTTATTGTTCTGGTTTCTGTTGTTGTTGTTGATTATTTATATATTTATTCATTAATACTATCAGCCATTCCAGGGCTATTACAGGAGGGGAAGTGTGCTATAAAAAGAAACACATTTATGCATACACAATAAAAAGACATTAATACATACAAATAGTTAACAAATAATAAATTCATTGCATATTGCCGAACCCTTTTTTTAATTTTTTACAAAATCACAAACATTTGTTAAAATTACGGTATCATTAGGAAATTTCTTCAAATCCTTGATGGCTTTTAGAAAGAAACTAAATTTAAAAGAATCATTTTAGCGTCTGGTTCCACTAATTTACATGCTATGACGGCGTCGCCATTCACCAAATCGCACATCCATCTCATTCTTTTTGTCGATTTGAACTAAACCATGAAGGATTAGGAAGAATTTTCGCCGATCACATTTCGCTCTTAACTCAAGAGCATGGAGTTCGGCAAGTCTACGAAGTTCTGTGGCCTCAACAGGGGGGGGGGGGGGGGGGCGTGGCGGATTGTTTCGGGTGCAGCGCTCAGGGGGGAGGGCGCGGGGGGGGGGGGGAGGGCTATCGGGGGGTTCTGTGGCGGGCCACCGCCCCGGGTGCCGCTTACCCTAGTGACGCCACGTATGGGAACATTGGTATTTGTTAGAATTTAACCTGGATGCAAGCCGCTGGGCTTCATCAAGCTTGGACGAATTTGTAACTGTATTTGAATCCCATACTAATTTTGCATATTCGAGAACAGCTCCCGCCAAAGTATTGTAAGTCAGGTGCTTTTCTTTTTATTTCTGGTGAAGGTCTTGCGAGATTTCTTCTAAGATACTAAAGTGCCTGTTTCGCCTTCGTAGATACATGTTCGACGTGAGTATTCCATCGTAAATCATTCGTGAACGTCAAACATTGTTAATGTTATTTTTGCTGCTGTTGTTCATTTTTTTTATGTCGTTGTTCCTGCTGTTGTACTTTTTGTTTTTGCTGTTGTTGTTTTTGTGCTGTTGTGATGATTCTTGCTGTTGTTGTTGTTGTTGTTGTTGTGGTATTGTGATGATTCTTGTTTTTTTTTGTTGTCCTTGTTGTTGTAGGGCTGCTGCGATGATTGTTGTTCCTGTTGTTGTTTTTGCGTCTGCCTTTTCTAAATAGCACAGAAAAAAAGACTCCAAAATAATAGACCGGATGTTTTTAATCTAGTTTGTTCGG
Organism: Ixodes persulcatus; assembly: GCA_013358835.2. Lineage (NCBI taxonomy): Eukaryota > Metazoa > Arthropoda > Arachnida > Ixodida > Ixodidae > Ixodes > Ixodes persulcatus. The sequence goes on from JABSTQ010011055.1 coordinate 263,100, forward strand.
ATCATGCCCGATTAGAACTTCGGCGCACACTGAAAGCGTTTTTTTTAATAAAAACCAGACGCTTTATCTTATAGTGATCTTTTAACCGATCAATAACGTCTTGCGATTCGCCCGCTAATAAAAAAAATTACCAATAAAAATAAAAATTAAAAAAACGTGAAATGAATAAGTAAGAAAACAAATTTATTATGCATGGTTTGAGCGGTTAACGCCTGAGCTCGATTAATTCTAGCGCGGACACGGCACTTTGAACATAATAGCTGACAACAAAAATAAACCCGGTGGTGAGCTCAAACTCACATTGAAATAATAACACAGGTGAGCTGACATAAATTCCAAAACTAACTACCCAAAAGAACGAAGAAATACGAGAGCTTCGTACGATCAACACTAACATTTTTTGTTTGTCCGATCCCAAGTATCGGGATGGGCACCCAAAAAACGACCACTGAAGTTTATGCGCAAATCATATGACATACACGCTTAGTGCCTCGTAATTTAAATTCAGTCGAACGCATCCAAAATAAACGACTGCTTTTACTGGGTCCGGCGCGGGAGCTATGGGAACGCGGGACAATTTATGTCGTAGAGGCCATAATCGATGGTTCAGCGAAGAGCCATGTCAGAGACTCACGGCACCAGATACCCGAGGACAAGCGCGGTTCCCTCCCCCCAGCTGGGCGATTCTAACGATACTCGGCCATTCGATCGTCATTGAACGGGTCTTTTTCTCGCTGAGCTGGCCGAAAAACAAGGCGAGCGCAGCGCTGCGAAGGAAACCAAAATGACCACGCCGAAATACTGGCTTGGATCGCCGCGGCCAGCTGCGCCGGCCACGGAGGGTCCGGTCTCACCAGGCGAAGCAAATGCGTCAGATACCTCTTGTTAGCAAACCTGCTGGTGGCACCTGATGGTTGTCAGCCGGCCACAATAAAGATACGTCATAAAAAAAGAGCCCTTTGTCGCGCTTCTCAGGATAGGCGATAGGTAAACTGGAGGTGCTCGAATAACAGAAGGCGAATTAATATTCAATGAGACCAATCTATACCACGCAAAATTAAAACAAAACGCGAAACAATCATTAAGAAAGTTTATTTTACGTTTCCCTCTACTTAAATGTTTTATTTGATAACAATTTAATCTACTATCGACTGCGTCTACCTACACTTTTTTTGTCAGGTGAAACAACCCGTTTGCTTTATTTGCGCATTTTTGATTGGCCATCCACACACTTGGTGACGTCGCCTATCGAGTATCCTTGGCACACCTTTGACGTAAATCATTTAGAACAATATATTCAAAAGAGGAAATGGCCCTAGGGGCCTTCGCTACAGCGAAAGCCAAACGGATTTAACTCACTTCTAGAGATGAAGAAAATCCGTTTAGCAAGCTTTGACACTGTGATTTAGTACGAAGATGCAGCTGGATGGTGTGTTTGTTGGTTTGTCATTTATTTTATAAATATCAAACAGCACGCTAGTTTACAATAAAGGTCACAACAAAAACAATAAATTGTCTATAGACAAACATGGAGTTAGGATTTTTTGTGTCAATTGGTAACAATGTCGGCGAACGTTTGGGACGCTTTATTCGACAGAAACAATGATGGGGACGAAGAAAATAATTTTGGCTTTGCTCTTGATACTTGCTACCTCCAATAAGATCCGATGATCAACATGAATACTTTTTTTTTTACTTTGTCTAACGAGGCTTAAATGTATTGTGGTGTGGTGTAGTGCCTAGCCTAGCCGACCGTATATTTAGAGACCCAGAGTTCGAGCCCCAGCGCCGCCAAGTATTTTTCTTTCGGCGGCTTCGTAACCTTAGTTCTATTCGATCAAGTACGGTTCATTCATCGGTGTATTTGTGAGTGTGAACATAATGTTCATAAAGGAAAGAAAACGTAATTCAAATCGTTGTGGGGCGTTTTAAAACATACAATTTATAAATTCGACGTTTCGATCTTAGACAGACCTTCTTCGGGTCTGTTGCTTCGAGAATTTATACGTTTTAAAACGCGACTCAACGATTTCAAGTACATTTTCTTTCCTTTAATATTTTCGGCATTCTGCGCTATCAATCTGTCTCTCTCAATTTTTTTTCTTTCTCTCTCACTCTCTCTTTCCCTCTCTTTATATATATATATATATATTTACCTTCTTTCTTTTACACTTCAAAGCACAAATCCACCTTCCAGAGCATATTCGTGCTCAATCAGGATCTGATAGCAGCGAGAAACCAATATTTTATACTTCTTGAAGTGAGTTGGCTCCGGTGGTCCTAATATCCGAAATCATGTTCAAGGTCGCTTGCGTTGTCTGCTACAGTCAGTTCTAAACAGGGTGTTTCCGGCAATTCTTTCGGCGCCGTAGAGGGCGCTGTACAACCAAGGCGCGTAAGCGAATAATTTTATTTTTTTAATGCGAAGTAGGCAGGTGAGTGAGTGCCGCAAAATGGCAATGACAAAAATATCTTAACTACAACTTAAGTAAAGACAAAAAATAGTGGTCATTATTTTATGCTCATCACAGGGAAGCCTAATGCCGTATTTACCCGAGTAATCAACGCCCTGTTTACGAACAAAGCCATCGAAGCCGATTTCCCGTCATACACGAATGAAGCCAATCATCGCGAAAGACTAAAGGAGCCCACAGCACAGCTGCAAGACCAAAGATAACGTCCTCGCGCGAAAATGCTACCTGCGCCGCTCACACTATCGAAAATTCCTGTTTGGTTACGTCTATTACGCAGGATGCTGTGATCGACTGCATGCGCGCTGAAATGCTAAACAGAGCGTTGTTTCCTCGAGTAAATACGGTAGATTTGCAGATCAAGGGATAGAAATGGTAATGAAGCGCTCATGGAACACCATAGTGCACTTACAACTTTGGATGCACAGGGCGTGTTTTATCACGTCCTCGCTTCTTGCGTTCTGATTTTTTTTTTGTAGGCATTCTTACCAGCCGATGCAACCGTCTCATTGGCTACGGGAAGGAAATAACGTACTTGCGACTCCTGACGTCATTCTGAAGCTGAGAGTGCCTATCAAAGCGCCCTCCCTCGTTCCCATGCTATAGAGGCATACTGTCGGTCCTTACCTGGCCTGTCCAGGCGGTCGTCGAAAAGATCCCCATTTTTTCCGATCTCGTCACCTTCGCCTATAAAAGAAAACAAAAGAAGATGTATCAGCACCCAATTTTTGCGTTTTGTTTTACCAACACGCTGTTGTTTACAAGCAAGCCGACGGTCGCCCACACCGAGTGTGGGTACTGCTCGCGCGCGAAAGGACCTGATACGCGTGAGATGAAAAACGTCTGAGCATGTGCATTGTCGACACCAGCGCCACCACAGTGTCATGACGTTAAAGAGTTAAGTTAGTGCATAGCCAGCAGCCCATGGGTGTCGCGCCACACGCACACCAGCAGATCTAAAACACTCTACATTTTGACCATCTTCTAACCATTCCACACCAGCGTTTTACCGTCCATTTGTAAGTAAGCCAAGAAACGTCAAACCGACCATAAAATGTTCAGTTGGGCTAGTTGGGTCATGACTGGATAAAGCCGAAGGAGAGAGACCAAGTTAAGGAGGTAACGACAACACGGATCGCACTCGCAACTAAAAGCTTATTAGAAACACACTGGCTTACATACTTTAGTAAAACCACGTCACTTCCAGCCGCCCCGCTCTCTCATTAAAAATGAAATTGCTTTATCTAACAGGGCCACAGACGGCTCACTGATACACTTATCGATGTCCCTTGTTTTGATGACAAACACTTCGCGAATTTCCCTAGTTGACTTTCCGCTGTGTTGTCCCAGGATGGTTGTGCTTGAAAACAAGGGGGTGCACGGGAAGCGGTCGCAATGTACAGCCATATGCCCAGACGGCGTCTGTGTGATAGCTGTGTGTTTTCTCTAGCACGGTCATTAACGCAGCAGCCTGTTTGCCCTACGTAAGTGCGCCAGTATGATAGTGGAACGTCGAAAACGACATTTCACTATGTACAACCTCTGTCATCTACGACATTCCACTATCCAGCGGGCGCACCCACGCAGGGCAAACAGTCCGCTGCGTAAATGACCGCCCTAGAAAGCACGCAGCAGCTATCAAACAGACGCCGTCTGGGCATCTGGCCGTGCACCGCCTTGTTTTCAAACACAACCATCCTGGGACGACACAGCGAAAAAACAACTAGGAACATTTACGAAAAGTTTGTCATCAAAACAAGGGGCACCGATAAGTGTATCAGTGAGCCGTCTGTGGCACTGTTATATTAGGAAATGTTATTTTGAAAGATAGAGTGGGGTGGCTGGAAGTGACGTGGTTTTATTAAAGTGTTTAAGCCTTTACGCTTCTAATAAGCTTTCAGTTGCGTGCTTTCAGTTGTCTGTGTTGTCGTTAACTCATTCGCTTTGTCCCTTTCCTTCAGCGCTTCTATCCAGTTAATCAACCATGTTTCGAAGCCTTTACATTGTTTGCGTTGCGAGTACGGTTTTATCCTCAGGTTTCGCTTGCACCAGGCAGTTATGGCAGTCCGATATCTTAGGTGGTCGGGCTAACATGAGGATTGGCCCTAAGTGGGATCGGGAATTGTTTGAAAAACAAAATGCAAAACTAGTTTTATGACCCTCAAGCGCCACTTCTATACACACTCTCGGTGCAGCCGGTATCGGCGTTGTTAAGTCGAATTTTGTAGCATTTTAGTTGTTCATAAACCGTTTGTAATCTACCTCTTGGAGTTATTACTAAGGGATATCGGCTGTTTCTTAGCATTAAAAACAAAAACATAAACATATTAATGTATATATTAAAACACAAACGATGGAATGAATAAATTCACGCTAAAATTGTGACTACGAATTTCCTGGAAATAAATATATAAACATAGAAGAAAGTATGACAAAACTATGTAGGCGGCAAATGGACGCTTATTTCTAATTCCACATCTACGGGCCCAAAACACCACCAAACGCTTACTGAAGGGATGATTCCAATATAACGATTTAATTATTAGATGAAGGAATTATTAAATAATATTTTGATTATTGACAATGATAAATTCCTGATAAAGAGTACAGTTCATGCACACAGCCGCACTGGTGCGTGATACCTTCAGTTGCTTCAGGAGGCTGCAGAATTCTGCGGAGAGCGTTTGCGCCAACATTGTACATACAGTTGAGTCAAAACGCAGTCAACCGCTGTCAAGAGCTAATAAGACCGCACTAACGCACTATCGTAGCTTACGGCTCACGAATAATAAGCGAAATTTACGGCAACATGGCGGCGTGCCGTATCGGAAAGATTAGCACCGTGCCATCTGTATATATATATTATCGCCAATCTCATAAACATCGCTATTCTTGTTCGAACATGCATGCTTCAGTCTCCGTGCTTGTTTTAATTCCAGGTCGATATGAAAGCGGCCAAGCCATAATATTTGCGACGAGGTCAGCTTGAGTTCTGCTGCCATGAACGACGGACTTACACCGCCACTCTCGTTTCTGCAAACGCCGGGCCAGCCGACCATTCCGTGGTCGAAATATGAGCAGGCGTTCCTCGTGTTCCTGGAGGCTTCCTAGAAGACAAGTTTAGGCCGACGCGAAGTACCGCCATTTTGCTTCATTCTCTCAGAGTGGCGGGACAACGGCCGTAGAACGTCGTAGTCGCGCCTGCGGAGTCTCAGCCACCACCTGAGACGACACCAAAGTAAACAGGCGTTTCTGCTAGTAAGGAGGCGGTGGACGAATTCTCTACAATGCTGGCGCTCATGAGGCGTATTATTGCTGCCACAAGCAGCGGCATAATAAAACGACACCGGTTCAAGCAGAAGGTGCAGCGGGCAGGCGAGTCGATGGAAGGATTCATCACGAGTTTGTGTGAGATAGCCGTGAAAAGCGAGTACCACGGCACCACCGATGTGAAAATTGAAGTCCAGCTCGTGTCGGACGTCCGACAGACTTCGGGAACGTCTGCTATTTGAAAGGATACTGCTGACACTTCGAAAAGCTGCATCGATGGCAACGCATGATGAAGAAACGTACGCAACCTGAAGGAGTTCGCAGCCAAGGGGACTGTGTAGCGTGTTAATGAAAGGTTCAGAAAAAAAGACGAGGAGGGTACGAAGCTCATTTGTTGCCGTTGTGGGTCGGAAAGTCACGTGACAAGCGCGGTAAACGGCAAAGCGAGAGGGGCTCAGTGCCAGAAGTGCAAGGAGACTGGACACATCCCGAGTGCTTGCCAGTCAATGGTCCCGCCGGCGGCACACGACATGAAAGACTTTCGTGAGACCACGAAACATGACGTCGCACCTCCCAATGTGATGCCGGACAGCGACAAACGTGGAATCTACTTAAATTCGAAAGTTGAGGCAGTGAGTCTGCACTTTCTCAGTAGACGCGAGTTTCATCGGTTTTCAGTCCTCACCAAGGCCACTTATCAGCAATGTTCAGCGAGCGACTGCCTCTGTCCCCACCATCCATCACCCTGTTCGACTATTCTGGTCCCAAGATTAAACTAAAGGTCGAGTGTTTTGAAAGTTAAATACACGCAGCGCATGTCCTGTGTGCTATTTTTGGGCGTTGACGAAGGGGACAACCCTCATCGGCCTAGATGCGATGTGCAACTTGCAATCGCAGACCGAAGAAGCAACCTTGTAGTGTCTGCACACACAAACCGATGAAAATCCGCATCGTGCTGAAATGAAGAAAGAGTTCTTATTTTTAGTTGCCAATGAAGTGGGTCTCGTAAAGGGATTTGCTCACCAGGTCAAGCGACTGGACATGGTTAAGCCGGTAGCAGCGAAAATGCGGCAGCTGCCATTGGCATTGCGGGACACTGTTTCGGTGAAACTGTGCCATCTGGAGCCAGACGACACCATCAAACGTGTCTCGACAACGTATGAATAAATATTTCAAATTATGATCTTGAAGAAGAAGGACGGCACCATTAGACTGTGCAAGGACTTACGAGAGCCTAACAAAACTACCTTAGGAGATGGATTTCTACTCCTACACACAGGAGAACCGCTGCAATAGCTGGCAGGATTGACACATTTCCCACGGCGCTATTTAGCGTCGGCCTTCCATCAGGTTGAACTGACAAGAGACAGACCGGACCTAGCAACATTTCTCACACACGACGGACTTCTCCGGCTTTGAAGTGTGTGTTTCGGGCTGGCGTCGACTCCTGCTGCCTTTCAAAGAATGATGACTGCTTTCCTGGATGGCTGCGAAAAGGATATTTGCTACATCGACGCCGTGATATTGTTTGAAAGTCGGGGGCAGAACACCGGGAGAATCCGCAAAAGGTTCCACACCGCATAGCTGCTGCTGGACTCGAACTGAACCAGAAATATGAGTTCAATGTGCAAACGCTCAACTTCCTGGGGCACACAGTAAGTTCACAAGGACTAACTCCCCTTCATACTAAATTTAAAAAAGAACCAGTGACAAGACACGAATACCACGAGACGCAGCTGCCTGCGTCCTTTTCTGGGACTCGTGGGGCACTACGGAAGGTCGAATTATGCGTAAGTAGTGTAACCACAGAGGAAACTTTTGCGTCAAGACGTTCCTTTTGTTGAGAGTGAAGACGCGGATCAGAGTTTCCAGCAAGTCAAGACGTACTTGCTGTCCACATGCAAGGCGATAGAGATGTTTCATCTGAATATTCCGGTAGTCGACAATTCAGCTGTGTTCATGCATGGGCTCAGTGCTGTGTTATAGCAGGGCGTGAACGACGACTTTAGAACAGCGGTGTTTGCGTTACGAACACAGTCGTCAGAAGAGCAGAAGTACTCTGTGGCGAAGAAACAGGCTCCCACCTGCGTGCGGGCTTGTGACCACTGGCACGTTTTTCTCTTGGGAAGAAGCTTCAAACTGCGCACAGATCATCAGACATTCGTGACTTTTTTGCTTCTCACGGGATTGCCCGAAGACCCTTGCGTATCTCCAAGTGATCATCTCGCATTTTTTGTAGTAACTTTGAAGTTGCGTATAACCGAGGCAGCGACAGCAAAGTGGCAGATGCTCTGTCAAGGTCGTCATTGCCTGTGGGCCACAAAGAAACGGAGGGAATCGTATGATTGGTGTCATATTGCACTACAAATCACAAGCTTCAGGAAGCCGATCACAGGGACCAAAGCCCACAGGTTTTCATGAGGTGTGTGTCGAGCAAGTGGCTGGACAAAAGCAGCTTGGAGTCGAGACTACTTTCATTTTTTCGAGCACGAGAGGATATGGGAGTGATGAACCACCTGCTTCTGCGAGGAAAACGACTGGTCATTTCAACATCGCTGATGGCTACCATGAATGCGCTGGCACACTAGACCTGCCCTAGGGTCGTCCAGACAAAACAGAGGCTGCGAGAGTGGTATTGGTGGCCGGGCCTTGAACAACAATTGGAGCACGTCACCAGGTACTGCTGTGAGTGCCAGCATGCAAATTAGTCTGCCAAGTGTACATGCACCACTTCAGCAGATATCTCTCCTAGAACCTGGAAAAAGCTGGCAGCCGACATTGTGGGTCCAATCACAAAAGCTGGGAATGTGCACGAGTATGCCATAGCTTCGGTAAATATTTATTCAAAATAGCCAGAAGTATGATTTTTATTTATGGTAATGTCGAAGCCTGTGATCAATTTTTTATCTGGTACATTCAACCAGGAAGACCGCCCAGATCGGGTTCCATCGGATCATGGTTCGCAGTTCATGGCTGCAGCATTTGAAGACTTCTTGAGGGAGCATGGGATACGTCACTGCTGCTCGTCTGCTTATTACTCTCAATTCAATGGTTAGGTTTGGTGATTCAACAAAGTCCTTAAAGGGGCCCACCAACAATTTTTTGACTGGTTTGAAGTTCGCGCTGAAACGGAGCTCCATGGAAGCAGGAACACCGAGGTAAAAAAATATTACAGAAATTCGCAATATTTTGTGAGTTATTAGCAAATTAAATATTGCAGAAAACAACTTTAAATAAACAAAACATTGCGCTTCATGACGTAAGATGAAACAGTTTAGCGATTGGAGCAAAGCAGTTGGCCAATTGGACGCGAGTTTGGTTGATAGCCCGTCTGGCCCGTCGGCCCGGTCGGCCATTAGGCCTCGCTGCAACCATCGTAGCTTTGGAATCGGGTTGCCATCATCGATGAATTTACCGGGCTTATCGGATTTTGAGCGCCGAATTCTTGAAAAGAAGCGCGGAGCTGGGCGTCGCGCCGCGCGAGGACACACCACGCAAGCGCCGCAGTCCGCTTCGACAGCCGCGGAAGGCTCGTCTCCCGCAACTCCGCCACCGGAGCCACCTCGGCGAGTAGGAGGTACTCCGCCGCTGGGAGGCGCGCATGAGCGACGAGGCGTTGTTTTCGCCCTTTTTGAACTTTAATTTGCAACTTTATTAGCTCTATAAAAACTACTTTTTAGAGAAATAATGACGGTTAACTTGTGATATACTTTATTCCGCTTCAAAATTTCTGGGACGGCTCTCGCCAATCACGAAACCCAGTGAATGTGACGTATAGTGAAAGGGAGCGCCGTTGTGCGCGCGCATTCGGCACCTCGCGGCGCCACCGTCGGAGGAGATGTTTCCGAGTTGTCAAACTAAAATATGATGCGCTAATATTTTTAAACTCTTTCGTTGTCCACTGGGTTTCCGGGACCACTAGCGTGGAGAAACCGCAAAAAAATGTAGACGCTCAAATACTGTTGGAGGGCCCCTTTAAGAGGTTTATTTAGTCGCAGCTCTGGAGCATCCACCTCTCAAAGTGGCTCTCCTTGTGTACCTGGGCGTCTACAGGTGCACGTCTCATGCCACAACGGGAGTGCTCCCTGCTTTGATCCCCTATGGTCATGTTCTTCGGTCCTGACTGGACATGGTAGGGTTCCCTTCATTGGGATTCATTGTGAACCTTCTCCTTGTTCTTGCCAACTTCAGAACACGAGTGCAGCAGAGGCAGATCTACTAAGAGCGCTACACGGACGACAAGTCAGACAACTTCAGGCGTGGTAACGTCAACTTTACTGCTAAACCTAGTGGGGAAACGGAATTGGTGTTAAGGTCACGTGGCGTCAATTTCCCCTCTAGATCTAGCGGGGAAACTGTAGTTATATAACTTCACAGGTCCCGGCTCCGCGAAATCCGGAGCAGCTACCCACAGAACGTGGTGTGTAGGACACGTGACATATCACGTGACCTACCCACAAATTAAGTTTTCCCTCTAGATTCAGGGCAAAATTGACCTCACGTGACCTCAACTGCCAATTCGGTTTCCCCACTAGGTTTAGCAGTAAAGTTGACGTCACGTGACTTGAACCCCAATTCAGTTTCCCCGATAAATGAGGCGGGAAAAATGACGTCCTTTGACTTCGTGTTACCTGACTTATATACAAATTCAGTACCCCGCTATATTTAGCGGGAAAATAGATGTCACGTAACCTAACGCTAATGTTATTCTCCGCTAAATGCAGCGGGGAAAACGATGTCCCATGATTTCATGTCAGGTGACATGTCACAAACTAAACTTTCCCGCTAGATTTAGCAGGAAACTTGACATCACGCGACCGTAACGCCTATTCAGTTCCCCCTAAATTAGGGGGGAAAATGATGTCACATGACTTCATGTCACGTGACCCATTCACAAATTTAGTTTCCCCTATTTATTTAGAGGAAAATTTATATTGCGTGACACCGATTGCACATCGGTGCAGCCACGAAATGCAGCTGCTCCCATTAGGCAAACTGAGCTAGCAAATTCTGTCACGCATATTTTGAAACGCTGAAAAAAGCTATCAAGTGTACACACAGTACGCGTCACTCTGACGGAGAACGCCGTGAGAATATCGCTAAACGTTCGTGAAGCTAGAACGTTTCACGTGCGCAACACAACTACCAGCAATTTTTTTTGTCAGTCATGAATGTGCATCAGTGCTAACTGTTTTAAAATCCACGCTTCGCAGTAGTATTCTTACTTTCTATTACATTAGTTCGGATTCGCGCAGCGAAGCAGCGGGGCATACCTTTTTGTTCGTTGACCTCCCCGTAGATACCGTACTCGGCCGGAAGTGGCTCTTGCGTAGGAAAAGCTGAAACAGCAAGAGGCACGCGAGGACAGAGTAAACAAGAACGCTTCGGTGCGCGGGCCACTGGCCTGCGAAGGAAAATAGAGCGCATCGATTTATCGCTTCCCCCTTTAGCTTGGACAAAACAACCGCCGTCGTCGACGCTGAAACGCTCGGTGGCACTCTGTCGTCCAGTTCTCACCGGCAGATTAAGAAACCAAGGGTGTGACGAGTCCCGTGGATTTCATTATCGCTCCCCAATCAATCAGATTGCGGCATGGGTTGATAAGAACACCGGAGAATAAATCACGAAGCACGACTATGGTTGCCTGGAACGCGTCTACGTCTGGTGCGTTTACCGCATCCAAAGAAGCGTTTAAGAAGTGGTCCCTCGACTTTCGCTCGATGACGTCATAGAAATGTTATGCTGGCGCCAGTCACGATTCTGGCGTTGTCCCAGCAGTGGTGCTGGATGGGGCAGATGCCTGTTCTGCTACAGGTAGCTCTCGAGCGTGGCAGTCCGAAGAAGTTTTGGCAGCCAGAAGTCTGGACGCCGCGACGACAGCGACAATCGTGTTGGCGCCTGCTTTGTGCGGGTATTTCTCCGACTAAAAGCCAGAAGCGCGACATCCGACAGCAGGGCACTCCAGCTTCTGTTACGTCATTTGTTGCCACTTTAATACCGTTTTTGAGGCATGGGCGGGACAGGACGCTGAACAGACCTATCGGAGACGCGCTCCAGGAACCATAGCAAGGTGCATGAACAGAATAAGCGACGCCCCTTTTCATTTCTAGGCCTGTCAGTGACTGTAGGCCGTAACGAGAGGGCACGGCAACATGAACAGGTTAGCATCACCAGGGGCGATTTGCTCATCTTGCAGCCGCGGCCGCGGCTGCGGCCAAGAGGGATTTTTATGACACGTGACCAGCTCCATGGGAACAAGGAAGTACCTAGTGTCCCTGCCTAATGGCGGAGAAATCCGTATCGCTTCAAGCACGAAAGCCTAATTTCGCTCGCTGTAATCGACTGCAGGGATTTTTAACTGGTGCCCAATTGACCGCCCCTGTGTACTGTATGAGCGGCAGGTAAATTTACGGCTAGAGAGGGTAAATATCAGCCAAAAGAAAGAAAAAAACACGCAAGATAAAGCAGTGGAAGTATATTTTTATACCTCCGCCAGCGCCGGCGGCTTGCGCCATGTGCTGTGGTCGAGAGGTTAGAGCGCCGGTACTTGACGTCGCTACGTGCCAGTCCCGGGTTCAAACCGCGTCAGAAACTTTTTTTCTCCTTCTTGTATTTGACTGCACTCCCACTAAGAATGTAGACAAGGCCTTATGAGCTCTATAAAATCATTGGGTGGATAGTTCTGACTCACCAGTTCGTTGTTGATGACCTCGGAAGAGCGCATACATATCTCTGGTCACCTTACCGAAACCAAAATGGCGATCGTTATGGCAACAGATTCCGATCAGCCAATCCAATTGCGAGGTTTCAGTCACCTGTGGTTCAGTGTATACTTTCCCAGGACCAATTGACTTTAGCCCGAACCCTGACCGAACTCCTGCCCCCCAGGTGAGTTGCATCTTATCTTAGTCACCACAGCTATTTCCAAATTAAAAAAAAAAAATAACGTAGAACGTGGTTTCATATGTTCGTGCCTGTTGCTCCGTGTTGTTCGGCGTCCTGATTGGCTAATGGTGCCACCTCAATGGCCGTAGAGCGATAATAGGATGTTCGGTGCTGGCCGCACCCCGTGTTTCTTAAGCTGGCAGTGAGAACTGTCCAAGTAGAACAAGGTTTGATCAGCCTCGATCATCTGGGGGTCATTTCACAACACTTGAGATCGCAGTACCACTACCTAGTGAGAATCGGGCGCCAGTTGAGAAACAACTAATATCGCCATAAATTCGCCACTCTGTTAATACGCTCAAAACTTAATCGGAAGGCCTTCGTAATGCACTCCTAGGTTTGGAAGAGCCATACACTTTTGTTTCTCATGACTTTTTGCTTTGTAGGCACGAAATAAAACCTTGGCGTAAAACGAATTATTCAACACGTCCCGTTGAATGTGGCGTATGCCCTGTTTGTTATAGTGCGATGTTGGCACAAAATTAAAAGCCTAAGTTTTTGTTATAATCAGTGCATATTAAGTAACCCACGCCCCCCTTCCCCAAACCGTCGTCCAGGCATATTGTTGTTTTGAGCGTACGCATGCTGCATGTTCTGGTTTGCGCTTGGTCAAAGGGTGGCGTAGTACACACCCAAAAATGTCTGCGATTTCATGTTTCTGGTGAACGTAAAGACAGCCATTCGAGGCAAATATTAGAAAACTAAAACATTTCCAGTGAATAACAAATTTGTGCATGTCGCAATTTTGTTTATAATTCTAATCGCACTTTGCGTTTTGGTATTCGCCTTGATCCTTGAGTCGTTTATTGCGATCCACTAAGCTAGTTTGACTTACCTGTACCTCCTGAATCGGTGCAGTAAAGTGTAGAGTGGTGTACTTCCGGTGGTATCTGAATACACATACCGGAAGTACACTGACCTTCACTTTTCTGCACCGGTGTAGGAGGTTTAGGTAAATCAAACGAGCCTACTGTATCCGTGTTGAGCTTACTCTAACAAATCTGGGGTTTGATTTTCGTCACCGCAAAAGGGCGTCCGAGCTCTAATGGTCTCATCGCGACGTGAGCGAAGATAGCTTTCGCAGGACGGTTTGTCTGCTAACGCGAGTGAAGAACGCGGTTCGTCTTCTACGAAGCGTCACTTGCAGGCGGAAAGAAAACAAGTAAACACTGTACGTCGTCTGCTAACAGCCCGGAAGAAAGTCTTATCGTCTGCTAGAAACCGAGCGCTGCAGAGAAGTGAGACCGGACGCAGGTTAAAATTCTGGCCGTCTGCTATTTCAAGTTGAAAATCATTGATAACCCTTCGCTTCGTTTACAAATCTCAAGTTGTTCTGCGACCGTGAGTGAAGGCGTACCAAGGACAAGCACATGAGAAGCCGTGAGATTTGTTCGCTATTTGTGAGTTGATGAGACGTTCTCGCCAAACTTTGGCACGATTTTGAACTTGCGAATGCGGAGCGCCAGCTCTACTTCTTGCGCAGGCGTTGTGGTGACGTCAGAAGACCTGGTTATGATTGGATCTGATTGTAAGGATAGTGTATATACCTCAAAGCTCTACCCACTACCCTTCCAATCTGGCCAATCAGAGCTCGGCGTCTTGACGTCAGCGCAACTGCGCAAGAAGCAAACCAACTTGCGCTCCACAAATTCAAAAAATGCCTCATTGGTTGATTACGCGCAAGTTGCGCCGACACGTCCAATCAGCAGCCGAGAACACACGCGCTCTCACCTTGACCAAAATCAGACCTTTGTTGCGTCTAATTTCCACAAAACAAACTGGTGAAATTCATTTATTGTAATCTACATATGATGCAGCAATTGGCTAGTGTTTGGGGGAGAAATTGACGCACCAGATATTTAGAGTAAAGGAAAGTGAACGCAATGACGGTTTTTCGTTTTGTTTTTAGAGTGTGACGTAATGCAACGTACGCTTTTAACTAATACAAGCAACTCAGAGGTCGCACTGGACGCAAATATCCCAGATTGTGGCTTGGTACCAGTAACTATATTTTGTCTCGCCCTGCCATGAGCAACAAGCAAAGCTATAAGTAACGAAGGTCAATCATGAGCCAGGTAAAAATGCAAATGAAAGCCGTTTACAACGCCCTGTAACACCGAATTAGAGCGCAGCTCTTGAGGAGGAGGGAAGGGTACTGAGGAAAGGGTATACCCCTCCTCCCTCCTCCTCACCTCCTCATCCTGCCTGCCACTTCTCCCTCCGAGCGGCGTCGGCGTAACCGTGTGGTCATGTGACCCTCGTGACGTCGCGTGACCCTTGTGACCTCAGGGGGTCACGTGACCCCCTCAACCCCCCCCCCCCTTAGAGGGTCACGTGACCCCCTGAGGTCACGTGACCCCCGTGACGTCACGTGAGCCCGCGAGGACGTTTCGGCACTGTGCCGAAATGTCACCATGCCGAACCGTCTCCGCGGCTACTTCGACGGCGACGGCGACGCCGCTCAAGCCGGAAACGGGCACCTAAGAGCTGCGCTCTAAAAGAGCTACATTGCTACGCCATGTACATCCGCGTCCCCAGAGGTACAGAGTAATACGCGAATCAGAGCCTATCACTGCGCGGTAGAGCACGTGGTTTTTAACTGGCTTGTGATTGGATCGCTGCTCGTTCGTTTTTTTTTTGTATTCTAAGGTATGGCTGGACTATGTGTGGGTCTTTTTTGCTTTAAAATACCCCATAAAGTCAACGACGGAAAAATAAAGGTGGGTTGAGAAGGAGAGCTGGGAGGGGGAGCAGTTTTAGTTATTTTTACTGATTGATATAACCCAGAGCAAGGAAATTTGAAAACCGCTGGGCATTCCTAAAATGTTTTTGCGCCGCATTCAATGTCTTTAGAGGCAAATTTGTCAAGAGCTAAACTATATGTCTGTACCATATTCTTGTCCTTGGCTGTGAACGCTTTCGTTTCTTTCTTCTTCGTTGTCGGCAAGATCTAGGAGGAAACGTGGAAGGAAGTTACCAATTAAAAATCTAGTATAATTATACGTAGACGCGAATGCATACCCTGATCATAGCTTTGAGGAATAAATTGATGCAAACCTCGAACACTTCGGAGAAGTTAACGGGGCCCGTGATATAATTATTTTATAATTATATACCCAGGCAGCAAAAGACGTCGAGAGGACGTCGAAATAAGGTCCTAGACGTTGGGCGACGTCGAAGTCCTTAACAAACTTTTTATCGACGGCATTTGTAGGTCGACATGAAAGGTTCCGACAACATCAAACACGCGACGTAGGGACAACGTCATAAGCTTCACCTCGACGTTTTCAACAGTAATCGACGTCTCTTGGACGTCTTGTATGAGAAGTTCTTTGAACGTCGAGCACGAGACGTCATTACAATGTCCTGAACAACACCTTGACGTCTTCGACATTAATCGACGTCAGTTCTACGTTTTCTCCGGGAAGCTTTTTGATTTTCGAGCACGAGACGTCCCAACAATGTCCTGAGCAATACCTTGACGTCATCGACCTTATTCGACATCAGTTCTGCATTGTTTCGGGAGGTTCTTCGAACGTTGAGCGGGAGACGTCCCAACAATGTCTGAGCAACACCTTGACGTCATTGGCAATAATAGACGTCAGTTCTACGTTTTCTCCGAAAAGTTCTTTGAACGTGGAGCACGAGACGTGCCAACAATGTCCAGAGCAACACCTTGACGTCATCGGCATTATTCGACGTCAATTCGACGTTTTTGTTTTGGGAGGTTCTTCGAACGTTGAGCGTGAGACGTCCCAACAATGTCTGAGCAACACCTTGACGTTATTGGCATTAATAGACGTCAGTTCTACGTTTTCTGGGAAGTCCTTTGAACGTGGAGCACGAGACGTGCCAACAATGTCCCGAGCAACACCTTGACGTCATCGGCATTATTCGGCGTCAGTTCTACGTTTTGCTTCGGGAGGTTCTTTGAACGTTGAGCGCGAGACGTCCCAACAATGTCTGAGCGAACACCTTGATCACTCTGAACAAGCGCCTTAATAGAGTCCAAGGTGCTGTTGTATCACTTTTAAACATTCTCGTCAATGTCAGCGTTTTTGACACTGTGCATGCAATCCACCTTGCAACCTGGCTGAGCTGGAGAAATCTTTCACAATATTATTATTCTCGTGATTGTTCTTTTAGCAGAAATCAGGATTTAGCTTGGAGTCAGCGGGGCTGTTTTTACCGTTTTTAGCGTTTCTAACTTAATATCAGCGTCTTTGAAGCTGTAAGAGAATGATAATAATGTAAGAGATATCTGCAGCTAGCCACGTTGAAGGGTGGGCAGCATGGAATGTATTGAAAACGCTGTAATTGACAAGAAATCTTAAAAGTGATATGACAAGTCCTTGGGCACTATAGGATGCTTGTTTAGGGTGACACCGATTTACACCCAAAACTGCGTACCTATGGAAGTGGCCGAAATTACCGATCACTAGGGAGCTGAAAGAACACCGTTCCCATGATTCCTGGAGTGCGGGCCGGAGTGCTTGTGAGATTTAGCAAATGGTCTCTTCCGTACGAATATACATGCTTTCGCGAACATACCTTCGAGCAACAAAGCCAGATCCGGTTGATTCAATTGTTCCACGGTGACCCAGGTCGAGACCGTTATCAATTGACATCCCGTTCAGTCTCGACGTATGCTAGACGTTTTATGGTCGTTAAATGGGACGTTATTTCAACGTTGACATAACGTTATCACAGACGTGCGCTCGACATTTTCTGTCGTTAAATGGGACGTTATGATGTCGTTAATATGGACGTTCTCAATAAACATCCCATTCAGTTTAGACGTATACTCGACGTTTTATGGTCGTAAAATGGGACATTGTGTCAATGTTGATATAATGTTATCACCTGACTTCCCGTCCATTTCAGACGTGCACTCGACGTTCTAAGGTCGTTAGTTGGGACGTTATGTCGACGTAAAATCCACGCTTTTTCCCAGACATCAGCCTTTTCATACTACGTCGAAGGGACCTGACGTTCAGACTTTCGACGTTCTTTCGACATATGGTCCCTGACGTCATCGACGCTCTTTCGACGTCCTTTCAACGTGTCTGTGCTGCCTGGGTAACGGGCCGCGGTAACTTCCCTGAAGTATTCGAGGTTTGCATTCATCTCTCTCTCTCGCTCTCTCTCTCTCTCTCTCTATATATATATATATATATATATATATAACGGGCAGGGTGGCGGGAGGCCGAAGGCGTGGGTATATAACAAGGACGAAAAAATATATATATAGGTGTACACTCGCACACACACACACACACAAACACACACACACACACACACACACACACACACAGACACACACACATATATATATATATATACATATATAACACCCTAATTGCGTGCCTAACGAATATGATTTGACTAATTTACATATTCATTTTAGGTTGCATGTTCCAAACAAACATTTGCTGCTGATCGCTAAAATAGTTTTTTATTCATTTTTTAATTAGGAACGCGAGAAAATATTATATACATTTTTGGGAAATTCTACTTGACGCATTAACTTTCAAAGTGTTGTTAGTCGAATTCGAAGTCGCGCACAACAGAAATAATGCGAAGCATTACGTTCCGAACAAGCTTGTGCGGGAGCCCACAAGAACCGTCTTCCGGGGTCTGCTCCGTTACACATGTACTTTTTTCTATGCGGTCGTAAATTTGGGGAAAGGAGGAGGACAAAGCCTGGCAGATCGCCACGAGAAGCGGCCGCCGAAATGAAAAAGGTGGAGTGGCAGACAACGAATGAGATTAGAGCCTCATGACTGGCGTCCGCTGCGGCGAGACGCCGAAACACACTTCTCCCGAGCGAACAAGTGTGTTTCGGGTCCTCTCCGCTGCTAACGCTGTGCGCTGACTTCCAGGTTCCCCGAGAAATGGCTCTTTGATGCTCTGTGCTACCAGATCGTCGCGCTCAAAATCTGCGACCGGGCTCTCTATGGCTCCGTCGTCGAACTGCCAGGCTTTGTGAGTATAAAGGAGGCTATGGCACTGCACTCTCCGAGCGCGTTAGAGCGCGGAACGCCTGCGTCCGGAGTTTTTGAGCAGTTCTGTTGAGACACAAGCTGACATTGTCTCCACTGCACTCCTGTTCGAAAGCGTTCGACGACTGAAGTAGAGACAAAGGCGGCTAGCTTTGACTCTATCCACTAATATTTCCAACTAAAGCTCGGCAAACTCAAGTCCCTGCGCGCTATCGTTTCCTCGTCTCCCCAATTTTCTGCCCGCACAGTCACTCTCAGCTGAGAGTGACTGTGCGGGCAGAAAATTGGGGAGACGAGTGACACCACGCGTTTATTGGGCTAGCCTAATAAACACGTGGTGTCACTTATAATGCTCATACTTCTTGCTATTTGACTCGTTTTTCTGGCATTTTAATCGTCAACGCTGCAATAATATTGGCTATGGAGTGTTCGTAAACGTCAATAAGTGTCCGTGACTAGAACACGTAGGCGATAGCTGCTGTTCACCTTGTGCGGGACTGAAGGCGTTGACGACGCGGCGTCTTGTTTTCCACGGCATAATTACATATCTCATTTTCGCCAGTTCTCCCGATAGTTATGACAGTCAGAAGACCTGAGAAAAACGCGACCTGATATTTTTTGTCCCCTTCAAATATATTTGTCAAAACATTTGCCAGATAAAACATAAATATAACCAAAAAAGCCTCTGGCGCTAGCCTCAGAAAAATTTTAACAATCGAAATTAGGCCAATCGAACGCATAGACAAGCTTCCATATCGCTCGGGATTATACATAGAATAGCTTACACCAACGTGTGCGTCGTTAAAGAAGTACGCTCACATTCTGTGTCATTCCCAAACGCCTTGTTTTCTGTCCCTGAACCAGAAAAATCTGAAACAAATATTTGTGCGATATGACAACATAAAAAAATGTTAAGGGTTAAAATAAAACAAAATCAAAGCAAATTATACAATCGTAATAAAATAAGGACACTTTAATTGTTAACATAAAGTTATAAGACAAGTGCCCACATGCGGTACCATTAAGATTGTTACACAATTTCAAAAGATCAAGCTAATAATTATGCAATACCAGTTAACAAAACGAATAGGTACGCATTAAAATTTACAATTTTACAGGAATTCGACAGCTAAATGTAACTTAAACTGAAGGGACACATTTTGTGTTTGCAATTGAACCACAATACGAGACTACCTCCGCCGCGAAATATTTCTAGAAACAAGGTCGGTGAAACATGGCACCCTATGTGTTCTCGTTGCTTTCTACGCACAATGGTAGTGCCTTTTATCGTATTGAACTTCATTACTTCATGGTATGTTGCACCAAGCAAAGAAGTCGGTAATATATATGAGCGTCGTGTGTTACTCAATAATCTTACAACCTTAAACTATTGAAATTCTGGACGATCAAATGGCACAGCAATTAGCACGTAATAGACATTTGGGATTAACGAGAGTGATATCTACAGAAAACAACAAACAAAGTTTTGCGACCAAACTACGTCTCCGATTGTGGTAATGAGTTTTGTCTTGAGCTGTGCCACACGCAATACTCCTGAGATATACCACGAGCAATTACTAATAAACGATCGTCTTCCTCGGCCCAGGTTTTATACTTAGTCAACCGTTATAATACACATTTTAGGTGTCTTATACATGTCTTTCGTAAACGGTGTCCTCGTCCGCTCCTTCTCTTGTTGCTTCATCAAGCTTCAGTTTCCCACATTAACAAGTAGGAAACGTGCAACTACTTTAACTAAAGCCCCTAACGCAGTATCTTGTAGAGCCGCTCACAAATATTCCACTGGCGTCATTGTAGGTTCACCAAATTAATCGACAAGACCGAGCACGACCAGCTGGTTAGCTTAACTTAGACTAACCTAACCTAACCTAACCTAGCCTAGCCTAAGCTAAGTTAACCTAACCTGACCTAACCTAACCTAACCTTGCCTAACCTAACACAACGTAACCTAGCATGGCCTAACCTAACCCAACCTAACCTAACCTAACCTAACCCAACCTAACAAAACAAGAAAATCAATATTGATATAGGCTTTTGACTTGACGTGAATTTGAGCGACGCCAGAAAGAGCAGAAAGCATGCAAAAAATGTCGTATTTGCCTTCCGCCAAATTGTATTTCGATATGTATCAAGCCACCATAATCATTTTCTGTTAAATGTTTAGTTAGTCTCCTCAATTACTGCATTAAGCAGACAAGAATAATGTCAGTCACAAATTGTGCTGAAGTTTGCCTCCTTGCTACAGAACCTACCCATTGACGTGGCGAATTTCATGACAACAAGTGTCCAGCAAGTTATACTTAAATCTGTATAATGCACACAAAAAAAAGTTAAACACGCCTGCTCTCTACCCACCAAAGTATAGTCCCGTACGTGAGGTTTAACCCTAGGCGCCTTCATTCTGAAGAAAAGTGATTGAATTCTGAAGAACTCGCTGTTCGTTCTTCCGGCTTCGTCGCGACATCTCGACTGCGAAATAAACGTGCCACGCGTTCGATGGTGCCTCAGGAAAACATCCCATGGCTCATAATCATTTCCCTAGTCCGCTTAAATTTACCTCGTCCACGTCTATACTAAGGCAAATATCAAGATATGCTCCAAGGTTCGCCACTGGTTGGTTTTAATGGACGAAACGTTTCTGTGGAATTTGGTACAGGCCGCGTTTCTAATAGTAGAGAAACGCGATAAAAGAATAAAAGAAACCAGTATCGAATCATGGAGTTTTCCTGAGTGACATGCACTGTCATCCAGTACAATGCAACTTTACAATGAGAAAGGGTTGCTCTACTTAAGGACGTGCCATTTCCGCGTTACAGCTGAAATCCATATAAAAACGGTGCCATCTCGATTGTAGCACTTACTTCCCTTCACCAATGCCACGCAGTGTTTGTATTCAGCATTGATGAAAACCACGGGCACTCAATCATGTCGCACTCAGAGAAAGTGGCCTAGGGTCACACTTTCGCGCAATGGACGACAGTCGGTGACATTTCCGTGTGAGTTATGGCATTGTATTTATTCTTGTAGCTTATGCGGTGTTTAAAGTGCCATCAAGGGTGGGCGGTACTACTAATATTCTATCTAGGCATTACGAAAGTTCTTACTACCTCCGCTGTCTTCGGCCGTCTCGTCATCTGGCTGTCTCGGTTCCGAGGCATCTGCGTGTGTATAATTTGTTTGTTAAATGCTGATATTGGAAAGAGATGGAGTCCTGGCTATTTTTTCAGATGATGTATACTATAAGCCGGAAGAAAGTTTGAGAAAGGCGGCCTTTAATTATGCGTTTTTTTTTAATTACGCTAAAATGCGCCATGGTGCTGCAATATTTGTTTCGACGATTTTGTGGAAACTTGCGAATTTAAAGAATGAAATGGAGTGAGTATTCCGCTTTAGGAACACCGAACGTTTTGCGATAACTTTATGTAAACGGCTGCCGCCAGTCAAAATACAGGTCTCTTATATGAATATTTACACGGGGAAGTTAGGTTGTTTCAAAATAAAGACTCGTGTCTCCCGTGCAGATGGGTAACTTATTCAGTGCAGCACCGCTTTATTCAGACGGGCTCAGTTTGCGTTCCCGTTTGTAGCTTGCGTCCCTTTCACGCTTCCAAATAAAATACAGCATTTACCTTCATTTCAATCCCTTCGGTGAGCCATAAGGATCACTAGGACCTCATCCCCTGTCGCCATGATTTAGTGGCTAACTTTTAATCCTTGTAACATCCTCCTGCGTCAAAAGCTAATTTGCACGGCTGCGGCTCGGCGAAAAAAGTGGTCAGCTTCTGAAATATTACGAAATTTTAGTTACTCGCTTTACGAGAAACCGATTTCTTTACCCCTGAGCGTTTCAGCTGAATTGCTCCGTGGAACCATACACACAACTTGCCGCGTTTTAGTGAATCGGGAAACCCAGCGCAACCACGTAAATGATGATGACGGTGTCGACGGATGTACTATACTGCCATTTCGTACGCAAAATCGACAACGCGTTCCAGCGCGCAAAATCAGTGGCTCGCGTGGCACCGTCAGCAAGACAAGCATCTACCGGTCGAATTTTCGAGAGCGCTAAAACGAGATAAAGTAAAGTTGTTCCCGAAAGACCGGACATGTACACAATACGTCCTCTGTCCACATGAAGGTTAACGATCACTTGTGCCGCGTGGCGTGTGCTCGCGGTCGCCGCGGCTGCTAGCTGACATGCTTAAAGTACTTTACTCACGCGTAGCTTACAGCATTCATGATCCTTTTCTATTTTAAGCTCTCCTAAAAACACGATTTTCGTGTGGCCTCTCGAATGAAGTAAAGAGTGTCGAAGGAAAAATGGCTTTTCCTTGCCCCAGGCTTAAGTGTCCGTAGGGTCAGTCGGCGTTGCGTCCGCCATCTTGCAATTTTTCCTTGTCGTCTCGATTCGAGCTAACGGTTATACCAGCCCAAATGGAAGACACAACTCGCGTGCGCTTGCGCAGGGACGTTGGAGAAGTATTCGGCGAGGAAGCTTTTCTGCCTAAACGACTCGCTAAAAATTCTAATTGCGGAGAAAACCTACCTATCGACACACGATATTACACTGCGAGACCGTAGAAAAATCCTTATGTTCGTAAACCACCTGAAAACAGTACAATACTGCCTGAACGTTGCCTAACAAAAATTACAACGCAAAAGCCACAACGGCCAACGCACACCGCGCGTGTTGGCATCAGTCATATCATGCCAGTATGAAATCGATCGTCAAAACTGGACGAACATAGGCCTGTTCCTCTCGGCCAGGGGGCGCTGTAGCATCCGCGTGACGCAACCACAAAAGAGACGCCTCCACTAGCTTCTTTGAGACGCCACCATCTATTGTTGTCCACGGCCGTATACTAACCTCTCTTAACGCTCCTCGCGTCTGTCCACGCGAATTAATACAGCCTTTGAAATTATGCAACTCTACAAAAAACGGAAACCCAGCCTGAAACTATTATATTTTGTTCGCCAGGGGTGTTGCTCAGAACGTGAGAGCTATAGGTCTATTCCCCTGAAATTTGTTTGGAACACTCCGCGAGCTCCATTCTATCATTCTGCGTAGTATGGAAAAATCGTAAACGACGGTGCACCAGGTTCTCACCTTCCGTGCCACACGACGCTATTATATATATTATTATTTTTGTATTTGTATTTATCGAGGTGTGGCACGCGTTGCATTTGAAATTTTATAGCGGCTTTGGCCGATCAGAGAATCGGTGTTTCTCGCGTTCTTCTTTATTTTTCTATTACAAAATAGTATGCACACTGTTAAAAAAAAATCAAGTTAGCTCACATTCCTGCAAAACACCGAGCCGCTATCCTCAGCGACGAACAAAAATGTTCCCAGCGAGTGACGTAGCTGAAAATATGACCAGAAACGAAGAAACGTTTATCAGGGATAATCAGTGTGACGTTTCACATGCTCATCATTCTTAAGAACTTTTTTCTTCAGATTTATTTTTATTTTGAGCTTCGTTATTCGCTGTGATCCTTAGATTATTCGCCATGAATGGCTGTCGTCGTGTTCTGCAAAAAAAAATGAACTCATACGCATTTTTTTTTTTTTTTAGAGGGCTGTTTCATTAGGAACGACAGAGCGTGGCACACATGGAGGTAGGAAGCTTCCGGGGACGACACGATGCCACCAGAGGAGAAGTCGGGGGAGAGTTCCGGTTGGGAGCGACTCGCCCGCAATGACGACCAAAACCATGAGACGCTATTCGACGAACTTGGGCACCTATGAGGGCATTTCCAACTGACCGCGACCTCTACTTTCTGCTTCACTCGGGATGTTCTCGTTGGGCTGGTTCGAGGCGGTATGTCGCCTCCTCTTCTTCCTACCATCGTGGTTGCGTAGTTGTGATAGTGTATTATAACTTGGTATAGTTTACGAGATTTCAGCGGCCCTCTAGACAAAAACTAGCCGAAGATACTTAAGACTTCTTAGGTGTAGGAATGCGAAAGGATTCCTCCACGCAGCGCACGCATTCTTACAAGCAGCGCGCCACGTGTTCATTTCGCGCACTGCGCTCCGGCCATATTTCTTATCACATGCTTAGAATTTGGCTCAATTGCCAAATTCTAAACGCGGCGATAGCCATATTTCTTATCACATGCTTTGTCTCATTTTAAGTCCGAGCGCTCGAGAGGCTATTGTCCTACGGAGCCAATGAAGCAGTTGCCGAAAATGCATCGTCATGGCGCTCAATTTGTTTTGTACGTTTGGTATTATTGAAATATAACCCACGTTGTATTTCAATTAGAAAAAAAAATAACATGATTTTTTTATGCTGTTAGGTGCTTTGCATTATTTCTTTACGTTCGTGTATACAATCCTTCTTGCATTTTTCGTGTTATGCGTTTAATATATATATATATATATATATATATATATATATATATATATATATATATATATATATATATATTACGTTATCGTGAGGACGCCGATCACTATGTTTGAGTTCGTAACTTTGAGCCGTATGCAACTTGAACGTTAAACTTATTCGGCTAGTTGCTTCGGAATTCGTGAAGCCCCGGCCTACGTAACATGACCTCAACGCAAATTCAGTTCCCGCTCTAAGTATTGCGGGGAAAATAATGCCACGGGACATCGTGTCGCGTGACTAATACACAAATCCAGTTTCCCCGTTAAATCTAGCGGAAAAATTGACATATCGCGACCTGATATCACCTGATGCTAGATCGTTTAACGTAAGCATACAATTTTTTCTGCGCGTATATCTGAGTACTTAAAAGAAGTTTAAAGGCCGACCAACAAGCAGAAAGGAAGCAACTCTCCCTCAAATCTTTCTTTCCATTCGAGAAAGAGGGAGACACTCCTCCTTTGTGCGGGGAGTAGCTCAGAGATGGGCTCTTGTGGGGAGAAGAGAAGAGCGCGAGAGGGAATGGAGAGAAAGAAACTGGGAACCGGTTTTCTGCCCGGCAGAACACGATTCTGTAGGTCGGCCTTCGAGAGACCAGTGCCTCGTGAGACTTATTAGCATTTTGCAGTGGCCTCTTTTTCAGACCCTCTCCGAAAGAGAACAAAACAAAATAAATAAATCATGCACCAAAAATGCACCACCAACCTGCGTTCTTTTTTTTTTTTTGCTTTTGGTTTTTTGTATGCGTGATCGATTTTGCCGGTGAAAGCAAACCCAGCAAAGGCAACGATCGACCGCCTTGATGACGCACTTTTGGCGCTGCTGGATCAGCTTCATGGAATCGCAGCGTCGGCTGAGGTCAAACATAAAGTGGAACGGGCTTAGTTTTTTTTTATATTAGGTTGTGCTCTTGTTTGTTTTGTGTATCACCTCTTATTTAAACCTTAAATGGAGCGTAGTATCCTCAAATTAAAAAAGAATCTAAACAGAGCTGTAGTCTCTCACAAAAAAAAAATAGCTGAAGAAATAGGTCATGCCCAGAAAAAAACTCTCCGCTCATTGTCCAAACCGAAGGGGAGTGGTGCATAAGGCGGAGCTTTGTTTTTCTGAACGCCAACATAAACAAAACGGCATTTTTTTTTTATTGTGACGTCACAATAAGTATGCATTCGTACTGAGAGACATAGTGACGCCAGGATTCACTAAATAAGCTATGCCGTACACAACGTTTCTAGGTTAGCTCAGATACAGAACTGCCCCTACACTCTAAGAAATGCCTGCGCCTCTACTTACCCGCAAAACACTCGAAGATCCCATCTCTGCGATCTACGAAATCAGTTCAGCGAATCATGAAGCGGAACATCTGTTCAGACCTAAAAATGAAGTTTGCGCTGTGGCATTACGCAATGCATAGCGTCATGCTTGCATTGCGTAATGCCACAGAGAAGACTTCATTTTTTGGTTTAAACAAATGTTCCGCCTCATCATTAGCTGAGCTGATTTCGTAGATCTCAGAGACTGGCTCTTCGAGTGTTTTGCGGGTAAGTAGACGTGCAGGCGATTCTTAGAGTGTAGACGCTGCTTGCAGAAGCAGTGCCCCGCTTCCTTTCACTTTACGGCTAGTTTCCCGTCGTTTGACTCGCCACCGTTTTGGGGGGACGGCTGCTACGGTGACTAAAACCTATTCTAAGCAAAGCGCATGTTTCGAATCATAATGTCTGGATGACGTTTCACCCTCATCCATGAAGAACAAAGTATTGAAACGAAAATCTTGACTGCGCTTCAAACGAAGAAGGGCGGACTGAAGAGAGTGAGGGGGAAGAAGGGGGGGGGGGGGCTGCCCCGCTCCACCGGAGTTCCACCACTGAGGTAATTTAGTAACGTTTGCTGTAGTGTAAACTGACAGCAAATCAGTCATATTGGTGCGTAAAAGCAGTGTTGCCATTGGTCACTAACTTTTTTGCAGACGCGCCTGACGGAAGATGCAAGAGATGTTTTGAGTCGTCGTCCTTCTTACTAAGTTATTTCACGACAGAGCAAATCAATAAAGCGACGATCTCCTAGCATCTTCTACACCACTCAGAAAGTCGCATTTCAGAACAATAAAGGCAGGTTCACACATGCGGCGCAGCTTTAAATCGGCGCTAGAAAACGGCACTGATGCAGCTCTCGCTTGCACGTGACTAATCGCTGATGTGGTGCACAGTGGTGCACGTGACTCATCGCGGACGTGCTGTTCCACAGTGGTGAGTGGCGATACAGCACCGATGCATCGGTGCTAAACCGACAAATCGGCACAGCACCAGCGCCGCATTGGCGTCTTTTTCAGCGCCGTTTCGGTGCTGCTCTGCATGTGTGAACGAGCCTTCACTGAGAAAATATACAAAGGGTGCAGGCAAGCTGGTGAATAGTTACCATGTTGAATTAACCTGAGACGAGTAGAAGAAAATCATCAAAACGTAGAAGGGACAAAAATTAGAGAGGACGACGTCGTCTTGTCTATTTTCTGTCCCTTCTTCGCTTTTATGTTTCTTTCTACCCCTGTCTCAGGTCTAATTCAACGAGGCCTTAATTGTCGCGAACGGCGTTTGTGTGGCTCTACGCATATAAGTGACACCCTCCGGGAGCCGCTGAAACGCAAACAAATGCGGCGTGACGCGAACAGACGAATGACCGTGGTAGTGGTGTGTGTAAAGGAGGGAAAAGGAGTGCCCCGACTCTGAGCCGAGTTTTCTAGGGACTATACTTCATTTCAGTTTAAGTCCAGACGCAGACGACGTTGCGAGCTAGTGGGACCTATCAAGCAGCTTCAAAAGCGCAAGTCACTAGGCCTTTTTTTATTTATGAATGTCCATGCATGTCAGGACACGTACAAAGAAATAAAAGCCGTTTACAACTCCCGGAAACGCCGAATTAGAGCGCAGCTATTGAGGAGGAGGAGGGAAGGGAACTGAGGGGAGGGTGTACCCTTCGTCCTTCCTCCTCATCCTGCCTTCTACTCCTCCTTCCGAGTTGCGTCGGCATCGCTGTCGCCGTCGGCGTAACCGTGAGGTCACGTGACCCTCGTGACGTCGCGTGACCCTCGTGACCTCACGTGGGTCATGTGTCCCCCCTCTCGACCCCCCCTCAAGGGGCCCTGAGGACCCCCCTGAGGTCACGTGACACCGCGGGGACCTTTCGGCACGGTGCCGAAACGTCAGCATGCCGAAACGTCGCCGCGGTTACGCCGACGGCGACACCGACGGCGACGGCGACGGCGACATCGCTCAAGCCGGAAACGGGCGCCTAAGAGCTGCGCTCTAAAACATGAACACCACGATGGTGCTCTGTTGGAGCTGTCTAATCGGTCCGATCAGCTCGCAGCATATGATGATAGTGCAATTAAATCCAAAGGTGCAAGCGAACTGGACAAGGATGACATAAATAATTCCTGGAGAAGGGGAACAAGGAGGACAAAGGACAAACACAAATCCCCAAACACAGCTAGGTGACTTGTGCGCGAAAGGAAAAATCCGCCTTATGCTGGTATCGTCACACTTGTCCAGCTCGCTTGCACCTTTGCATTTAATTGCATTATCATCATTACCTTAAAAAATGCAAGCCGTTCACCCTTATTGGCGTTAGAGTGGTGGCAGCTGATAAAACCGTTTGCTCTACTGACGTCTAACTCCTTGCTAGCTCCAGTTGGTAGAGCGCTCCACTGGAAATGGAGAGGTCCCTGGTTCGATACCATGACCAGGCGGATTTATTCGGTCGCACACCATTCACCTAGCTGTGTTAGTAGATTTGTGTTTGTCCTTTGTCCCCTTTGTTCCTCTTCTTCAGGGATTGTTTTCGTCAGTTTGCAGCTTCGGCTGCTTCTGGACTTAAAGAGAAAAGAGCTAATGACGCCATTCCTCTACAAAAACTAGAAGGCGGGGCCTGTCCTCTAATATTTCCGCGTGCATGGGTGCGAGGGAACATACGTGCCACTCACGCAGGCGTTGGGGGTTCGATGCCCGGCGCCGGAAATTACTTTTCAATGCGAAGGCATTAACTGTCCCAAGGAGCGAGCCGACGTCATCACCTTTGAAGCAGCACCAAACGGCACCTTAAATTCTTTTTCCAAGGGACTCCAGCTCCCATCTCTAGGAAACCACGCGAAAAGCCTAGACAACGGCACCTAGTTTCCCCAATCCCAAAGGAGCGGAGTAAAGCTGATGGATTTCGGCTTCGGTCCCATTGGCTGGCGCGCGTCGACAAGGCTGCCATTGGCCGCTGTGCGTCAGTTTCAAACGACGGCCACCCCATGGTGCTGCGTGTCCGCGCCGCGAGCGCGCCGGTGACACGAAGCGTCCAAGGTCAGAGCGGCAAGGAGAGCTGGGAGAGCGCGCGATCGGCCGACGCAAATACGGCCGAAACGGAAGAACGACAAGCATGCTTTCGCATTCACAACTCATAAGAAGTGCTTTGGTGTACCTCGAGCCTTTTCTCTTTATTAATTCGTTCTTCTCCGTGCTTCCGTGGGATTCGAGTTTGCACTTGTCCGGAGTGTTCCACGCTCGAACTTTTTATGACAAATGTTCGAGATACCCACCGTAGTAAATAACGAGCCCAGCGTGGCCTTGATGAGTAAGTCTCTAAGATTCGAGGCCGAATGTTCGAGATACCTAGTGTAATAGATAGGGAGCCTAGCATGGCCTTGCCGAGTCAGCCTCGCTTTAGCCACCTGTCATGCCCACGCAGCGACGTTCGCTTCTCCTTTTTGACGCTCATTCTCTTTCTCGTTTTTCGCAAAAGTTCGCCGATTACACCTTTATTTTTAGTTTTACGTTTTTTGATCATTTTCCATCTGCGATCATATTAATATGCAATAGATCAGATATTGGCATGGGCTATAAAAGACGGTTTAGATGAGGATATGCTGGTGGCTTCTCTGCCTACCATAAAGATCGACACGCACATGGCTGAGGGGTTTTTTTCATTAATAGACGCAGGATGGGCAAGCTGTAAGCTCCTCGCATCACACAATAAAACCGAGTCTATTTGGTGCCGAGTTCAACTATCCATAGGAGTCTCTCTTTTCTTGGGCACCTATTATCGTCCCCCAACCATGAATGACATAAATGAGCTTAGTCGTGTACTATCGTAGATTCCTGATAGCTCTTTTATTATGGGAGGCGACTTTAATCTTCCAAACGTCGATTGAACGAGTACATATTTTTGTACCCATAACTTTATTGTGTGTAAGGGTTTTACCGCCCTTATTGTCTCGTTTTCTCTTAAACAATTTGTTCTCTCACCAACAAGAAACACTTAAATTTTAGATTTGTTATTGACTAATAATCCAAGCCTTATGTCTAATTACTGTAATTACTGTAATTGTAATTACAGTAATTACAGTAATTGTAATCACTGTAATTACTGATATTAGCGACCACTGTGCTGTTGTCTTTACTCTATTACTGAATCAGATGCATAAGACGTCAATGCCTGTACGAAAAATTATAATGTACGAGAGAGGTGATTACGAAAATGTTTCTCCTGAGCTTTCCGTTTATTTTCGTCATTTTTTAAACTTGAGCGTGGAGAGTGATGTTGAACATTTGTGGAGCGCTTTCAGACAAAAGATAACGGTACTCGTCAACTCTTACATACCATTCAAAATTCATAAGGGAAATAAAAGACATAAATCATGGATTACTTCTCCGATTCGAAAACAAATAAAACGTAAACGCTGAGTTTTTATGAAGTATCCTACAAATCGGTCTGATAGTGCTAGGCAACCGCTCAAGTAACTATCCAGGGATATTAAAATAAATATACAAGAGAACAAACTGACCTTTTATGACTCTTTTCAAGATAAACTCAAAAATTATCTTAAAGAGTTCTGAAAGTTTGTGAAAGTTAAAAAAAAAAAAGATACCTCTGTTCCTGATTTGTTACAAAACGGCAAGTTAGTAGACAGCAACACTGCAAAGGCAGCGTATTAAAATTCATATATTAAGTCAGTTTTTTCACCTTCTGCACCGAACTATGTCCGTCCTTTGTCTGACCGGACCACAGTAGTGGTTCTGGCTGCAGTGAACATCGTAGTAGATGGGATTAAGGACTTACTACGAGACATTGACACGTCAAAGGCGTACGGACCAGATTAAATTTTACCATTAATTTTTCACAATTGTAGAGAAAAAATTGCAGAGTACATTTAAGTATTTTTATCAAATCATTAAACACTGGTTTAGTTATGACTAACTGGAAAAGAGCGAATGTAATTCCAATTTTTAAGTTTGGGTAAAAAAATCTAGTTGAAAATTACAGCCCGGTCTCACTTAGATCTATTGCTTGCAAGATTTTTGAACACATTTAATATAGTCCAATATATAGTTTCCTAGACTATAGTCATTTCTTTTCCTCCTGCTAGCACGGCTATTGTCGAGGTTATTCATGTGTTAGACAGCTTGCAGAATTTACCTGTTTCATTTCAAGCACCATATACAAGAAACAAAGTGTTGATTCTGTATTCTTTGAATCTTTCAAAGCTTTTGACACTCTGCCACATCATCCATTGTGAAACAAACTTGTATATCTGGGCATAATTAATAAAATCATCAACTGGATTGCTGACTATCTTTCCGATCGCGAGCAAACTGCGGTACTTTATTGTAAAATACGTTCATCAGTTATTGAGACCTCCGGAGTACCACAGGAAAGTGTGTTAGGGCCCTTGTTGTTTCTTATATTCATTAACAGTGTTTGCGAAAACATATAGTCTCATACAATGTTCTTCGCAGACGACTGAATCGTACCTTGAATTACTGAAAATGGAGTGGATGCCAGTGTGCTTTATAACGATTTAAAAGAGATCAAAGACTGGTGTGACCGTTGAAAAATAAGATTACCCAACGCTAAGCGTAAACACATCTGTTTTCTCGCTGTATATCTTTCTCGACCGCATATAAACTTTGAAATCTGATACTTCAGCATGTAGAAAATTATAAGTGCCTAGGAGTTCCTTTGTTGTAGAGACTGAAGTGAAATGATCACGTGGATAACACTGTTTCTAAGGCTAGTAAAATGTGCTATTTTATTCGCATCATTTTTAGAAATACACCTGGCAGTGTAAAACAAACATTATATTTTTCTTTCATTCGACCAATTCTAGAATATGCTTGAGTCATCAGGGACCCGTCACAAAGTTAACTTAAAGTAGGAACGGATTCAAAACCAGGTATTACGGATCGTTACAGGTGACTACATCTATTATACAAGTTGTACAAAAATGAAAAACAGATTAGGTCGGCATCCCTCGAAGAGAGAAGAAAGTGCTTGAGATTGAAATTCTTTCACGGCGTATATTACGGACAAACAAAAAATTCTTTACATTTTTTAACCACACTATGCACCTACAAGATGGGATCATTCTACGAAATCCGAAAAATTTATTTACAATACTGACTGCTTTTTATTTTCATTTTTTGTTCAAATCATACGAGAGTGGAATGGATTTACGGAAGTAAGTGTATTCATTACTGATAATTATCTCTTTTATGATAAACTGAAAATCTGTATTCACGATTAAAATGTGTGTTTTATTGTTGTTTCCGTTTATCTATTCTATAAATGGGTATTATTATGGCATGATGTTTCCTGTAGCCCCCTGCATAACGTTTAAAGGCACTGTCGGTAATCATATAAAATAAATAACTAGATAAAATATTTAAATGATTTGCTCCTAGTGCGTTCACAAAAGATATCCTTAAATACTATGCTTTTTTTTCGTGTTGGTGATCATTCTGTTTTGGTTTGTTTTTCATACTTTCAAAGGGGAATAAATACCACCGACTCTCTAACCAGTGATCTTTCATGCATTAAATACTGGCAGTATTATTATTCAGGTTATCACAAAAACTAGGATTACACTATAAATCGTGCCCTCGTACCATTGCGTTTACTTTCTTCGTCGGCATCGTCGATCCGGGTTTTTTCTTCAGCTTCTGGGTAATCTGTGAATTAAGGCAGAATTAAAGCGCTTTCCCTTGTCAGGCCACTTAGTTACGTCACGCCGTGCAGCTCTATTTGCAACTACAAATGTTCTACAGCTATGCGTACTATCTACCATGCAGAACTGGTGGACTACCTAAACTCTACGTATTGACGCTTCTACGCCTTACCATATTCAGCGTCGTTCGAAACTTCGTTTAGCCGAGTTGATTCCAAATCATCTGCAATAAACGACAACCTGTGTGGATTTCGTCGCACGAGTCAACTATACGGTGTTCACTAGCTACGTCACTTGCCAGGATGAATGAAACCTATTATAAAACAACTTTCTCAAATGAAGATTGCATCATTATTGTTTATGTTGGGGTGACAATGCCAACCTCCTTTTTTTTGCTTATAGTCAACTTTCTCGGACATTCTGTTCAATAAACTTTTCAAATAAATTTCAACATTCAAGTCGAATCGCGTTTTATAATATTTAGACAACTACAGTCGTCGAAAAGATCACGATATTTTGTCAAGAAAAACTGAAATTTATCATTTTATAATTTGGCCTATAGAATTCAACGCACAAACACTGTGTAGAGCTGTAGAATAAGAGCTATACGCGTCCAAAAGATTAATCGCTGATCGTTTCTATTTGATAACTGGCATCTAAAATATTCCCGGGGAACATCGCGAAATTTGTGGCTGTTCATTTGAAATTTTATTATTATTGCATTTAGCAGATAAGTGCCGAGAGGAGAATACGCAGCATAGTTGGGGGTACCAGAATGATAATAAGTCGAAATAATAAAACCACACACTCGTGAGTAATAAACGATACTTGAAAATGCTGGACATAATTAATGATAAAAACCAAGAACATATAAACCTACCGACTATTTTCGACCATTCACAGTGCACGCAGTTCAATTAAGAGTGCTGCATCTTAATTCCAAAGGAACACAAAGACACATTACGTCATGCATGTAATTTATTAAGTCGAATATAATTTCCCCGTGATAATTTTCTGCCGTTGTTAAATATCATAGATTTTAAACGTCTGCGTTGCAAAACGCGAAACTTGTATTCGGAGTGATCTTAACCTTGAGTAACGCCCGGAGTAGGTTGCATAAACATTTATATTGAATGACAAGTTAAGTGATTCACTTCATCGTATCTAGAATTATGCAGAGCGCAAGTTCGGCTGTTTTTTTTTTTTTTTTTTTGCAGGGGCAGTTGTGACGTCAGAACAGCGAGCTCTGATTGGTTCGGAATGAAGGATTGTGGGTAGACTTGGAAGCAGCTTCCCTTGAGGTCTACCCACTATCCTTTCAATCAAGGCCAATCAGAGCGCGGCGTCTTTCTGACGTCACCGCAACTCCTGGGCAAGAAGCAGACGACTTGCTCTCCGCATACGATCCGAGTTCCTAACCACCCCTTGAAATGATGCAGTGTTTTCTTTGTATGCTATAACGCGCAGAGGTAACAGGAAATTCGATTTCCGCAACACACTGGTGGATTATGCAGCGAGTTGGGCATATAATGTACGAGCCGAACGCATTTAAAGTGCGCAACTTTCATCGATAATCTATAGATGTTGATTCAAAATTGATGGCGATCCTCGGTTGTGTAGCACGCCGCTCTGTGGGGGGGGGGGGTTCAACGTACGGCTCCGAAAATTCATTCGTTCATCGAGCTTGTCTAACAAACACGTAAATCATTATTAGTCAACAAAACAAATATTGGTTTTAAAAAAAGCTTAGCTTCCGAGCGTTTTTAAATAATTGTTTCGACATCGCTAGGAGTAAATTACCCAGATAGTCTGCACGCGGCATTCGAGGAAGTTGAGCCTTGCAACTTCACGTCGCACAGGCCAGCAGGATAAACCGCTTAAAACGCACAGTTCGCTTTGTGCGGACCATGGCGCCCATTAAAATCAATGAGCAGACGGTACGGCTTAGACGAATGCCAACCGGCGTGCATAATTGAAGGCGAGCGGCCTGCTATCGCGAACATTGCTCCTTGTCCGCTTCTTGAGAAGGAAAAACAGTCGGGCGGAATGGACGAGAGTGCGACAACACGCGATTCCCGGGAGACGCCTTCACCAGGTCCAGAGTGACTCTCGGCCAGGCCGCTCACAGAATCACTTGACGCAGCACGTGGTACTATTATTCCATCGAAGGCAGACTCAAACGGATGCACTCATTGGACGTCAGAGTGCCCTCAGCCGAATCGAGGCAGCTCTGACGGCCGAGTGAGATTAAACAAGTCGATGATGGGGCAGGCAGCATGTACTGTAATCAACTCAATCATCTTTAGAAGAAAAAAAAACGAAGTTATATAAATGAGGAAAACGAGTTAACAGTAATACGGGGTCGCCGGGTGTCATTAATCCTCGACGAGGCTGGACAGGTCTTGGCACACGTTCGATAGATTCCCGATAACGGAACCACTTTGCGGTGCTCGAGCGCATTTATTAAGCGGTTGCCGCGTTTGTTTGTGTTTGGGAGTGAGGTCCATTTTTCCTTATCGGAGAACATGTTTGTTCTTCGATATCGGCCCTGGACGTACTGTGAGCCGTGTGGTATCGTTCTCGAACCGAAATAGGCGGAATGAATGACGCTCTCTGTTGTCGCCGACGGCAGCAACGAGAGAGTGAACCATCGTATTTATTTCCGTTCAGTCGTTGTGTATTCTGTGGACCTCCACGCTTCATACTGTGTGTCCATGGACTCGCTCGAAGCTTCAGATAAGCTAAGACTCGCATTAGGATCTCTACTAGTATAAACCCTAAACGTTCAAGAAAATTGTTAGGTTGGGGGGAGGGGGGAAGGGGGAAAAAGGTCGTTACCGGTCCGCCTCAGTTGCTGTCACAAAGAATAAATTATATCTTCGTTTGAGGTTAGTAAAATGTACAAAAATGCGTTAGCGAACAGGTCCTCTTACTCCAAAGTCCCTGCTTAATGTGACTTGTACGTATCCGCTCCGTCTGCTCTTAAATGTTCTTGTTTTGACAAAACGTAGTCAATGTTCGCATTTTGTTTTGCGTAAACACAAAGCTGCGTTCAAAGCAGGCTTGACAAAGTTCCCACTATCAGTCGGTTTCGACGCCACGTGTTGTAAAGTATAATATGAAATATTATAAGTAGCTTTTGTGCCAGATCCTAAGTTTAAGAACCGAGCTGATGACAAATATTGTAACGCGCTTGGATGCCTGACCACCTGTGTTAAATTTATTTCTACCTTGCTAAAAGTATGATACGTAACGGGTTTGGTGCAGGAAGTTGCGAAACAAAGAAAAGGCTTGAGTGAATCAATTGCTTATTAAAAACTAAGGCAATGTCAAAAAACGGGCAACACTTTACTTCAAATTTGTGGAGTGACAGTGAATATCACGCTAAATGCCACGAGAACGAATCCTGTTATTGCGTTAGCTCATGAGATGGACCCATGTCGAGAAGTAACGGTTGATTTGCCGCGAATAATATTCAGGATTGCAACTGCTTTTAACTATTTACTTTTTCTTCAGTTGACCACATGATTCACGAAAATTATTCTATAACTACTATTTTTAGTTTACCAAATAAACTATTCGCATAACTTTTTCCTTGCAGTCTTTTCTTTTTAACTGCGTTTATGTCAGAGTTGTTTTATTTGTCTCTTCGGATGCACAACCTATTCAAATGTTGTCGCAAATCATTGTAATTTTAGAGCATAGTTCAATCAAATGTTGTATTCTTGTGATCTTTGTTTTTCCTGGCATTGATGTTTACGGAAGCAAATAAAGAATTAACTTAATTTCGGCTAAGCTAGGACTGTAATGAAAGGATCTATTGCAAAATCTTGTTTTGTGAAAACAGAAACAAGACCTTCCAGTTTACAAACACAAAACAAGTTGTATTTTAACTATAATGGTAGGTGTCGCGATCTCTAATACAGTGTATGGTCACGGCGTGTCAGCCGAAACACTTATTAAACATTACAATGTTTTGCTTTAAAAAAAAATCTATAATACAATATCAAATAAAAGTGCAAAGTATAAGCTCTGCTGGTATAACAAAGTGTTCTTTTCCGCATGAGGACAGGACCACCATCTTTGAAGTAGACTAGAGATGCATGAGGGACACGTCAGTCACGGGACAATTTGAAAAGCACGCAATATGCGCTCGTTAACGAGGTAGCCTAGAAATTCCTGTAATTGACTGGGAACAAATTGAAACAAAGCCACATCAGCTCACTAAAAATTTCAACAGAAACACCGAGAGAACAATTGATTGACAAACTCCCACACCGGAAGATGTGTCGAGTTCATATGCCCGCAAACCAACGCCTGTAAAGCAAGCTCTGCCCCATGACGATCATTTGTGCGGGGAAGTGGACCTAACGTAAGATCGTTTCGCAATTTTTATTTTGATGCGAGGTCCCGCGAGTAAATATAAATTTCAAATTAAATGTAAATTTAATTTTACATTCAAAGGAAAAGCGGAGGCAATTGAACTCGCTGCCTGACAAGTCCTCTGTCACCGTACATGGTTCTTGGTTCGGGACAGTATGTCAACAGTTAACTACAGAGAAAAAACTGTGAAAAGAAACACGTTAAATGAAAAACGCAATGAGGCATTGTGTGAAAAGGAATACGTATTTCTCTCTAAAAACGTTTATACATGATTTAAAAACAATCAGTCGCCACCAGGAATTCTCTCTTGTTTTTCTCTAGATGTTGAGAGGCACTCTAAAAGATTATTTGGTCTTCACTTTTATATTTTGCATAATTAACTATGTGGGGAATTTTCGAATTGTTTTGTGAACTTTAGATTACTAGTGTTTGTATATTTAAATAGTTTATTTTTCTTGATTATTCGTTCAGTCAAGGTATAAATATTTTTATTTTGAGGCATTTTTTTGTAAGCAGAGTCTATAAATTAAAAAAAAAGTCGGCAGATCAATGAACCGTGCCGATAGAATGAAATAATTGGGACGAAGACGGGCCGAAAGACAATATATTTTGCGGCACCGGAATTTGAACTCGGGTCTTCCAATTGCCAGTCCGACATTATAAGCAGGTGTTTGCATGTTCTACCGGCAATTGGGAGACACTCAATTTCATTACACATCATTCACTTAACGTTAGCGGAGGAATACTAAAGTAGCCAATTCGCGAATTCGCAACAAACTGGTACAACGAAAAAACAAGTTTATACAAGGCTACTAAACCATCATCCAAGCTAGCGCACTTGCTTGGAAGCATCGATATTTTTTAAAAGTAACTGTAATTGAATAAGTTAGAAGCTTCTTACAAAATGTAACTGAGTAGACTACTAAAACACAGCTGGTGACAATTTATCTTTGAAAACCTCGAGACTGAGGAAAACAAAAAGAGGGGCACAACATAAGTCTCAAACTCTGCTACGATTCATTTGCCAGCGACACGTAAAATAGCTGTCCCTCCTCGCCGCTGAGGTACGCCACTTGCTCCTGACAGAGGGTAGCTTCACAATCCGCCCCACACATCCCGCCACTTTTTACATATATGTAAGAACCCCGCGCTTCCAGACGCAGGCGTAATGCTGCCGACTGCCGACAGGTGGAGCCGCTGACGCCCCCAAAAGCCTTCTCCTTTTCAAACAAAACCCCGTCGAGACAACCTTCACAAGTCATAAGACCGAAGACAAACAAAACAACGTGAAGGTTTGGAAAAACCTCCAGTCAAATCCACAAATACCGGTCACCCTTTTCCTCACCCTTCCCCTTCCCCCCTCCTCTTTTTCCTTCCGCCCACACATCCCCCAAAAATAATAAACAAAAGTAAAAGCACAAACCGCGAACGCACCAAAATTGCAAAAATATTAAAGAAAACATGACCAAATATTATTATCCCGTGGTACAGTGGTATAACCTTAGATGTAAGGAAGACCTTGTCTGTTTGTCTAAAACATTAGACGGGTTACTAATGTCATTACCCACTGAAGCTATTCAAATAGGTTGTCTCATTCATCAACCTTTTTGTCCCCGGTGTCATTTTTCTTACGTAAAATTTCAGTTTCACCCCATAAGAGGGACATCCATTGCTCTCATCTACGTGTTTGGCAGGTCACTAGGATTTCGCTTTCGGTGAAGTTGTTCCTCAAAAATCACGAGACTGACATGCCATT
This sequence comes from Ixodes persulcatus, assembly GCA_013358835.2. Lineage (NCBI taxonomy): Eukaryota > Metazoa > Arthropoda > Arachnida > Ixodida > Ixodidae > Ixodes > Ixodes persulcatus. Next base: position 302,321 of record JABSTQ010011055.1, read on the forward strand.
GAGGATTTTGATTAATGACGCGGAAACCTTTAAAAGGGTCGTCTTATAGTTTTTGATAAAGGGACTGTTGGTTGTATATTTCGGTAACACTTTGTCGCGTTGCTATTTCGATTAGTTGGTGGACCTACAGGAGACTTTCGCCGTCCGGAGTGCTAGGTGGCCTCTCTCGAGTTCAAAGATCTATACTATTCTTTGGACCAGAGTGAGTTGTTGACTCGGGCGAAGCTTCTATTAGAGGAAAATGTGGTTGTGTTCCAAGCGTTGTCGAAGATAGAAGTATACAGCTGCAAGAGGTTGTTAGAAATGTATTTGACAGTGACCACTATGGGGTGCGAGGGAAGGAGTTTCTCCAAAAAGTGGAAGTGTGCAATGGCTCGCAAATGACGCCGATTCTGCCAGAAGTCTACCTGAGAGTGCTAGATTTGGAAGTGCACTGGTTTTGGAGGATTGTCAAAGAAGTTGTACTCTGATCAGGCGCTACGTGGATGATATTTTGGTATATGCGGGAAAAGGTTGTGCATTAGAAGAGTTTTTGGATCTCATAGTAAGGGCAGCGCCGGGGCTTAAATTTCTGTCTGCGCTTTCGAAACTGCAGTTCTTGAATAATCTTGGATATAGATATTCAGTTCTTCGATATATTCAAACTGCAGTTCTTGGATATTAAGTTGTTTGTTGGTAGAGAGACTGCGTGAACGGTAGGAAAAAAGGAAACCGAGGCATTTTTCCCGTACTCAAGTTATCATGCTACAACAGTCAAGCGGTGTGTTTTCGCCGTTACTAAATAACACGATAAAAACGTCTTGAGCACACAAAGCAGCCGTCGCTGTGCATGCTCAAGTGATGAGGTTGACAAAGGCAGGCTAAAAACAAACGATATTGATCGGTGCAGCGGAAAGGGCTTTTGAAGATGTGGTGGAAATGGTCCGGGAAAGGAGGATGTTCAACCAGCTTGGGGGCGTTCCTCACTTCCACTCGGTTACGCAAATTTGAGTGCTCTTGCGATACAGTTTATTGTAACGGTCGTCTTCAAAGCCGATTTCAAACAGGGCAGGCTTACACTATTTTCGCGTGGGTCGAGAGGTAGCATAGAAAATTATAGGAACCGTATAGTGCTCTGAAAGGGTAGTCTAAGACACCCCTTCGCCGTGTGGGTTTATATACGTAGGACAAACAGAAAGATGTATTATTGACGGGTTTTTGGAACTCAAAAGAGTAGTAGCTCAAGGGCGCAAAATTGGAATTGCCAAACACGTATATGAGTGCAATGGATCAGTCCCTGAGTGAGGTGAGATTGACATTTTATGTAATAAAAATTACACTGGAGAGAGGTCGCTAAGGGAGACCATTTGAACAGCTTTGGTGGGGAATTGTGTTAGTAACCTGTCCAGTGTATTACATAAAAGGCCAGGTGTTTCTTGCTTCTAGGGCCCTACTTCGGCAGCACGGAAGATAACAATTGCTCATGTTTTCATTGATATCATTGCTATTTTTGTGCATTCGCAGTCTTTCTCTTTTTGTTTTCATTCTTTTTTTTCGTCCTTTTTTATTTTTGGGAGGAAGGGTTGCAAGAGGTAGAAGAGGGCGATATACAGGGGAAGGAGCCAATGTTTTTATGAATTTCACTCAAATGTTTTCGAAGAGTTAGCGGCTTTATGGTGTGTTGTTTATTGTTGGTCCGGGGACTTGTCAAAGCCCCCGTTTTGGGGGCTTCAGTGACTCCAGCGGTCGGCAGGTGGCAGCATTGCGGCTACGTTTAGGAGTGCAAAGTTATCACCTTTGTGGGTGAAGTGGCGTGAGATGTGGGGATTGATCGTTGGGCTCCCCACTTTCCAGAGGAAGTGGTATTCCCAAGTGGCGAGAAGGAAAAGCTATTTAACCTGTGGCTGGCAAATAAACCGTAGCTGTGTTTGAGACTTTGTGTGCATGTGTCCCCTTTTTTTCCCATTTTCCTCAGTCTCGAGGTTTCTCAAAGATGAATGTAGCTGAGTAACGTGGCAAAGCCACAAAAATTACAATGTAACTTTAATTATTTCTTAGGCTCCAGCAGGCTCCTGTGAACCGAGAATCTATCTCGGTTGAATTATGAAACTATATTAGGCTCCGACGTAATGATTTCCTGCTACATTTAGCGGGAAAGGGCCGTGACCTTGTGTATGTTTGAGATGTTTCATCTCTATTGAGAAGTTTTCCCCTCCCCTTCCAATGTCTATAGCGAATTCTCAATCAGAATAATATTTAGTTGCTAAAAATATCAACAATTGAAGCAATTAGTTACTTTACAGCTTAAACTCGCACCGGATGAGTCATGATGAAGACGGCAAGCTGTACAAATGTAACGCAGCCGCGAACGACGTAACAGACCTTCTACTGAACTACTAAAAACCCAAGCAGAATGCTGGGAAAGTATAAACATCTGCTGAGCGCCGATCGCGTTCTGTTTACAAGAATTCTAATTAAATAACCAAAATAAAGCCATGAAGAACACACGTGGAAAGTGCCAGTAATTTTAGATTTGTGTTTTTGAACAATTACTGCTACATACTCCCATACGTGGATTGCAATTAACCACGTTCCCAGAATTCTTTTTTGTGCTTTGTTAATTCAGTAAGAGGTAAGTTACACGCGCTGTTAGGAGCGAGTAGTGAAATCCCCATTTGAGGTGCGTATCGTCATTTGTTAAAATGCTCGGAGACTTCTCTGAGTTACAGCGTTTTATCGATTGCACCTTTCCTACTACTCTACAAGAGTCATCCAAGTCCTAAGGTTTCCTCATTTATTTATTAAAAAGCATTTGCCACAAAAACCTAAAATTTTGGCACTTCTGCACATAGTTGTTGTGTAGTTCTTTGCATTTTTGATGAAATCGACCTTACGGCAGCCTGGCCTCCGCGAAGTATTATTGGGGGAATTTTTCCAGACCAATGGAATATTGCAGACACAACAGCGAAGCGCCTCAAAAACTACTCGACCAGGCCGATTACCATTCATTGTCAAAAAAAGAAGAAAAAAAAAAACTTGTTGGGAACAGGAGAAGGAGGTTGGGCAAAAAGCGAAATTATTTAAAATTGTTTTCGCGAAGAAACTTTTACAGAACTGTGGCCCGATGAGAACAAGCATCGCCGTGATGCAAGATCACAACTGCGGCCTATTTCCGTTGTTTTCTCTGAAGCGGGAAGACTTTTATTTTTATTGTGTCTGTAAATTCTAGTGCTCACTATTGTGCCCTTCGGGACGCGGTGGGTGAGAATGTCTCCTTTTTCCCAGAGCATCGGCGCCATCTTCTTCTCCGCACTGGCTGGTGGCGCGAAAAAGTTTGGTAACATCTGACGTTTGGTTCTGGGTTTAAAAAAAAAAAAACGGCACTCACCTCTCGCTCATTCTTACTATTGATGAAATGACACTACTACTCATGCCGCTATCACGCGATAAAGTCACCCAATCCAAAGCAATTTCCCCCAAAACAAATAGTTACACATTGCTCGCCGCAGGTAAACGTCCTCATTTTAGTGTCTGAAATATAGATGAAACCAGGTTGCGCCACGATCGTTCGTCGACATTGCAGCGATGTTGCTGCGTGTTGCGCTTATTTCCAATGAAATACAGCATATTTTAAACTGCCTTTTTGTGCGTTTACCTACGCACAATGCAGACAAAAATATGAGGAAACTTGAAAGCTCCTCATATATTGTATTCTTCGATCATCCGGTACCCGCACACGGCGCCTATACCTAGAGACAACTTTTCTTGGTAATAAAACCAAAGCTAGGGGTACCCGTGGGCTCGCTCACATTGACGGGCCGATCGAAGCTGTGATCGCGCGGTCTTCACTTTTTCGGAAATGCCAGAAAAGCGCTGTCTCCGAGTATAGTACGTGTACGTATTTTATGGCACGATCACAATTAATTGATTGTTCGGATAAATGCATGCAGCGAGTCCTCGCGAAGTCATCATTGCCTTCCCCGCCCGAACTCGTGCTACCCGTTCTCAAAACGTTTCTCAATACGCTCGAAACTTGGCCTTGGTATTTGACGATAAACGCTTTATGAGCTAAATCATTTACGCTTCAGACACGTTCGTATCAACGGGACACAACGAGAGATAATTTCGCGGTTCCCAAAAAGGTCTCGAAAGGCCGCGTGTGTCGGACATTTTAAAGGGGACTTCGAAGACCCAGACGCGACGTGACCCGGGAGGGCGATTTGCGCTCCGAGATCAAAATCTCGTTTGGAAAACCTCCATCGATCTTAAGGACGGCGGTCAGTTGACCTTGGATCGACAAAAAGACGTTGTCCACGAGGAAAGCCGATGTCGAAAACCCATTCGGGTAAGCGGGGTGTCCCTTAAAATCGCGTGGTCTGAAATTATAAACAGAAAATGCACCGAGGAAACAAATAATCTAATAAATGTGTTCGATATTCTTATTTTTTATGCGTAACATGAGAAGTATATTCAGCAGACAAAGATTAAATATGTTTCATTTACTGTATTAAGTGCAGATAACTAATTGACTATGTTGAATAAGTGCATTAAGGGGTATCCGGACAAACTGGCCACGAACAAAATGGCCTCAGACAAAACAGTCCCTGTCAAAATGGCGCCGAAAATAGTTCCAAAATAGTCCCCGGATAAGACGGGTCCCAGGCACGTTTTGAGGCATAGTTTGCTTGTCTTGTTTGGGGGGAGGGGGGGGGGGGAGGTTAGTTGATTGTTTAAACTTGTTGCAAATTGAACATAGAAAATAAAAAGAATTCTGAATACTTAAGTTATGAAATGCTATGCATTTTAAAGTTTACATACTCAATTGAAAACACATGGCATGCCAGTAGCTGACACTAGTCAAATGTATAATATAACAATTGTCATAATCAGCAGAAAAATAAAAAGATTGTTCCAAAACGCCATTACAAAAAAAAACAAAAAAAAATGACGTTTGTGTTTATATAGTGTAAGATCGGTTAGCCTTTCAGGAGCGACGATACTAGTTTACCCTGTAAATTAGAAATTTTGCCAGTGCACTACCACTGCTAGCCTGGGGTCTTTAACCTGCATCACGCAGTAGCGATACACTAACAAACGCATGCCACCACAAATATCGGTATGTGCATGATTATGTGTTAATTATCACGTGCATGCGTTTTTTGGAAGCTACATTGGGCCAATATTGAAATTATAAAAAATGCTGTTGGAGTTTCTTAAATTTTCTTCCCGCCCCTCTGTTTTACTAAAGTAATAGTGGAGCCGACGCTACGAGCTGGTAGGGCCAATCAAGCAGTGCAGAAAACCAAACGTACTAACGGCGTTCGTCAATATTTGTGCATATATTACTGGCTAGTCTAATAAATCACAGAGTGCATTGCGACATTGCGCTCTTAGTGTGCTTGCTCGCATCTGTGCACCGAATTCTAAGCTCCAAATTTGTACAGTGCTCTGATTTAAGAGAATAGGAGCCATAAAGCCGGATGGGCAATAATAGAACTTAAATAAAATTTTCGCCTACTTTGGTTGTTTCCTCAAATATATCACAAAAACCTTAAATACATAAAAATATAGATTTTACGTGTGTTGAAAAACCTTCAGAGTGGCAGTTCACTAAAACATCAAATAGCGCCCAGTGTGTCAACAAATCAATCGCGATCGTTTTGTCCGGGTTTGCGATTGGGACCATTCTGTCCTGGGCCAGTTTGATCGCGACCATTTTGTCCGAGGTCATTTCTTCCAGGACCATTTTGTCCGAATTCATTTTGTCCTACACCCGCATTTAGGCGCTGTTGTACTCTGACGTATTTCGTACGCGAACGAGGGCTGGCAGAAGGGGGCTGCGACACCTCCGTTATGCCGAGCACGTTGGGAAACATTTTCGTCTATAAAGCTCTATCAACTTACTTCGACTTCGACGGCGCGCAACCACCGGGGGGCACGTGCACAGCGCTACCTCGAGTGGTCGCCTTTATTTATTGCGATAGCAGTCAGTGGGGCACTTTCGCGGGTTTTCGCCGTGGACCGCGGTCCATATCGACGCGGGCCATTTTCGGCACTCCGCCAAAAGACACCACATTGACGTCAGCGCCGCTCGACACGACTCTGACGTCACGCGGTGCATCACGTCGCCTAAAAGCAAATAATCCCTGGAGAAGGGGAACAGAGGAGACAAACGACAAACACAACTCTCCAAACACTGCTAGGTGACTGGTGCGCGCTGACAAACTACACGCCTGCCTCTGGTATCGAACCATGGATCTCTCCATTTTGAACGGACCGCTCTACCAACTAAACTAAAAAGGAGTTAGACGTCAGTGGAGCAAACGGGTTTTGTCTGCTGCCACTAGTGTAACAAAAACTTAGGTGAGCGGCCTGCATTTTAATGAGACGATGTTAATTCAATTTATGAAAAGTTGCAGGCAAGCTGGAAATAATAAACGAACGTTTATTCTGTCCACCTTGCCTGCAACATTCTGTGAATTGATTTACCATGTCATTTGTTACCTAGCCTGAGCTGACACCATGACGTGACAGTGTCATGTCGAGTCACGTCGCACAGTGACACCAGGTGTCTTAATGACATCAGACGACACTGCGAGTCCCGTGATGTCATGACGTCACGAGACACTGTGACGTTACGCGACATTCAGACGTCACGTGACCATACGTAGTCACCTGACATCGTGACGGCACGTAGAAACACAAACGTGAAACGGCTCATAATAAAAACAAAAAAAACGTTTTAGCTAATTTAGCTAAGAGCTGTTTTCGGGCGATAAAACCAATATCGCCAGGTGGTCGTTAAGCGGGCGAAACCACGGGCGTGGAATTAGGCGCACCTATACGCCTAAAACTTGAGTGCGCGATTTAGGACGTGTTCTTCTCTGACTACAAGGCGGTGTTAGTTTGTGTCCAATAGCATTCCGCAAGACGTTCTGGCAACCACACCAACGATAGGGAACGGTTCATGCATGCACACCCAGTTTCGTCGTTCCCTGAGTTTCAAAATTGGGCGCGCAATTTTCGAAGTGTTCTCCAATAGACCGATCTCACCAGCCAGTTTGACTACGCCACCACTGCCGCAGTGCATCGAAAGAACTTTAGCTTTTCTGCACGTGCGACAACCTTGCTGGTGCTCTGCGCGTGTAGAGCACGACACGGCACGAGCCTTTTTGTGGCACGGCCGTCTGCATCTTGTGAACTAAAGTTATGGCGGTGTCACGCATGCGCCGAACGCTTGGTGAGATTGGTGTATTACCAGGAGGCAGTCGTCATTTGTGTCCAATAAGTTTGTTTAACAGATTCATGAAATGCTCTCTACTTATTACACACTCATTAGTTCCAAAACGCTGTAAAATAGGAGTTCGGTGTGTTATTCGGTTTAATACGAAACGGGGGCATAATGCGGTCTCTATGGTGCGCGCTCGCACCTTTACCGTTCATTCCGTCCGTCTGCTCCCAAATGACAGTTTAGCGGCTCCGACCTTACACCTCAGCGGTCGCAGTGTATCACCTTACGGGTAGCGTAAGTGTGTACCAATTTTTGTTTTCTTTTTCACCTGCTTATCAGTTTCACACATAGAAACGTCTCAATTTCACTGATAGAAACTGAGGTGGAGTACCAGATGAGAGAGCGCAGGGACGTCAATGCCCCCCGCTCTGACTGGAATTAATAGTGGTCTAGACGCAAAGCTTTGCCTCTGCTTAGTGTACCGAACGCCACACCCCGGCGTCCGACGTTCGGCGTTCGCCTCATAACAGTGAGTAAAGACAAAGCCTGCTAGCTTTACGTCTATCAACCAGTCATTCTAATCTGAGATAGAGCCAATGTACAGGGTGTCAGAAAAGAAAATTTACAAGGTCTTTTTTACCTGCAAAAATAAACTAGGCATCCCCGAACGCTCATTCTCCGCCCAAAGGTAGAGCTCGAGGTCACAACCAGATGCCAAAGTTTCAGCCCAATCCGATAACTTATTCAAAAGTTATAAGTGATTTTCTGAACATTTCAATGGAAAAATGGAGCCCATTTTTGCCCGTCTTCGGTTTCTGGTGCCATAAAGCCCCATGTGTTTGAAAACTGCCGTCGGCCGCCATTGTCCCATTGACATTTTCAGAAAATCACTTATAACTTTTGATTAAGTTATCGGATGGGGCTGAAACTTTGGCATCTGGTTGTGACCTCTAGCGCTACCTTTGGGCGGAGAATGAGCGTTCGGCGATGCCTAGTTTATTTTTGCAGTAAAAAAGACCGTGTAAGTTTGATTGTTTTTTTTTCTGACACCCTGTATATAGCTTGATCTGTCAGAGTAGCGCTTCGCTTTTCCCCGCGCCGCCTCTTGCCGTGATTGCTCTAGCGTGGTAATTAAGCAACCGGCCGAGTTGGATTCGTTCCTATTAGCGGTGAGATGTTTTGGTGGCGCACTTCTATGGTTCTGTCACGTGTGAAAACCGGAGAAGAGAAAAGAAGAGGATATCGGCAATTTTTTGTGACAAGGAAGGGGAAGGAAAAAGGAAGAGGAAGACGACTACTGGACAGACAGCGAGGGCGGACGTGTTTGGAAGAGCTCCGCAAGACCAGGGGAACGAGTTTGGCTGCGCTCCGAAACCGACCCTACCCGCAACCGGCTACGCTCCGATATTCGGTCTTCGCTACGGACCAGACATCGTCCAGGACAGGACCCATCGTGGCACCGTCCGATCAAAAGGTCGTGAGTGACTTGACGACGGAGACTCGGGATTTTTTGGAAGGGACCGAACGTGACACTCGTCCTTGTGTCCCTTTCTTGTTGTTTTTTTTTTCTTTTTGAGCTATACCTTGAAAATTACCAATTTTTTTCTTTCTTTCTTATAAGTTCTGTTAAATACATGTAATATTTTTCTTCTCGTTATCGTCAGTCTCGCGTCATTATTTCGCGTGCTGTGCCGGGCGAACGTGACAATATGGCGAGCCTGCCAGGATTCCCTTAACTTGATCACGTCGGCCGGGACGCACGCGGATTGGTGCAGCCGAGCGAAACGATATGGACGCCGAAAGATTAATTGCGGCGGGGGAAAAGTTAGGCTACGTTGGTGCCGAACTAAAGAAGTGGGTAGAGGACGAAAGAGCTGCCATGAGGGAGGATAGAGCATTGGCAAGACAAGAGTGCGAGGCTGAATGCGCTAGGTTAGACAAGGAGCGAGAAATATTGCAGCTTAAGCTAGCAGTACAAGAAGGCGTGGTAGACGGTCAGAGAGAAGTCGGGGTGCTGGCGAAGGTGCGACAAGTGCTCCGGGGCACCACTTCAGCCCGCACAAATTCATTCCGCAATTTAAAGAAGGTAGAGATGACTTGGATGCGTATCTCACGAGATGCGAACGCACAGCGACGGGACTTGGGTGGCCCCAGGAAAAATGGACAACCGCGTTTAGTTTATGCTTTACTGGCGAAGCGTTGACAGTAGTTGGCCGCCTATCCCCGGAAGACACTCTGGACTATTGACGAACAAATATGGCGCTGATGCAGCGATTTCGTTACACCAAGGAAGGGTATAGAGAGCGGTTTCGAGAGGCAAAACCCGAAGAGGGGGAAACCAGAAGACAGTTTGCCGCCCGGCTAGCGTTATATTTCGACCGATGGATTGAAATAGCAGGCGCAGAACGGACGTTTGAGGCTCTCCGGGACAGAGTGCTGGTTGAGCAGTTTCTGCTGACGTGCTTTAACCGTTTCTCAGTGTTTCTTCGGAAGCGAGACTGCCAAACTTTGGATGAGGTAGCTTCCAAAGCCGACCTATTCCTGGAAGCCCAGACTCAGACCGGTGCAAGCAAAACGAAGACTGATGAGCTGACAAAGAAGTCGAGTACGACGTTCGCGGACAAAGTGGTGAGCGGTGAGGGCAGGAAGGCCGTACGGTGCTTCCTCTGCAATAAAGCTGGCCACAAAGCAGAGAATTGCCACAGCCAACCGTCCACGTCCAGAGTGGTGACCTGTTGGAATTGTGGCAAAACCGAACACCAAGCTAATAATTGCGGGGCGAGACCAAACAACCGACCCCAGGCTTCCTGCCTGCGGATGGAACAACGCGACGAGTCGGCGGTCGAGATCAATGCAGGTTACATTACGCTGGAGAATGGCGTCAAGATCCCGGTGGTCAACGCGGCGGTGGGACGAGCGCCGAAGCTCCTGGTAGAAAATATGCCAGTAGTAGAGGGGCGTCTAGGTGAAAAGAGGATAACGGCCTTGAGGGACACAGGATGCAACACTGTCGTCGTCCGAAAAGAATTGGTTTCTCCTAAAGCGATGACCGGAGCATCGAGTCCGGTGTTTCTCCTGGACAGGACAGTGAGGTATCTACCGGAGGTGGTAATTGTGGTGAGGACGCCGTATTTCTCTGGAAGTGTAGTAGCGAAATGCGTAAGCAATCCCTTGTACGACCTAGTGCTAGGGAACGTTCCGATGGTTGGAGGAGTTAACGATCCTGATCCAGGGTGGAATGATGACGAGGAGAAACAGATGGTTAAAACCGCGAACGACGCAGGCGTTGACTGAAGAGAGCGGGGATCCGAAGCGAGACGGAGTCGCCGGAAAAAGTCAGGGTAGCCCCTTTGAACAATTTCAAGCGGCGACACAAATCCCGTTACCACGCGACGAGGAGCCAGTGTCAGTTATCAACGCGGTGGAGACAGTGAAAAGAAGCGAGTGGGTACGGCAGCAGACCAGTCTAAGAGTTCCGCAGGTCTCACCTCTTGACGCTACGGCTGAAGAGATGCTGCGAGAGCAAGAAAATGACGATAGCCTTAAGAAGTGTTTCCGCAGCATCGGTAAGGTAATTTCCAAACACGCGGGTAGAACTAAATACAATTTCTTTGTAAAGATCAAGTTGCTGTATAGAAGTTGCATATACAGCTCGGGAAGAGTCACTGATCAGCTGGTCCTACCGGAGAAGTTCAGGCGAACAGTAGCTGCCATAGCACACGATGGCATAATGTCCGGCCATCAGGAGATGAACAATACAGTAGAATTGGTCACGGAGGAGTTTTTCTGGCCAGGCATGCAAAGTGAGGTCCGAAGGTATGTGCGATCCTGCGACGTGTGCCAACCCACCGTACCCAAAGGAAGAGTGGGCAAAGTACCCTTGGGTAATATGCCAACCGTAGCGACACCCTTCCAAAGAGTGGCCATCGACATCATAGGTCCCATTGCTCCCAAATCTGATACGCGGAAGAGGTACATCTTGACTAGGGTTGACGTCGCCACTCGATATCCAGATGCGGTCGATTTAAGGACAATGGGTACTCCTGAAGTGGCCGAAGCGCTGATGGACATGTTTCCACGGTACGGCGTGCCGGTGGAAATGCTCAGCGATCGTGGGTCAAATTTTACATCCGAGCTAATGAAGGAGGTGGGCTGGTTGCTGTCAATGAAACATCTGCTAACGACACCTTACCATCCCATGGGTAACGGCCCTTTGGAAAGATTCAATGGCACCATCAAACAGATGCTAAAAAGAATTTGACAGGAAAGACCAAGAGATTGGGACCGCTACTTACCCGCGCTACTTTTTGCTTACCGAGAAGTACCGCAGGCAAGCTTGAGATTCTCCCCATTTGAGCTTTTGTTTCGAAGGAGAGTACGGGGACCGTTGACCATCTTGAGAGAGGTATGGTCCAACGAGGCGATGGATGAGGAAACGAAGACTTCATATGGATATGTTCTGGAATTAAGAGAGAAACTCGAGAAGACGTGTGAGATGGCACATCGTTGCCTGGACGATGCCAAGAAAAATATACAAGGGCTATTACGACCAGAAGCGGGTCAAACTAGAAATGAAGACAGGGGACAGGGCACTGATACTCCTTCCCAGCGACAACAACAAGCTGCTCATGCAGTGGAAGGGGCCCTTTGAGGTGACTGCTAGAAGAAACGAGGTATACTCCGAGCTAGAGGTCGGAGGAAAGAAGAAGGTGTTCCATGTGAACATGCTGAAGAGGTATGAAGAAAGGAAAGAAAAGGACCATCCTGTCATGAGCTGTGGGTTAGCCAAACTTGGCGAGAGTGACGACAATAATGGAGACGAAAGCGATGAGATCCCAACCATGGCACTGACGAAACATCAGGATAGGCGAGATGTGGTCATCAATATGGGATTGGAGTCAGAAAAGAAGCGACAAGTGTTAGCCTTGCTCTAAGAGTATGAGGACATATTCTCAGATATACCAGGGAAAATAGAACCCATCAGGTGCGACCTCAAGCTGACTAAAGGAACCCCGGTGCACACCAAACCGTATCCTTTACTATTAAACGTACAGAGGCTGGCGGAGGTAGAGATAGCCCAGATGCTGCAAATGGGCGTCATTGAGAGATCGACATCACCGTACAATGCGCCAATAGTAATGGTAAAGAAATCAGATGGCTCGAACAGATTTTGCATAGATTTCAGACGGCTCAACAGTGTAATAATATCAGATGCTGGCCCTATACCGAGGGTGGACGTCACATTTGCGATGGTAGGGCACAAGAAGTTCTTTTCGAAGCTAGACTTGTCGAAGGGATACTGGCAAATCCCCATGGAGGAAGAGTCCAAAAATAAGACCGCGTGTTCTTCATCAAGCGGGTTGTATCAGTTCAAGTTTATGCCGTTTGGTTTGAAAACGGCAGCAGCAACTTTCACAAAGTTGATGCGGAAGTTGCTGGAAGGGGTGCCCAACACCTATCAATACATCGACGATGTACTGATAGCAACAGACTCATGGGAAGAGCATCTGGCCACCCAAAGAGAAATCATGAGCAGGGTACACAAGGCCGGAATGACGGCCAAACCAAATAAGTGTGAAATTGGTTTTGAGGAAGTTAACTTCTTGGGGCACAAACTGGGACTGGAACGAATAGCTCTGAAACAAGATAGCCTAAAAACAAATGCAGGACGCACCCAGACCAACAACCAAGCGTCAAGTCAGCTCATTTCTAGGCTTGACTGGGTTTTACCGGGAATTTGTTCCGAACTACGCAGAGATAGCATATCCTCTGACAGAGCTGACACGGAAAGGTGCTCGCAATCAGGTAGAGTGGGACCGCGAGCAGGAAGAGGCGTTCACCCGCCTGAAGGAGTTACTGTCTCAACCACCTATCCTTATGGCACTCAACCTAAGTAAGGAATTAGTACTGCGTACGGACGCTTCTAACTCTAGTTTGGGGGCGGTGCTTCTGCAACAGAAAGATGGCGTACTACATCCGGTGGCCTACGCGAGTAGAAGACTCAGTAAGGCAGAAAGGAATTATGCCACCATCGAGCAGGAGTGCTTGGCTCTAGTATGGGCTATCGGAAGGTTCACGCTCTATTTGTATGGCAGACACTTCCGTGTTCAAACTGACCACCAACCACTGGGGCTCTTAAATAAGGCCAAACTCTCTAACAGTCGTGTGATGCGATGGAGCATGAAGCTGCAAGATTATTGTTTTCATGTCGAATATATCAAGGGGAGCGAAAATGTAGGGCCGACTACTTAAGTCGGATTTAAACAAGAAACCGGCCTTTGGATAAGGATTAGTGATTAGTACGTACTAGTAAGTGGCATATGCGGTCGCAGAAAGACTCCGACGGCGCTCGAGTTACTTGTTTTGAGAGGCGAATAACCTAAACCTTCTTATTATTTTTTTTTTGTTGGGAATGGGTGAGGTAATGCGAGGTCAAGTGACTCGATTTTTTTCTTATTGACCCCATAGAAAGTTCGTGGTGTTTGGTGCGCGAGCGTGAAGTGACGAAACAGTGTGACTCTAAGATAGGTTAAAGGGTGTAGATAAGTGTTGACACACCAGTGCTTTGGAAATGAGTGCGTGGTTTTTCCAGAACGTCAGTGCCGAGAGCCTGTGTGAGTGCGGCGCAAACGTCGAAAAGGAGGATGGGAATAGCAACAGAGTTTAAGAAGTGCGGACCTTCGAGATGTTTTTTTTTTTTTTTAAGTCCAAGGATGAAGAAGTTCAACAATGTACTTCTTAAAGTAAGGGGGTATTTTCACGTGTGAGAACCGGAGAAGAGAAAGAAGAGGATATCTGCAATTGTTTGTGACAAGGAAGGTGAATAAAAAAGGAAGAAGAAGACGACTACTGGACAGACAACGAGGGCGGACGTGTTTGGAAGAGCTCCGCAAGACCAGGGGAACAATTTCGGCTGCGCTCCGAAATCGACCCTATCCGCAACCGGCTACACTCCGTGATTCGGTCTTCGCTACGGACCAGACATCGTCCAGGACAGGACCCATCGTGGCACCGTCCGATCAAAAGGTCGTGGGTGACTTGACGACGGAGACTCGGGATTTTTTGGAAGGGACCGAACGTGACATTCGTCCTTGTGTCCCTTCGTTTTTTGTTGTTTTTTGTTCTTTTTAAGCTATACCTTGAATATTACCAAAAAATTTTTTCTTTCTTTCTTATAAGTTCTGTTAAATATATGTATATATTTTTCTTCTCGTTATCGTCGTCTCGTCTCATTATTTCGCGTGCTGTGCCGGGCGAACGTGACAGTGTTCCCTCTCGTGATGTCATCACCTTGTGAACAAAAGTTTGATGGTGTTTCTATAGTTACCATGGTGGAAACCTGAAATCAGTGCGTTCTAAAATCAACACTGCCAACACTGGCAAAATTGAAGTTCTTCCATTACTTTTATTTCAGTCGATGGAAAATTTTTGCTGACGTTATAGTCAGTATTAGGCCAATCGTGAAAGGGCTACCACAGCGACGCTTTCGATCGCAAACGTCGCCAATAACAACTGGCAGAGCCGTACAAGGCCGACATTTGCGGAAGTAGCGTTCGGAAATTTTGGAGTGACACCCGTGTTCCTATCGTCTGCATCTTTCGCTTCTCGAGTAGCGGGAAGTTCAAATTGTCAATGCGCGTCTCTGAGCGCGTTGTATACGTACGGTAAGTCATTCGCTCGGAACTTCAGATATTCCCATGCCAGGATACTAACCACGCTTTCATGTAGCTTTTACTCACTTTTACTGACCTTTCCCGCGTTGCAACGAACGAATACAGTGGTAAAATTAGTCATACTATAGTCTCCCTTATACTCACAAAGCCTGGCAGTTCGAGTACGGAGCCATAGAGTGCCCGGTCCCAGATGTGGAGCGTGAGGATCTGGTATAGCAGAAAGTATTTCTTGGGGAACCTGGGTCGGCTTGCTAGAACAGCGTCTCAGCTGACTCTAGGTGAAAGAAAGCACTACAAAGGCTGGGGCGCGCGAGCGTCTTGAGACGCAGCTTTAGCCCCGCTCAGCTTGTGCGCTGGCTTTGGCAGTGCTTTCTTTCACCCAGTCTCAGCTGAGACGCTGGTTCTAGCAAGCCGGCCCTGGTATTCAGCGCACAGCTTCTGCAGCGGCCCGGACCCGAAACATGGTTTTTAAACCCAACGAGAAAAGGCAGTAGCGCGAGGAACGCGAGGAGAACGACCGGACATTCCATTGCTGGAAAAAAGTGTGTTTCAGCGCCTCGCCGCAGCGGGGCACCCGTTACATGGCTCTCCTCTCATTCGTTGTTTGCCACTCTACATTTTCACTATCGGCGGCCGCGTCTCGTGGCGATCTGCCAGGCTTTGTCAGTATAGAGGAGGCTATGGTCATACTAATAAAGAGGCCGCCTGGCGCCGCAAGCAGCTCGGTATGTCATGGTAACCACCAGACACAAAATGGGACTACCATGGCTTTCTTCAAATCGTGCATCTAAGGCTCGGTGATCTGGCACCACCACGCGCTATCACTTTCTCCTCCTCCTCCACCTCTTCCTCCCCCTGACACCCACACTTTCAATCCCTGTAGTTTTGCGAGTAGCGAGCGCGCAAAGCACGGCCGTCGAGAGGCGGTTACAAGATCATTTTCGCATGTAACGCCTGTAAGCGCGGAAGGCCGCCGGTCGGATGGGCTGCGTCAAAACGCCGGACTCTAGGTGTCTGGGTTTCTCCGATGTAACGTCGCCATGCCACACGTGCCCGCGCTACGTTGGGGCATAACAGCGCAGTAGTAACAAACATGTACCACTCCGGCCAACTGTCAATCAACGCCTAAAGGGGCGTTGATTGACTCATACGCCTAAATCCCGAATTTAAACTGGGGGCGCGCGAAATCGAGAAGAGGAAACGCTAACTTCATCTCATTGAAGTTTAAATTAATCTTCGACCAGTTCAAAGTTTTTACGCTAGGTGTCGGGTATACCACATTTGGCTGGGACTGTGCAAAGTGTTACGCGCTGGGCTCGAATTTTTATTAGGGCCACTTCAGAGTTTGCAGTGCCACGGCAAAACTTTACGCATTGGTCTCAACTTGGCACGGTTCGTGAGCTTCGAATTTTTACCGTCACCCCTCAAAATTAAGTGGATACAGCTGACCATGTGTGCTAAGCGCGCGGGAGGGCAACTTCAATGCTTTAGGCTAGGCCAAGATGTAGCACGGCCTGCGAACTTCAGTTTTGCCGTCGCTCCAGCAAAACAAAAAAAAAAAATCTTTAGCGGTATTCAGTTGGTGCTAAGAGAATCTTCAGATGACGCCCTAAATTTAGCGGGTCGAAGCTTTCACCACCAGATGTCAGCAATTTTTGGCGATGAGCGCTTCAAAGTTCTAACGAGAGATGGTGTTTATTCGAAAAAAAAAATCACTGGGTCCAGCACGGTCTGTGAGTTTCAAGACTTTGCCCCAACGTTTAGCAGGTCCACTTCAAAGCTTTACGCTGGACCAAGATTTAACACGGTCCGCCAGCTTCAAAGTTTCACCGTCATCTCACCCCCAAATTAGCGGGACCGCGACTGTTGCCAATTGGACCGTCACATGACGTCCAAAGTTTATATCGGGTCGAAGCTTTTACCATTAGGTGGCACCCAATTTGAACGAGGACCACTTCACAGTCTGAACACTAGATGGCGTCTATTCCCGAAATTCGCTAGGTCTTTGCAAAGTTTTTGCGAGCTGCCCCAAATTTTAACAGGGCCACTTTAAAGCTTTACGCAGGATCAACATTAATCACGGTCCGCGAGCTTCAAAATTCTACAGTCACCTCAACCCCAATGTAGCAGGACCCAGCTGCTGCTAGTGGGGACCGTCACATGACGCCAAAATCCAGCGGCTCGAAGACCCCAAATGCAACAGCTAAGGGGGCGCCACGAGGCTACGAGTCCGTGAACATCGTTTGAATCGCGCGCGCGCAAAATCACGTGATAGGAAGACGAGCAACGTCACACGACCATGGTCACATGACCTGCGGCAATGAAGCATCCTGTTTTTAACCGCATTACAAAAGCCAGGTAGCGCGCGGGACATCACGTGATCTGAATGCACACACACACAAACAACTAACGCGACTTACGCGGTCTTCGGAAGCAATGTGCTCGTAGCTCTGCAATAAAGAAAAAAAAATGTGCTCGTAGCTCAGGGGATATAGCGGCGGGCTGGTGAGCACGAAGTCGCGAGTTCGATTCCCCGCCGCCCGCCGAGCCCTTTTTATCAAATAAAAGGGGCATTTACTGCGCAGCGATTCAAATTCAAAACCGTCATGTGACCGGAGCGCAGCGCCCTCCTTCGGATGCAGCACGAACCCTGTGCGACATCACGTGAGCGCCCTCTGTCGGACGCAGCTCGAACCCTGTGCGACATCACACGTGAGACGCCCTGAGCGCCGCAATTCAAGTCCTATAGCGCCCTCTGTCGAACGAAGCTCGGACCCTGTGTGACATCACGTGGTTGTTGTCACATGATGACCGCAGCTGTCAACACCTGGTCAACCACACTTGTTGTTTGCGGTCTGAGGTTTGTGGTTTGCAGTCTGAGGTTTGTGGTTTGCGGTCTGCGGCTTGAGGTTTGCGGTCATGGTAAGTGACACGCTTCTGGCGTGTCACTTACCCCGAACACGCGCCTGACACGTGACGTCACACGTGACGGGACCTCGCTGAGCTCCGATTGGTCACTGGCTAATCTCCTGTGGGCGGGGCCATCGATGCCCACTGCCTGTCATTGGTCACTGGGATGGGAGAGAGGGAAAGGGCCCCGCCCTACTGCACTGTGATTGGTTGGATTGGGTTTGGCCCCGCCCTCCTGCGCTGTGATTGGTCGGATCGGGTTAGGCTCCGCCCCTTTGGGCGTTGATTGACAGTTGGCCAGAGTGGTACATGTTTGTTACTACTCAGCGCCTATAATGTTTGACCCCCCTCGGAAAAAATGACAGCAGAATTAAAGTTTCTACATCATAAAATAACTCAATCTTACTCTTCACTCACGCATGACGACCATTGTTTAGTTTGTGGCCAAGTATTCATTTTTGCCCGCCAACAAGCCCAAGACAGCGTGTTAGCAACCCGGGCAGTTCCTTTTGTGTGTGGCTAGTTGGTGACTTAGTGACGCTCGAGTGAAAAAGCTATGGCTATTAAAGCGTACTTGATGCGTTTCAAACGCTGTATGTTATATGTTTTAACTAAATAGGATTCCCGAAATTCTCACTGCCACAGGAAAACACCTTGAGTAACCTTTCTCTAAGTATTCCGGTCGTAGCACGAGAGATACAACGTATTATGTGATAGAAGACGTGTATCGTGTACACATTGATGACTGATAAAGTTATCGTTGAAATAATTCATTTTGGGGCGTGACTCGCAGGCGTATTCCAGACGAAGAATTCCGCATTTCGGGGTTTCGAAAACAATGGGCAAAAATAAGGAGAGTGGGGATGGAGCCTCAGAAAACCCAACAAAGCGACCTCAGTAGAGACATGGTCGTTCAGACTTCAACACTGCGAATGAAATTTATTGAAGGAGCCCAAGGTGCGAGCGCGAGGTCCATCCTACAAAAAGAGAGATGTGGCATTTATGCTCTACACGAGTGTTACGCAGAGCCTTTTGGGATCACTAAAATTGTCAAGCAAAATGGTCGTTCTCCAACGCGCGTGATAGCGCCAACGAATTACTTTCCACAGTTCTCAAAATGTTGATCTTTCAAGCTCCGTTTAGCACAATCATAGGACAAATAAGCGAGGATGTAACTCCAAGAAACGTTGTTTTTACACAAGCACTAGCGCCATGAGACCAAAGCCAGGAACTATACTTTGTCTCACCTTAGTAGGGACTATTATTAGCCGCGCGTGCTAAAAGCGCGAGCTAGTTGCTTCGAATGAAGCCTCGGCGGCTGCACGAGCGCTCACGCAGCGAGTGCTTCAGACAAGGCAGTCAAGGCTGGCCGCTCGCGCAAGCACAGCATTTGCGGTTAGTCCATGCCAGAGCCGTATATTAGGAGAGTTTGGACAATAGGCGGAGCAAAGGCCGCGCCAGCGCCGAATATTCCCCCCACGCTTAGAGCGTAAACTAAATTTGTGACACAGCGTCGACCAATCAGGAGACCTCTACTCCATCTCACAAACGTCTGCAGTGAAGACAAAGGCACAGGCGCGTGAGCCTAGCTCGGCGAAACGCTTTTGTTTGTACGAGACCTCGTGCATAGGAGGCACTTTCCAAAGCCACGCGCTCGTGCCCATGCCTTTGTCTGCACTGCTAGAACAGCGTCCTGAGACTGGCTGAAAGAAAGCAGTGCAAAGGGTGGGGTGCGCGAGCGTCTTGAGACGCGGAGTTCCGCTCGGCACGGCTCAAATTATACTTCGTTTCACTTTATCTGCGAGCGAAGCCAAAGCTAGAAGCGCGAGACCAGCGCTTTTTGCATTTCTCCCCAGCTCGCGCGCTCGAGCAAAGCCTGAACACACGGAGCTTCCGTGCTCGCGCTTCCAGTTTTGCCTTCGCTCGCATATAAGGTGAAACGAAGTATAGTCGTCTCACAAATTTAGAGCACACGACCACTGCAAGGGCTGTTTGGCGGCCTGTGGTTGGCCCCGAGATGCTCGCCTATTCAAACCAATGTATGGCCAAACTCTCTCAATAAACGGCTCTGGTCCATGCTAAGGTGAGACGAAGTATAGCGGTTGTGGCCCTAAAAGTACTGCTCAGAACTCCAGAAATAGGGAAAACGACCTTTCAAGGAGGGGTCGCCTTCCTTTCACTGAAATATTTTAACCCAAAAGTAAAACTCGCGAAGGGAAACTGAGCGTGCTAGAATAATCTTCCCAAAACACAAAAAAAAGAAAATATTTGGGCATGTTTATTTCTTGTTCCGACTTGTTTACGCTGCTTACAAACAAGTCTATACATGCCCACACCACATACAGGCACTCCGCGTGCGCAGGAACCAGGTCTACGTCACAAGAAACGTCTGCGAATGCGCCGTGACGATAGCAACGCCACCGCAGCATGCGTGACGTCAGAGCCGCGTCTTGGCGTATTCGCAGCGAGGAGTGGTGGAAGTTTTTCACAACCCAGAGTGAGGATACTTCAACTTCCTCTGCTATTGACCGTACGTTCCATGCCAAGCTCCTATGCACTATGAAAAATACAACATAACTGCGTGAAAAGCACGTGCACTACCCATATTGAGGTAAACAGAAGCGCCCCTAGCGAGCTTCTGAACGCGAATAGCGGTGCGAAACCCCCTTTTTTTAAAGTCGGCTGTTTCGGAATTTGTGAAATCCCTGCACAACGACACACACAAAGACAGTCTAGGAAAGCAGACATTTGACCCATACACATAGACTAAAAGCCTAAAGTTACGGTTCACCCCGCGCACTTCGAGTTGTGGTAGAAAAATGATGAGGCGGCTGGCAGCAATGTGCACGAAACGACAGCACTTCTTCCTTGCCCTTCACATGGAAGTTGGTGAAACGCCTCCCGTAAATTTGGTGAAAGTGTTAACCCGTTATTGTTGATACGCGATTGTTGACAGCCTCTTAGTGAAGTCGTGTTTTTGCGGTGCGTTACGAAAATGGTCCGTCAAAATATTGAGCAAAGCGTGCCATCAAATTGTATGTGAAATTTGACTAATCTGCTACTGTGACTAATGAAACGTTACAAAGGTATTATGAAAAACATTCCCTCTTCAGAAATCAGTTATTCCGATGCTAAGGCATTATTTTTGTAGAGGGCCAAAAAATAAGAAGACAAACCTCGTGCGGGAAGACCCTTCAACTTCAAAAGACGAATAACAACGTGAAAAGTGCAGGAACTCTTGTGAAGTCAGACCGTTGACTGACATTGAGAAATATCAGTAGCGAGTTAAACTATAATCAGTTTACCGCCTATTAAGTTTTGACACAGGAAATGGGCTTGAGAAACGTGTGCACCAATAAGGTTACGGAAAGCCTCAAAACCGTGCAGAAGACCGATCAGAGGCATATCTGCCTTCATAATAAAAAATATCTTAAAAGGGAGACAGGATTCTTCAGTCATGTGATCAAAGATGGTTAATTGTAAATTTTCGAGTACGACCCCGGAACAGAACACCAAATTCAGGAGTGGCACACTGTAAACTTTCCTCGCCCCAGGAAAGCAAGACTGAGCAAATTCGAAATCAAATTGATGCTCGTCTTTTTAATTGGCAGTCAGGGAATCGTCCAAGATTCATACCACCAGGACAAACCTGTCAATCAAACTTTTTTTTATCGGGAAGTTTCTGAAAAGCTTACATAAACTGTGCACTTGTGCTACCACGCACTGCCCGCACTTAGGTGTTGCACGAAGACAAAGCCCCATATGTCAGACGGCAATCTCCATCAAAGCGTTTTCGTCCTGAGAAAGCCTCCTTGTAATCCCATCTTTGCCGGTTCTTCCTCCCTGTGCCTTTTCTACATACTCAGGCTCAAAAAAAAAAAACCAAAAAAAGCAGAACACTTGGAAATAGGCATTTTATAGATAACATCCAAAAAGAGCGTAACCGACGAGTTGAAAGTCATTCCAGCGTAAGCCTTCCAGCACTACTACGATCAATGAAAACAACGCCTCCTTTGGTGTGTTGCTCTCCAATGGAACTGCTTTGAAGGATAAAATTTACGTATAATATAAACAAATATTCATTATATAAAGCTAGTTGCAACAATAGTCTGTCACACCTTGAACAAATTTTATTTGCCGGCCAAAACACATGCGCAGACAAAAAAATCAAAGCCATAACGCTGCGCCTTTGGTGCTGCTTAAATATAACCATCGGCTCGTAACGCAGGCCGTGCTTTTACTTAAGGTGAAACAAAGTATATATTTATTGGTTATCTTAGGTTGTTTTAAACTTGCACGTTCCAATGTTTCAGTTGCTCCACGATTGTGCAGTGGTTCCGACCTTTTAACAATCGGCACGTCGGATGGGGTCAATTTCAACTTTGTCATACCCCCTTGAAAGAGTGCCGACTTAGTTATTATCACCTTACTTTTTCTTTTTCAATTTCTACACGAAATTGCACACATTTGCATGCAACTCAGTCTTAACGACGGTTGTTTTTGCATTTGATTGGAATATCACACGGTCTAGTTGAGCCAGTATGTTCAATATTCCCGGCTTCTCCTCCACAAGTACGCAACTCACGACGAGAAGACCTCGCGGGCACGTAAGCCCGTCTTCAAAGGTACACAGCCGTTTGGAACATGTACCGGAGGAATAACGATCAATGAATTCATTCTCCTAGAAACGTTGACAGAGCAAGACGGGAGTCATCTTGAAAACATGTTCGATCCTTTCAAACTGCTCGGAACAAAGACAAAGCAGCCCGCGCTATCTAAGGAGGTCATCTCGGCGTAGACGTAGACGATCCTCGGCGTGTGCACAGCTCGGCCCTCTTCGGAGAAACTGCCACGTCGACGTCGTTACATTTTCCTTCTCGGATAAACGGTCGTTGTCTTTTGGAACGGCCTCAAAGTTTGATCGGAGCTGAAGATAAGGGTGCGAGTTGAAAAGGAGGCAGTAAGAGCTCTTCATTGCCCTGCGTGCGACGCAGGCACGGTACCCCGGTCGACAAAGGCGGCAGAATCGGCTAGCGTGCTACGACACAGTAAAGCCCTCCGTGTTCGCGAGGGCTCCGTTTGACCGCGGCTCAGTTCTACCCCTACGCGGGAGGTTAACAGACGCGCTTTACCGGGAACGGGAACTTCGGCGGACACCAAAAGCTACAGAAAGTAAAGAAAAACTCGTGCACTGTCCTGGGAAGCCAAATGTCGAATATTAAGATTTCGCCGTTGGCGTGTCCGCTCAAGACGCAGCATCACTCCCGATTCTCTAGCGATGTTGATATGTCCGGGGTCCATTTGCGCTCTCTTTGTATGCTAAGGCTTCCTTGTGTTACGTGGTTAGGTATTGACTAGGAGGTCGTGAGTCTTCGCTGCGGTGCCTTCGATGCAATAGCCAGGTTTGCCTTGTTTCCACGGCCGGGATTCGTTTGTTTCGTTTCGGTTTGGCATGAGAGCTTATGAAAACTCTAGCCAGATTGCACTTCCGGTTATCAATGTTCGACCGGAAGGAATATTGCATAACAGATACAAAATGTGCTTTGTGGGTGTTTTACCTTGTTTTTAAACACACAGGGCGGTACATAAGATAACTTATACGGATTACCGACAGTGACCGTAGGGGTGACAAAAGACCGCAGGGGTAACTTGTTGTGACTTGTTCTGTGAGACGTGAAGAAAGCGATTAACACCATTTTAACTTTTTATTTTTTTTAAGATTCAAATTATTTCAAAACGCTTGATATAATTATCCAACCTCTTAATTTTGCCAAAAAGGCAACGCCCTCAACTTATGAATGCGATAATTGTAGTTCTAATTGAATAACGCAGTGTCATCCTCAGCTTGAATACTAATAAGGAAATCGGTTGCTGTGACTTTCGCTTCAGCTGTCAACGTTATGACTTAGACAGCTCTATTCGATTCGAGCCACTATTCGCGCAACTCCAAGTAGCGTAAAATAAATTTCTATACGCTTCATGCATCGTGCATTCTTTTTTATGCGTATATTACTTATTTTAGTACCCTCAGGGCCCGCGGATATTGTAGAACTCCCCGAAATACTTGTAGATAAAGTCATTCTATGCGCAGCTTAGTTTTTGTTCGAGTCACTATTGTGTTGTTGTTGTTTTCTGAGAAATTGAAAACGCATTGCTGAGCTAAAAACGTATGCACCTGTGTGTTAGGCTAAATGAAGTGAATAGTATTTTTAGCCATAGAAAGAAGACTACCTTTAGCGCAATTGCTATATATACTAGACAGTTTGAGTAGATCGTGCACTGTGGATGGGGGGCCTAGCGTGCTCGTGCTTAATTTATGCCTCTAAGTGACGGCGCCAACTCTCCCTAGCAACGCAAAGCTTTAGCATAACAAAGGTCCCGCTAATTGACTGATCTCATCGGCTAGTTTCCTTACAACGCCGCTGCCGGTATACAGCTTGGGAACTCTGGTTTTCGTACGCGCGCGATAACCCCGTTGGAGATCCGTGCGTGCATGGCACGAAGACTGCACGAGCTGTCTCGTGCATTGACGCCTGCCTCCTGTTACAGTATTTTAGAGAGTTGTAGTGGCAAGAGCGGCGGCCGCCCCGTGAAGATTTTGCGTGGAGACGACACCGCGGAGCTGCTGTTCTGAGCCCTAGGAACACGCCCCGTCAGCCTTGTCGTCGGCGGCTGCTCAGCGTGTGCTACTCTGGTTCCACTCGAGCTTTCCGCGATGCAGAACAATTGCTAATGTGAAAAATTGTAGGTCTGCCTTTGGACTAGTTCCTCTATAGTGTGTGCTATCCTTCACTTGGAATGTTCGAGTGGTTTGAGGGAGATTATTATATTTGTGCTGCGCCCAAGGAGCGCGCCCCCGTCAGCCCGTCGTCGACGCTCTGTGGCGTATACTACTGAAGTTCGACTTGTGTCTTTTCACGACGCGGGACAATTGCTAATGTGAAAAATTGTAGTTCTGCCTTTGCACGAATGCCTCTGGAGTGTGTGCGATCCTCTACTTTCAATATTCGCGTGTTTTTGAGTGAGGTTATTTGATTAATATCGACTCCCTTCTCCCCTCCTCTATTGCCAGTACTGACAGGTCGTTCGGCAACGCCATCAATTAAGCTGCATGCTTAATAGCTGCGAAAGAAACCACACGATACTGATATAACAAGGAAAATAGGCTACTAAATCGCAATAACTCTCGCACTTTTAATAATGAACGTAACAATAAACTGGTGTATTGTTTTTTGTCATGGTGTTGCTGATGCGGGGACTAGCGTTGTGTAAGGTACAAGGCCGAGCGTGTTTGGGAACGGCCAAGGTGCCATTGCAACTGGCGAACATATAGCAAATTGTCTTTTATGGAAGGCAGTCTATGAAAAAAAAAAGCATCGATCGGGAGTACATTAAGCATTACAATGCAATATGAATACAAACCTACACACCCTTTAATATGAAAAAAAAAATTCTCAACACTCTGGTAATGACCTTTCAAAAGTGTTAATACGCTTCATCGACATACACAGCAGGCACATGACAGATACCCAGCAACATACTACGCAAAAAGACTACAAAATACTCATAATATATTGCGGCATAGAATCCTAAACTCTTCGCCATTGAATCCTAACCTCTTCGCCATTGACGATGGGCACATAGTCCCGAAGTATGAGGCGCGGTTCAAAATGTCTCTCGCACACCACTCTTGTCTCGGCGATGCGTTTATTTTCTCGTTTAAGATTTTGTTTCCACTGTAGCCTGCGCGACTCCTCCTTTCGCGCACGAAGCAGTGACAGCTTACGATCGCTGGTGCTCCGGCTGCCCCTGTTGCCTGGGTAGCCCGACTTGCATCCAGGCGCGAAGCAGTGTGTGTCCGTCTTTTCTATTGCGTTCATGACCGAGACGGCAACGGAACGGTGAAGACTCCCCACGACTACACCACGAAGGGCTACGGTGCTACGTTCGGGAGAAGCGTACCGCCTCAGCCTCGCCTTCTTCTTCGCTCATCGCACATAAGCCACCAATTCTACTAAAACCCGGAACTCCAGCCCCACGTTCTCCCCTCGCGGGCATCTACGTCGACCGTCTTCACGCGGCCCATTGTAAGCGGGCGCCGCTCTTGTCACTACAACCTCTAAACACTGTACTCCTGTGAACTACAGTTAGAGCGGCGTCGCGCATGTTTGGGACGCTCAAAAGATTGGTCTATCGGTGAAGCCAAATACCGCATGTCGAAACAGTATGGACTTTATGGTGCAGCGTACGCTAGAGTTTCGCGTTGCAAGCGGGAGCTTGTTTTCGTCACTTTGAAGCATGGGACAATCACGCGCCCGCTAAATACTATCCAGCGTGTACGGTCTACTAAAACTCTCAAGTTGCTTCTGTGTTCGAACAGCGGGAAGTTGGTCTGCCTTAAAACGTAGCTATCTATTTCCGTTTCTATTGCAGACGGGAACCTGAATCAAGACACTCAATAGACCTTTCCAAAAGTCCATCGAGCAACAATGGCGGTCTCTATTTCTTGAGCACGAAGCGTGTGATTGGCTTGCGAGCCCTCGCCGAACGGTGACGTCAGACTCGTTTTTCGACACAAGCTCAGCCGAGTTCACGCCGAACGCTGACGCAACCCTCGTGGCCAACACATGCTCAGAATACGCGACCGAACAATGGTGCGGCAGCTACTAAATGTCGCACACTTTCGAAAGAGGTCTAATATGCTTTTGTCTTTTCGACATGTAAACTTAGACCCTTAAAAATAAGCTACGAGTCGGTTTCACTAAAATTGGCGACAGACGAAAAAACAAAAAAAACGAATTCCATTAGTCCTCGAATAAAAAAGGCTACCGAAGCTTGAGGGCATTTTTATCGGCCGCTGTATTTTGTACTGACCCACAATACAGATATTATTGAACTACATGTTCGTGAGGCTGCTTTATTAGGACGAAAACCTTATATGTCTCATTGTTCAGTCGACCTTCGGAAAACACGTGGGCGACACCAAAGGTGCAAAAACGAGAGGTAGCAATGAAACGGCGCCAAACGTGCATCGTCAGAGAGCGCGCTGTCTTCCAAGGTTCGCTATCACGTTTACGGGGCCACTCAAGCGAATTAGAGGCAATGCAATTAGGAAGGATGACAAAGCGAATTAAGAGGAATCAAAGTTAATTAGGTAAATCATGCGTCTGTCTTTAATGCATCGGCGCTTTGGCTTTCGCCTTCAAGTCGTCTTAGGGATCCCATAAGATACCCTGTGAATTTTTCTTTAGAAGCCACAACTCTTGTTCGTTTCCTTCGAGTCGGTGCCGGAACGTTTTCCCAAGTATTCGAGTCATGAGCATTTTCCCTGTTCATGTCCGTGTCTCCTTTCTGTTTGTTTGTTTGTTTCGAACAAAATCCCCAATAAAAGTCAAGTTTTGTTCGACACTAAAAACCGATACACTCCGAAAACCCGAAGTCCTATCATAACCCGTAATTTTAGCTTTAACTTATATAACCTACTATTTTCGCACGAGCGAAAAATTTCCGCTCCTGTCAAAGCCGAGGTAATAAATATGCCCCTCCATGTGTTTCGTATACCCCTTTAATGATATTTATTTATTTTGGTTTGTAATGAAACCGAAATATAAAATACATCGGCCCTATTTTTGCCTTGCATTATGACAACCGTTTTCGCTTCAATAAATATTAGGGGTGTACGAATACGTGAGCCTTGAATTTGAATCTCATAATGACCGTCTAAAAAATTCGAATCGACTTTCGGATTCTTACTGTTCGAGTTTTTAATATTTGGACATATGGAATATAATCGCTACTGCTGTAAATAATTTGGGTTTATTTAGGAACGCTCTTCATATGCTGAAATATATTCATCATGGGACTGTGTTAGATCTAAATCGAGCCTGCATTCAAGATGGCTTGATAACAAATCATTTTGATAGAAAGTAGTTTGTTTCTTGTTTTCCTCAAAAGGACCGGTCACGCGCCCATGCCCAGCTTCTTTATTGTGCTCGGCGAAAATCGGTAAACCCCGCACGTCGCCCTTTTGAGTTCAAGGATATTGTGCTACCTGAAGCCAGCTCTGTGCACTATAGAGTGTTTCCATGTTAGATCATACATTAATGATCCAGGTCATTTTTTATATGTTAATATAAAAACTATTTGTGAAAGCTATGTTTCTGGGAGGGGTTAGCTATCTTTAAACATTGTAGCTAATTTTAATCCGACGATATGAAAGTTTGAAGCTCAAGTCGTGAAAAATGTAACGATTTTACTGTGGTAATTTGCACAGCCGTCACTTTCACATCGAAGCATGTATATAGTAACCATTTTTCCTACTTATTTTACGAACTTTTTGCAACATGTTTACAACATATTAAACTTTACAATAAAATAATTATATGCAAAAAAAAAAGCCATGGACTACGTAAAGTAAACACGTTCTAGAAGCCGATTTATTTAATATTTACCAACAAACTGCTTTATATTAAACGACCCAAAATTAAGAAAAATAAGCATAATACGCTTTGCGAATATATAAACAGATATCTCAATCCATTATCGTAGGTGTGTCAATAATGCAGAAACGCAGCCGATTTCAGTAAATGTGGCAAGAATTACACGTCAATATTTATTAAAAAAAACTCCACCCTTTGTTTCTTTTAAGCAACTCTATTTAAACGTCTGCAATGTCATGAACTAGCTTGTGATGTTATAACATTTAGTAAAACGCGACGCTCAAGAGAAAAAAAAAACGAAACCAAACCTTCAGTCAAATTGCATGTTTTCGTTATAGGGTCCTTGCAGCACGACGTTGGCTCCAAATACCTTTTCCAGAACCGACAACACCCTGTGGTGCTTTTGTATCGTAGGGTGTAGAAAGTCGTGGTGTCCCCTGCTTAGCTTTATATTCGCGTCTTCATGCGTTACCTCCCTAACCCCCTCCCCCTTTTTTTCCGTGTTTTTTTTTTTTTTTTCTATTTTGATAACGCGTTTAGATTGAGTAATTTTTCGGAGCACCGTAAAATGATGCGCATGCCTTATATCTTTATAATGTGCATAGTTTTAATAATTTTCAATGGTGCCCACCAGGTTACTAATTAAAATTATGCCCTAAAATTTATTAAATACGAAGATAATTACTAAAAGTAAGTAGTGAAGTAATTATATCAAACACTTTTTTCTTTTTTTAAATTTGCCCTTTGAAAGAGACCATTACTGCACCAACTTTTCATGTGTGCCATGCGTATTTTCTCCTTGAACCATTTGTGCGCGCTTCGTGCGTGAAACACCTTGTATAGTATACGATGTTTACTGGTATTGACAACACAAAAGCAATCATCCACGTAACGTAAAAATAGAGTGGGTATGGAGGAAAACAAGCTTATGGCTTTTTTCTCGATGACTGCCATTCCGAGGTCGAATACCATGACGGACACTGCAGCACCCACTGCTGTGTCACTATGCTTATCTCATTCACATCTCGGTGAATAAAATACGTTGCCAACTAGAACTCTGCCTGACGAACGCCTACTTTTCTTTCACTTTTCACTTCTACAAGCAAAGCAGTGGCACAGCAACGGGCGCCGCAGTGTCTGTAACGGTAGCCAACTACACAATAGAAGCCATCGATGAAAAAACCCTAAGCCGCCCCCCCCCCCTGCCCACTCTGTTTCTAGGTACGTAGATGTTTTTTTTTTTGTGCTGTTAAGACCAGCGAGGTCGACCGCCTTCACACACGCCTAAATTTCATTGAATCAGACATATAATACACAGGTGAACGCGATTATAAAGGTTGCCTTCCATTTCTGGATGAAGCCGAGAAAAAAAAACACAGGGCACCATTTAACCTTCCCGGCGTGCGAGAATGCCACGCGCACCGGTCGCTACGTAAACTTCTCGTCAGAGCACCCTAAACAGTGTTGCCTACCTCCGCAATGGTTTCTTTCCCAATGTTTATCGAAAAATTCGCTCTATTTCCCTAGATTTAAAAAAAAAAAGTGTTAATTTCCATCAATATTGAGATTATCGTTATAGAAGAGCTTAAGAATATATTCCTGTAGTTGGGTGGCCCTTTAAAGGTTACCGTTGCTTCGTTCAGACCTTTTTTTACAGAATTAAAGTTTGTTACTTTGGCCATGTGTGGCCCCCCAAAGTCGTTGTTGTTACCCCTGGAGATTATCTCTGACCCCGACAATATAGAAAAAAGCCTTTTTTATTGTTTTTCTCACTGCACTCAGCCGGTACGAGGAGGAAAAAGGGAAGGAACATGTCTTTAAAGCCCTCTGAAACCCATTAAAATACAATCCCTAAATTTGAACAAATTTCCCTTTACCCCTAAATGATGATGGTAATCCCTAGATTTAGGGAAAATCCCTAAGGTTGGCAGCATTGACATTTAATAGCTCACAAATCTGTTTGGTGTCGGCGCTCTTTTGACGCGCCCTTACGGTCTGCTCAACAAAAAAGTCACTTAACAGCTTGACATTCGTGAAGACAGCCGAACTCAAAAACACACTCGCCGTGACTTAGATGAGCTCGCTAGAACAAAATGGAGATAAAAATGTGCCTCATTCGACCCACGTAATCCGCTCACACAGATATGTCATATTGTCCACGGACGAAGAGCCCCACCAGAACAAGAAATTCCATTTTTATCCGTTGTCACTTCGCTTAAGATAGTCGCCATTGATTATTGTTGAAGAATTTCGTGCATCACTTGTTCTGTCAGCAATAAACGGTAGTGGCCCATTTTTAATCACTGAAACTTCAACTGACATACCATTTTCAGTCTTCATGAATGCTATATTCAGTGCCCCAGAATTGGATCGATTTCTGACCTATCTCAGTCATTCTTCATCGCCAGGTCCAGATAAGGTAACCTGTGGCACACTTGCTCATCTAGTGCCAGAGGCTCGTCAACATTTACTAGAGGTATTCAATACTTCGTGGACAAGCTACTGTGTTCCTCATGACTGGAAAATGGCCTGCGTTATACCCATTCTTAAACCGGTTAAGCCCCACTGGACATGAGATCTTAACGACTTATTGCTTTAACAAGTTGTGTTGGTAAATGAATGAATCGGTTAATTCTCTCATGCCTTGAATGTTTTATTTTTATATAATCTCAATCAATGTATTCAGCAACCATGACGGGATTCAGACAAGGCCGCAGTTCAATTGGGAATGTCGAGTAACTTGTAACTTACATTGACGACCAGAAATTTCGCGGAAGGTTTACAACAGCGGTCTTTCTTGATGTTCGAGGAGATTTTTATAACATCAAACATTCGGCGATTTTTGAAGGGCTGAAGGGCTCAAAGGGAAGGTGAAACGTCTCGTCACACTTTGACAAGAGGCATGCCTCAAGCTGGCGTGCTAAGTTTTGTCCCTTTTAATATTGCACTCATTGGTCTGCCAGAAATTCTTCCAAGGGCTGTGCGCCTTAAACTTTATGCCGACGACGTTTGCCTCTGGACGTCTGTAAGCTCATAAAGCTTATACATGAGAGCTTACAAGACACATTTTGCAGAGTATCTCAGTACCATAATATTCGCTGTCTCGAGATTGCACCAGCAAAGCCAGCCCAATGAAGACAGACTGTTGCCCTCTATTCATCAATGGAGACAAAATCCCGAATGCTCCAAGTCACAGCTTTCTTGGAGTTTCTATTGACAAAGGTTTAACATGGAACTCGCAACTGAAACACTTCAAGACTAAGCTGTCTGCGTTTATTAGTTTAGGACGCTTTATGAGCGGTGCTACTTGGGGAACGTCTACATCTGCTCGACTCCGTTTATATAACAGCCTATTCGTCGGCGTTCTTGGCTACAGTTTCCCTGTGATGCATGGCTTAAGTCCAACAAACATCAAAATGTTGCAATCTCAACAGGCCCAGGCTTTTAGAGTATTTATTGGAGTTCCGCCATCAACGTCAACTATATACACGATATCAGAATATATTTTCTTGCTATCCAAGTTATTCACAACCATTGTTGATGAAAATATCCTTGGAGAAGGGGAACAAGAGGGACAAAGGACAAACAGACAAACATTAATGTCCAGCTCGCTTGCACCTTTGCATTTAATTGCACTATAAATCACAATCATTCTACGGATACATATGTGGCATCTGACATGGCACATCACTCTCATCATCTAGTCAACATTCCGGAGAGACGCTTCTATAGCCGCATCTCTCAGGTTATCATCGAACATAAGGAGATCCTTCCAGCGATACTTCAAAATCACATGTTACGCAATACACCAACTTTATTCATTCATTCATTCATCCATTCATTCCTTTATTTCCAAATTTGTTTTCAAAATACACAAAAACTGTTTGGACCCATAGCCGTTAAGGCTAGTCTGGGATCCAATCGTAATATAGGTTCAAAAAACGGCAGAATTCAATAGACTCATGCAATGCGCAAAAACAACAACAAAAGAAATCACGTTCTAGAAAGTAATCAGCGTAACTGCATTTGATAATCATAAAATAATCTTTTTAAGGAGTGCAGAAAGTTATTTACCAACTTTGTATCAATAGGTATTTCATTCCAAACTAGAAAATCATAAAATTCAATCAGCCTTTGTTTATATGCATTATGGCATGGCGGTAAATTAAACATATAATTGCCTGCAGCCCTTGTCTGTCTTCTGGGAGATCGAAATAAGTTCAAAGAAAGGGGTTCATTAGACTATATGATTTTACAAACTGTTTGAGCTATTTTTAATTTGTAAATACAGCTGAATATCAGCACGTTCAGCGATTAGAAAAGAGGTCTACTAAGGTTAGTTGTTCTTGAAAATGTTATAAATCGTATCGCCTGTTTTGCAAGCAAGTTACCGGATCTAAGTATGTAGCATAAATATTGCCCAAGGATTCCATACAATAAACCAGCTTACTGTGCACGAATGAAAAATAGAGTACGCGCAAAATGAATTAATCAAAACATTCGCGCGCCTCTAATAATGCATAACAACTATATGCAATGCTTGAACACATGTTCTTAATTTGGCTTTTTCAGTGCATATCAGAATCAAACAGAGCACCTAAATATTTATAACAAGTAACATGTCGTAATTCCGTATTATATAAATGTATAACCATCTCATCGTAATTAATTGCCTTTTTCCTTGGAGTGAAACACTGCATACTTAGATTTCTTTAGGATTATTTTAAGTGGATTACGTGTAAACCATGTCAGTACCCAAGTCAATTCCTACTGCCCTCCATTCAAGTCTACAACACCATCCCGGGTATAACTAAAAAATCTGCGCTACATTCAGTCGTCCTCCAGCAACTTCCCGTATCTCATTTATAGACACTTTTTTCTCATCAAACTTATACTGATGCATCGACAACACAGCATAGATAATCTATTGGATCGGTGGCACCATTACTTCTTCTGAAAGCCGGTTACAAGCTCCCCCTTAAAATCTGCTCTCCTACTGCCAAACTTGTGGCCAGCCGTAAGGCACTTTGTACATCTTAGAAGCATGCCACCGCGCTTGGACTATAGTCAGCGACTCTAAGTCAGCCCTCCGGTCGCGACAACATCCACGCAAAGATAATCCATACAGGCCACTAAATTTAAGAATACACAAAACTCTATTCGACATTGTCTAACTAAGACATTCCATATCATTTCAGTGTGTACCTAGTCACTGTGGTGTAGCATTTAATGAAATGGCCGATGCAATGGCTACACATGCTCACATATCTCTCAAACAAGTACTGGCTCCATTCGCAGATTTTGACATCCGAACGAGATCATCAATTTGAGAAAAATCTGAAGCAGAGCACCTTTGGAAGGAGGTCATTAACGAAAGTTCTTCTTTAAAACATACTGATCCATACTTGATGGTTCGAGTCACCTGTTGTCTGAAGAGACGACGCAAAGCCGTTGTTCATCGAATACGGCTAAAAGTATCTTATACCAACTATTGTCCTGTTCCTGCTCTGGGTGTGAAACCATTGAAGCACTCACATTCTAGTTAAATGTCCTAAGAATGAAGAGCGCCACCAGAAATTATTAAACGAAATTAAGCAGCCATCTGAAAAAAACAGCCCTTACGATTCTACTTCTTCTGGGCACCTGGCGTAACCAAGCCTGTGCTTCGACAACTACGAACGCCTTTCTACACTTCCTTACAATAACAGACCTTGACAAGATACTCTAACATGTTGCAGTGAACTCAATTTTGCGTGAATTTTATGTGTATGTAAAATCTGCAAGTGTGATTTTGTTTTTGTTTTTCTAGACCTTTTTATCTATAACTGTCGTGCTCCTACTACATACCCATCAAAGTAGCCAATCAGGAGAATATTTCCAGGCTAATTTCTCTAACTTCCTTTTTTTCTACTTCAATAAAAAAATGCTACCTTTGAACCCACTCAGAGTTATTCGTTAACGAGGAGCCGAACTGGGTTTGAAACGTCGGGAACGAAGAAGAAATAGGTTAGAGTGTACTAAGCACCCCTTTCATAAACCTGTTTTCGTTTGTTACATTCATAAATAAGAATTCGTTATGAAAATACAAATTACGGTGACCATTTGCCGGCCTCTTCCACCAACACGCGCTCCCGACGGAGACCGACGAGGGTCGAATCAGACATGACGCAAACCGTCGCCCGATTCAAACGGTTCGGCCGTATCCGTCCACTCATCCGGCACGATACGTTTCCACACCTGAATCGGTGAAACTATATTCGTCAGCTCTGTCTTAAGTTTGTCGTGTAAGTGAGGTCATTAACACAATTTGTATTCTTGCCAGCCTATTGGTTACGCGTGCCCTGCAAGCAAATGAACACGTAGGGAGTTTTTATTCTTCAATTATACGGTTTTGTTGTTATATCGTGTGAACGTTACAATCAAGGCTTTTGATATTCTTATATAATTCCTTCTCCGCCTCTTTGGCCACTATTCGGCACAATTTGAGTCGAATTAGATAAGAGTTAGGAATTTACCATTCGCGCGTATTTATTAGAAATGCAGGAAGCAGAACTCTTCGGTAAGTTTCTAAAACACTTTTTATCAAGGCTGCTTATGATCAGTCACGCATTTGTTTTTGCTCTATTTTAGTTACTTTTTAGTTCTTTAATTAACAGTGTTCCTTACGTTTAGGAGTGTTTCCATGTGATACTTATTTTTAACTATTTGTGTGACTAAATGTCACTTCGTGGAATACAAAAAGCAATTTTTGTCTCTGTACCACAGTAAAACCAAGGTAGCAATGGGGAAACATTTATTAGGAGTTATCTGTGCGGCAGCTGCTGATCCATCCTCATCGTACCAGTAGCCAAAAATGAAGCCTTAAAATTTCCAGGCCGAAGAAACATCCAAATATTGCTCAAACCACAAACCATTTATAGAACACTTTAGTCTTATTCTGTGGGATTGTTCGCAACAGACCGAGACATTTATAGTGTGTATTCACTGGACTTGAGTGCGGTGTCCACAGTGCATGTTTAGAACCAGCTCAAATTTATAGGCTAGTGGGAGCGGCATTCTTGAGGGTGTGGGATGCACGATGCGAAAGAAATGCGGGAGCTTGCGTTCAGCCTAACACCATTCCAATATTTACAGGTCCTCAGCCCAGAACTCGCATGTGCGTAATCACTTCGGAAAGCGAGCAAATTACGCGCCACACGCACGAACACTTGAAAATGGGACAGCAGGAGCCGTTTCTTGGAAAGTTTTATTGTCGCCAGTGAATACTTCCTATAAAAATCGGACACAAACAGGGATCGATTCGATCAAGAACACAACGCAGTCATGAAGAAAAATAGGGGTACGCCTACACACAGACAACTCGACGAGCTGGATCCAAAGACGCCCACAAAAGTGCCCGAAATTAAGGGGAGTCCAGTGCGCAGCAAGACACGCGAACCAGCGATCGGCACACGCGGTAATCTCAGTCCTATTTATTCTCTGTATCTTTGTAGCTGCGTGCATTAAAACAAAAGACAGTGTGCATAGAGATTCGAACGCGAGTCAACGCGAAATCCGTGCTTCGAATCCCGCATGGCATTGAGTTCCAGGAGAAACTTGGCACGCGTAGGTTCGAACGAAGGATATTTCGGTGACTCGTGTTTGCAGACTGTCTCTAGTATGATGCATGAGGAGTGTAACCCCGGCTCCAAACAAACAACATTCACTGGGGGGGGCAGGTCCTGTGAAAAGTAGTGAATGATAAAAATCGAGGACGATATCATTTCGTCATGGGAACTGTTTGCAGCGATGGGTGCCGGAGGAGCCCAAGTGGCGCGCTTGGGTTTATGGTTCCCTATTGCGCTTCCTCGTAAGATTGACACTGGTCGCGCCGCAACGCACCACCTATTGTACAGCGCCAAAAGCTTCGACATTTTAGATTTTAGGCTGAAAGATGGTCACCAATTGAGGCTCAACGCGTGAAAGGCTCGTCCGAGTCGACGTACCCGGGACACAACGGGCGCTGGGCGTCTGGCAATGCTCATTCGGGCGTCGTGGCGAGCCGCCGTACTTAGTTCTCTTCATGGCGGCTATACATGCATCTCTCTTCGGGGCACACAGCTTGACCAACCGAAATCTAAAATAATAGGCACCCTCGTTCCCATGAAATAATTCCGACAGCCTTCAGAGGCACAGCTTGCTGGAATTACGAGAAACAAAGCGACCCACGACGCAGTTTTTGCTTCGCAGCAGCCTAGTACAGAGTAAGTGCTGCGAACTACGTGCTTGTCGCACCAGTCGTATGTCTATCGTTCGCCACGTGGTCACGCTTCTGTTCATACATACCTGCCGCGACCGGGGTCGGGGGACGAAAGGGAGGCAGCTGATTGGTTGGCGAACGCGTAACCCCCACCGCACTGTCACTTTAGGGGGAAACGAATTATGGACCATGCGCGCGGAAGAATGTAGTACCTTTGGTTTATATAAAAGCCACCTGTACTCCGCTTATTACTTGAAACCATGATCTTCCTCCTAACCTTACATACGCACAAGACCAGACGTGTCGAAAGAAACTAAAGCAGTGCATACCGCTGCTTCGCACAGACGGAGTACACTAAATTCTGAAAACGGTGGCGCAGCAGTGCCAATAGGGTTTTCTTGAGAGTACCGCTCTCTGATGTAGAAGATCTGCTAGCAACAATCTGTGGTTAATCCTTCAAGGGGAATGGAGGTGACGAAAAAGAGAGAACTAGTTAAAAAAAGATTAAGGTGCACTCTTGTTAGAATGTTTACTTTCAGTCAATGTGCATTCGAGAGATATCATAGAAGTATTTGTGGCAGAGCTTATGCTCTTCCTAAAGGTAGGGAGACTTTATAAAAAAAAAATTATTTTCTCACATTAGTAAGTTGCGGAAAGAAAACGGTTCACTGGTCTCGACTATCGGAAGTTTGCGAAGTTAAATACTTCTTTAAAAATGTTTTTTTTTTTTTTTAAGTGGCTAACGAGAATTTCATTAAGCCACAAGTTGGAAGTAAAGCTGTAAAAGATACCTGCACTTCCGGACTTATTACTCGCAACACGCATGTGGACTCAGAGCATAATGCCCTCCCTTGCAGTTATACCAGAGCAGGGTTGGGCAGTATCGCGACAGTACAGGGTGACTCTCCCAAGGAAAATTACAAATATTTTTTTTTTTTACTGCGAAAATAAATTACTTATCGCCGAACGCCCATTTTCAACCCAAATCAAACTCTAGTGGTGCGAAGCGGACGCCCAAGTTTCACAACAAATCGTTATTTTATGCAAAAGGTATAAGTATTTTTTTCTTATTTTCAGTGGGAAGATGACGGACGATGGAGCTTTCGAGCACATAGAGCTGAAGGTTCACAGGGCCGGCCTTAGAGCAGTAAGCGCCCAGGGCAAACTGCGGCCGTGGCGCCCCCCCCCCCCCCCCCAACTCTATTTTCGCACCCAACATCACGTTGTTAGTAAACATGCCAGAGTGACCCAGCGCGAGTGGTCGCGATTTTGTCGTTGTCAGTCGAGAACCACATCCTAAAAACGAACAACGCTACTCTCTATATTCGAAAGCCCTTGGCTGACTATGGCGTCCCGGATTTGTGGTGTCAGCTTAGGCCATAATGCAGGATCAGGCAGTTCGTCGCTGACGGCCTTTATCTCATTTGATGTGGCATCACCATCTTGTTTAGTGCCACAGACTATTCTTGCAGTGTAGCACTCGGCGCCGTCGGGATATTGCTGCGGTGTCTCACTTTCCTTTTTATGCGAATAATCTTCGCTTGTCGACCTCTTTTCGTGCAATGTTTCTCCCTCTGCTGGTTGACTTGAACTTAAGGGCGCATCTGTATATTTTGAGATACATTTTCAGGGCATCTGCGCTCTTCCTGGATTCACCATCATGTTCCAATTTTCGTTTTTTGTACTGTGCTCCTGATGGTTTCTTTCGAGGAAGTGGCATATCACTAAAATTTCAACCAACATACTAAATATAAATTTTAAACCAGTCACCATGACCCGTAATGCGTATCGTAACAATACTTAAGATACAAGCTAGCTGGTGGTGATTCGTAGTAATAAAACCCGAGACTCAGAAACCCAAAACTTATCGTCGACAAGAAGCCGAAGACGCTCCTTATGCGACCTCGGTAGATCCCACAATATTTTTCAGCAGCTGGTGAGAACTGTGTATGCAGTACCGTAGGCATAGCACCAGATTACGTGATACGGACCCCGAAGGTCAAAAACAACGCAAAGAACAGTGGCCGAACCGATGAAAATTCTCCCAGTTTACATTGAGCAGCACGAGCACTCTTAGAATTAACAATTAGACTCTAGAAACTAGCAGCCGTTAGGTAATAATATGTTCGTGTCTGGACAATTGAGTTCAAGCTACTCAGGTGTGAACGCACAGTGATAGGGGTTACGCAGTCATCTGTCCACTGGAAATGGAACGAATGCGCTTCAGGATCTCCGTGCAAATAAGTCAAATGCAATTATGCAATGTTTTACATTGACAAGTGAGATGGTCAGTCTTTCACCAACAGAAAACAGCAATGAAAGAGATCAGCATCAGTGCTGCCAATTTAGCAGTTTTCCCGCTGATATCTTTTTTTTTTTAATACCACCTTTTGCTACCAGTTTTTAGTCAAACAAGTAAAAGAAGAGTACCTTTGACAATATTTTGTATATTTATACTTATTCTAAAATAATAAAAGAAATAAAATCCGTTAAGAAGTCATCCTTTCGCAACATTATAAATTTAGCGGTTTTTAGCGGTTTTCGGGATTCTTGCGGCGGGTTTCTGAATTTTGAGTTGGCAACACTGATCGGCATTGCGAGTCCGGAGTCGTCGCTGGTCGCTCACATACAAAAAAAAAAAAGAAAGAGCTGCGGATCCAAAGTTCTTTACACATATTATTTTCAGTCGGCGGCCCTTTCGGCGCCTCCCTATAAATGGCGCCCTGTGCGGCTGCACAGGTCGCCCACCCCAAAGGCCGGCCGTGCTGAAGGACGCCAGTTACCGAAAACGAGCGAAAACGGGCCCTATTTTTTCAATGAGATTTTGAGATATTCACTTGTAACTTTTAATTAGGATAAAGTTTAATTCTTTGGACCGATAGGACTATCTTGGACGGAGGATGGGCGTTTGGCAATGCAAGTTTATTTATGCAGCAAAAACAATTTTATACCTTCTTTGAGGGGAAGACACGCTCTAGTTTAGACGTAGAATTTCTACTTATATTTTGTATTGCGATACGTTTTCGTGAATATACCGTGGATACCAATTCTATGAGGCGCCGATGTATCTCGCTAAAATTTCCAAAGACTCCGTGACCGCTAAGCAGAAATTCAAACTGCCCTCGCCTTTGCCTTCGTTTTTTTTTCTTTTTCTTTTGTGTGTGTGATGAAAGGGACGCTTTGACTATGTTATTGTGGATACCAATCTTCGTAGGGAACGTTTTGTCTTTAAAGCTACCTGAATTTCCTTTTTATACTGCAAAAATGACAACTACATTCCAGGACGGTGGTCGACTATTGTTTATATAAAAAAACACTGGTTTGCTACACCGTGACGTCGTAAATTCACTGTTTGCATTTACGGCGCTCGAATTTACCAAAAGCATGATGACGTCTCTAGATTATTCGGGAGCACACCAAACTGACTGATCTAAAAGCTCCATGTAATCTTTGCCTGGGCAAATTTAAAGCTGATAAAAAAAAACGTGACCCAACCTTTATATCGTTTTTAAAAGGGCCGTGCAACGATATTTTCGCGTGGAATATTTTCACTCTACACGAGCTCACTGGCGTGAGTGGGACCCTAGTATACTCGCACGCAGCGCCACTGACCAAGAAACGCCTTTCTTGCGGTGTAATTTCAAGAACAAAATGGAGCGTTTTCTTCCAATCTCTCGTACGCACAACTTTATGACATAGCTGGGGGATTGCAGTATCCCCCAGTGAGGATATTGGAATGTGGCTCATAAATTGGACCCGAGCATGGCGGGAGCACTCAATCTGGGCTCGGGGTTATTTATCAACAGCTCGACAAGCATTTGGGGTGGTGGCCCGTTTTCACGGTGGAAAAAAACATTTCGGTGATGACTCCCTGTCCGACGCGGCGACCACATTATGTTCGGCGAACCGAGCGCTTCACTGGCACGGAGATAGATGGCGCTAAAGTATCGGGTCCTTCCCAAACCGACCGCTCCGGTTGTTTCTCTCGGCGGTGGTCCCGCATTCCCTCGCTCACCGCTTCTTGTTGTACCTCACCGCCGCCACGCCGCTACCAAGTCGCCAGAGTCCATAAATTTGTCTTCTCTTCACTCTTCTCCCTCTTTTTTGGGTTAAGGCTCACCTTCGCGCACGATGGTGGCACCTGTGATCGACACAGCACCAAAGAAAACACGAGGCCAGCCAATGGCCAGCACACCACCACGACACCGCGAAAAAAGCGAGCACGCTACGCCGCCGACACCGTGGCCGCCGAGGAGGGAACTCATACTTCAGCGCTTTCCTCGGCGGCGCGGAACTAACTATTCCTGGTTCGAAGCTAGCTCCGAACACAATCTGGTCACTCTCTCCCCGCGGGAAGAGCGGCCAGAGTCATCACCTAATTGCGTTTTTTCCACCGCGCCCGTGTCCAATCGCTGCAAGGACGACAATAGCCATAGCCTCCTCTATACTCACAAAGCCTGGCAGTTCGATGGTGGAGCCATAGAGTGCCCGGTCGCAGAGTTGGAGCTCGAGGATCTGGTAGCACAAAGCATGTCTCGGGGAGTCTGGTATTCAGCGCACAGCTTTTGCAGCGGCGAGGACCAGAAACATGGTTTTCAAACCCGACGAGGAACGAAGCGGTAGCCCGAGGAACGCGAGAAGCACGAGCGGACATTTCATCACACGGGACAAGTGTTTTTCCGCGTCTCGCCGCAGCGGGGCGCCCATTACGTGACACTTGTATGCCGCTCTACCTTTTCACTTTCGGCGGCTGCGTCACGTGACGCTCTGCCAGGCTTCGTCAGTATTAGCGGCGAGATGTTTTGGTGGCGCCCTCCTATGGTTCCCTCTCGTGATGTCATTACCTTGCCCAAAACAAGGTCGATGGTGCTTGTAATGATCATGGTGGAAGCTTAAAATCATTGATCTCTGAAACCAACACTGCCCAAACCTTAAAATTTGGAGTTCATACATTTCTCTTATTTCTGTGGATGAGAAATACTTTGCTGACGTCATAGTCAGAATTCGGACAATCGTGGAAGACTGACCACAGCGACGCTTTCGATCGCGCACGTCACCAATAGAGGAGGCTATGCAATAGCCGAACCATACAATGCCTGGAAATCAGCGCGTGTCATGTGCTTTGCCAACCCCAGCGCGTATACCCGTGCCACACGGACATGGCAAATGCCATTCAGGGCGAATCTCATTCGGGCGCCGAATGACATTACATTTCAAGCCCGTGCTACACGTACATTTCAAAGGTCATTTTGCGCCATGATGATGATAGCGCCTGCTCTCTGAAGAAAACTAATTGTAAAGTTTTTTTTGTAACTTTAATACGCTTGCTCAAAATTATGATCTCTAAAAAGTGTCTATGGGTAGTTTTAAACAAATTTGGCAGTCAATTACTTTATGTTTTTTGCGTTTCCGCTGTAATTAATTTTTGGTGACGCTCTAGTTCACACTCTAGTTGCTCTGGCCGCAATAAGCCAAAGTCAGCTGACCAAAGCGAAAGGAAATGGCTCCTGTACAGTCGCGAGTGTCGGTCCTT
This sequence comes from Ixodes persulcatus, assembly GCA_013358835.2. Classification (NCBI taxonomy): domain Eukaryota; kingdom Metazoa; phylum Arthropoda; class Arachnida; order Ixodida; family Ixodidae; genus Ixodes; species Ixodes persulcatus. The sequence goes on from JABSTQ010011055.1 coordinate 344,325, forward strand.
GCACCGGAGGACGGTAAACGGGTGCGGTGGTTAATGAGCGTCCTCATTTATTTACGCGCCAAGCACCGTGCCGAGCAGCAAAGACTCGAAGCCGAAGCTGAGGACGCTCACTCTCGCGTTTCGCTTGGCACGCCGCAGGTCACCGAGCTTCTCCTCCCAAACTCTTATAAGAGCTGTTGTCTCGTGGGCGGACCACTGGGTCTTCTCTTTCGCGGCTGCTTGCGGCGCTTGCGGCTCCATCGGAAGAAACTTCGAAGTTCGAACAAGACGCAACAAAACCGAGAAGGAACTCGAAAAAGATGGCGACGCAGGCGAAGTGGCTGTGTCTACTGGGTTAAAGAGTAGCCGCTTGCAATTATGTGACAAGCCGCGCTTCAAATCTGGTATAAAAGAATGCATAATAAAAACAAACATAAATAAATAAATTTTAGTTCGGGTATACTTTCATTAACGTAATCACATTGGTGTTATTTTACTTGGGGCCTGGGGTCGAGGCTGCACACTTGGCCCGTGACCGAATGCAAATGAGTTCCGCCGAACCCCTTCGGTGGCAAATGACATTTGCAGCGAATGCCATTCGTGTAGGCCGTGTAGCACCAGTCGAATGACATTTGGGGCGAATGTCATTCGTTGTAAATGGCATTCGAGTTGCCCGTGTGGCACGGGTATTAGACGGGCGATATATAATGGCTCCAGATCACGCGGCCGCTTGTTCTGGTTGCGAATTTAAAAAAACAAACGCTGCTCGTTTGCGTGTTTCATAGGACATTAGCGTCAGAGATTCGCTCTAAGAGGTATTTGTGCAAAGTAGAATAGTTGTTGCATCGCCTCTTGAACCTACTGAAAAACCGCTTGCCTTCCTTGCTAGTAATGAAAAAGCGACATTTTCCGACTTTACAAGAAACAGCTTTAAGCGCAAAACTGTCAATGTCAAAATTAAGCTGCAACTTTACAGTGACTACTCGTTTGTTGGTTTCAAAAGAGATTTCGCATAATTGTTTGGAATAATGTAGATCATACACCTTTAGTCTTCACCGCAAACACTAGTGGCTGCCCCGAACAAGTTCTGTGGAATGTAAGAAATATAGTATACATTTGTTTTTAGAAAAATGCACTTCAGTATTTCTCTGTCTCAGCTAAATGTAATCCTTTTATAGTATTTTCAAGTACTTTTATTTTTTTATTTCTTTTGTTATAGTATAACGATACCTTATAATAGATGTGTTCTATTATCAGTATTCAACCTCTCTATGCCATGTATCTAAGTATTTGTATTTACTTTTAGATTGTATCTTCCCAATACCATACGATAGAGTTTCGGATGCTGCTCTACTCATTACAGGGGTACAACAAGTACTCGGCCATCCAGAAGTAAATATACATTCCTTGAAGGGCCCAGGCTGGGAAAAGACTGACCTAAAAAGCCGATTAGGTCAGCTTTTTTCCTAAAAAGGTTAACCTAGCCTGCTTTTTCTTCTCTAGAAGACTACTGTTTAGGCCACCTTGGAAATGAGACGGCCTGCAACAAAACCGCTTGCAGCACTATTGGAGCATTGCGGCTTTGGTGCGCTTTTGCACGCCCTTCCCCCTCTCTAGAATCACAACAAGTACAGCATTTAACCCCGAGCAGTGCAATCCTCAAATTAATTTCAAACTGTCCATTTCTTTCTTTTAACGTTTCGACTCCAGCATTTCTGGTACGGTTTCACAAGTTCCGATGACACCATACGAGGAAATCTATTAGTGTTTCTTTTCCAATATTAACAAATTTACTTAAAGAGCACAGCTTCATACTCAGTTTAAAGACTGACAATAAAAAGACAAGAATTATAAAATCGATTCCTTTTAATTTTTGAATAAGTCAGACTTCGATTGCTCCTTCATTTTTGTTATGTAGTACCTCATACGTTTTTACGTCAATATAATCTTTTTTTTTTGTTTTGATGTTGGTCTATGTTTTCCTTCGACTAAAGCGACGCCAATCGTTGCGCGTTGAAAGTCAAACAAATTTCAGGGCCGTGTATGAACTGACGCGGCGTGAACGTCGTTCGATTCAATGCACTTACTTCCTGGCCGCTGCATGAGGCCGCGGCTGAAATTATCCAAATATAAAACTTGCACATAATGAAAAACAGCCTCAGATAAACGGGGACGAAGAACGGGTAAAGAATACGACAGGACAACGGCTGACTCGCAACTGAAGTCCGTCCCTGTTCCCTGTCTTCGCCCCTGTTTATCTGAGGCTGTTTTACATCATGTTTAACTGTTACCAACTGGCCCAAATCACCACCCTACTTCAGTTTAAAACTTGCCATTTTTGTTTTTTTATTCGCCTAGTAAATAATTGATTGGGTATATCGGTTATGCGTGCTCATCCGTCTTTAGTTCGAAAAAGGAATCTTCATACTTTTTGCTACAAATATTTGAATATCTTGTTTATATGTTTTGTATTTGTGCGCTTAAAGAGCGAGACTACCGAGACAAACACGAGACAAATTTGGCGATATTATCCTCGTCCCTACCCACGATTGAATTAATGCGCACAACCATACCCCAGGTTGCAACGCAATGCCTTACTGGATGCTATCGCTTCTTATAAATAATAAGCAATCGCTGCATTAGATTCCCACCTGACTTATCAACTCGTAAAAATAAAGAGTTATCTGGGGGGGGGGGGGGGGGGGTTGTTTGTTATTTTATAAATCTTCGCAGAATTCGTAAATATGAGCATTCCATTCGGGTGATAATGTTGCGTTAATATCGTTGTTGTTTGGCAGCTCGACTCTTTTATGCAGACGGATTATCTTTCAAGTGGCAATTAGTGAGTAAATGCACGACCATTGATACTCACTGGAAGCTTGATAAACTAAGGAATGTTTTATTTCCTTTAAGTTAATTGCTTTGTGAGTTGTTCTCGGGCATTCTTAACAGCAGACTCGCCTCAGCCTGCGCTTCTTAAGGTGTCGGTATCACGACCTACTGTAATCCTGACCTGCTCTCAGAAGAATGTGCCAGCGCTCACCTTATAGGACATAGCCGCGACTACACCGTTTCGTCACGCTATGACTTCGCGGCACTGCATAATGGATGTTTTTGTTTCCTAGGGTATCCGCATATCAATCAAAGGCGCGCAAACCTGGGCGGCCTTATCTGGTTCTGACCTGCTCTGCTCTCGCGGGATCGAGTCGTCAGTCGGTGGTCTTGAGAAAGATTCGTCACTAGAGGCGCCGGCTGCCAGCACAGTGGCTATTTAGGGGTGATCCTAGAAGGCGCCTTATTTCGGAGATGGCACAAGAGCAGTCGGGGCTAAAAAAACGCCCTTGCGCTTCCGTGCCTTAAAACCTCGGTCTTCCGATCCAAGCAAACATGAGAGCGATGCACCCTGCTACGTGCTACTGCTACTGCAGCCTGCTGGCGCCACACTACGGTAGGTGTTCCCGACAAACAGATTATCATGAGCCGTGCGCCGTGCTGACCGCGCGCTGGACAGGTTGTGAATCGCGTTTGGGTCGCTGAAAAGCCTTTACAGAGCGCCCCCAATGGCGAAGCGACGGACTTCATCGGCGACAGCACATTCCATAGGGAGCCATTCTGTTGGCAGGCCAGGATTACAGAAGGTTGTGGTCAGTACGAGGCGTGATCAAATAAATTCCCTTTGTGCCGCATCATGTAGACCAGCTCACGACGAGCCCGATGACGTTGCAATTCTCTTGATAAGCACTAACTAAAGTACAAGCCAGCAAGAGTTAATTCTCCTGGCATGTCTGGTTTGTGTTGGAGACTATGGTTAACGTGGCTTGTTTCATTGAGATTCGGTCCAAAGTGTATCATTTTTTTACCGCAAAGTAATTTTTTTTTGGACATTAAATAGCTTGTTGTGAACAACAATGCGAACCACTACAATAAAATGCAGAACAAGATACTCAGAGAAATTTAAAAAAAATATCGAGTTACACCTAAGCATTTCTTATGAGTTTTGAATGCGAAAGCAAGCAAGCCGCTCGTCGTCTACCTTTTTAGTCTGCTGCGTAATTTTCGTCGCCAGTCAGCGCGCGTGATCCCCTGGGCACGCTGACCTTGGACGCTCCGTGTTAACGGCGAGCTGATGGACACGCAGCGCCATGGGGTAAGTGGTCGTGGAAACTGACGAGCGCAGCGGCCAATGAGAGCCCCGTCGACGCGCGCCAGCCAATGGAACCGAAGGAAACTAGGTGCCGTTTCCGCGCTTCAAACTGATGACGTCAGTTCGCTCCATGAGACAGTTAATGCTTTCGCATTAAAATAGGAATGACCCGGAATAATTTCATTCGTCGTGCGTGATGATTCTGTTGCAAGACAGTGCTCGACCGCATGTTGCGACCATTTTACAGAATGCATTAGCGCAAAAATGATAGGCGGTTCTTGCACCTTCACAATACTGATATGTCGCCGTGTAACTTTTATTTGTTCAAACACCCCCCCCCCCCCCAAAAAAAAAAAAAAAAAAAACACTAACGCGACAACGCTTTTATCCTGATCTGGGCGTCAGGGCTTCTGCGACCAAATGGTTGAAGGGGGAACCAGAGTCCTTTCTCGCAGACCGGATCTGCCGCCTCCAAAGTAGTAGGATGCTTGCCTGAATGCGTAAGGCGACTTCTTTTAAGGAACGCTGGTGCATTATTGCTTCCTTATTTATTGCTCCGTTCAACCTTGTCCCACCTGGTGTTTCTTTTTCTTCGTCTTAATAAAGGAAGACAAACTGGTTTAATCTGATCACGCCTTATATATTTTGTACTGATTGAACATTCTTTTTGTCTGGGCTTGCGGAATGATGTGACCGGGGAGGGGGCCGGGCACGGTGAAGGGGGGGGGGGGGGGCCAGCGGGGTATCGGGTCGTCTGAAATTTTGTGATTGCCTCCCCAGACAACTGCACTACCCGTCAGTTGTCTGAAGAAAAAAAAAACTGATTTTGATTGTGGTTTCGATTTTACAAAATTAAACTTATAGACTCGTTCCCGTCCTCCATACAGCATCGAAATTATTGGTGGGTGCTAAAGGGACACTGAACTGAATTTCGAGTTTGTAGCTGCCGATGAATATTCGCTGGTGATATTAGTTCATGACTTCTGATTCAGTTGAGCAGCCGAGGCAGTTTTCACGGTGTTCTAAAGTTATAAAACTGGCCAAATAAGTAGAGTGTACAGAAGGAAGATATTTAATAACGCGGTAGAGCCCGCAGTAGGCAGTGTAGGTAGTGCAGTTGGGAGCTCATGCAAAGAGAGCAAACTCGAAACTTTCGGAAGAAAGCGAGACAAGCCGGGTTTAGACGAGACGAGAAAGCGTGGTTAATATTAATATCGAGCAGCACAACTTTATCAAGTGTCTTCTGAAATTTGTGAATTCACCGAGTGAGTATTTGAAACTGTTGCATGAGGCGCGCAGCGTTGTCACGTGCAGGAGTGTTTGAGTCACGCAAAACAATTGCCAAGGGACGGGAGAAGGTTACAGAAGACTAACAGCGAGGTTACCTTGTTACGGCAACAAATGAGAAGAACGTTTAGAAAATTATTTAAACTAATTGCAACTATGCCCAGTTAAGCATTTGCATGATAGCAGACATGGCGATCATTGATAAAAGGACTGTAGGAGATTTGTTGCAAAGATAACTGAAAGAGGCCCAGAGCTGAAACAGGCCCAAGGAAAGAAACAACAAAACAAAACATACAAGATGTAGCATTATGAAATTAAACAGATATAAAGCAAAACAATTTTAATAAGGTGGGAGGCAAATAATGTCAGTGATGGCTGCGAAACTACATCATTAGTCAGGTTATTCCAATCGATTCTTGTTCCTAAAACAAAAAAAAATACTTGAAGCAATTATTGTGTGCGCGGAAAGGAGTTATGGTTAAGTCATGCCCCTGCCTGTTCGTGTACCCTGAAGAAAAAAAAATTAGTAGAGATATATTTATTTTTAATGCCCTTTAATAGGTTGAACCAGAATCTTGAGACGGGAATGAACGATTTCTTTGTGTTAACTGCGGTAAGTTGGCTCTTGCTAAAAGCTCGCTTACAGAAGTACGTCCGAAAATTGTTGTATATAAGTGAGCGACCTTTTTCTGTATGCTATAAATTTTGTTGATATTACTCATGGTCAAATGGTATGAAATAATAGCAACGTAATCTAACGTTCGGTGAACAATTGATCTATATGCTAGAAGGCGAACAGGAGGGTAGAACGTTTCAAGGTCCTTTTGAGAAAGAACAACTTACGTATGGCGTTAGATCGTACCAAGTCAATGTGCTGCGTGGCTAAATGGCTAAAGGCACTTCAAAGTGCCTTTAGCCATGTCTCCTAAGACTTTCTGTAAGTCTGTCTCAAATAAACTTATACAAACAAACAAGTCAGATTATTTGAGTTCCACAGACCCTAAGTGCTTCTAGTAGATAAGAAGCCGAGCACAGTATTTCCGATTCATTCACTCTCGTCGCTCCCGCTTCAGCCAGCTGTCACTTCAACCCTCGCCTTTGCCGCTTTTGCCGCCTTCGACGCTCGCTGCTGCTTTCTGGACGCTTGTTCTTTCTTTTGTTTCTGGCACACGTTCGGCGATTAAACCTGCATTTCAGTTCATTACTCACAGTCTAAGAAACGCCCGTGCGTCTACTTTCCCGCACAACACTCGCAGGGCCAATCACCGCAGATTGCGGAGGCAGCTCAGCGAATGGTGATGCCGACACATATGTTTTGACTAAAAAACGCAGTCTGAGTTGTGACATTAAGCAATGCAAGCCTGACGTTTTGCATTGCTTACTCTCACAACTAAGACCGCGTTTTTTGTTTCGTTTAAACATATGTTTCGGCATCTTCATTCGCTGAGCTTTCTCCGCAAGTTGCGGTGATTGGCTCTCCGAGTGGTGTGCTGGAAAGTAGACGCGTGTGTTTTTTTAGAGTGCATCATCTCTTCAACTTCATCAGTGACAATATGCTGTCCCACGACGACGTCATGCGCGGCATAAACGAATGTCGTAAGCCAGGTAGCAAAACCGCAAAAATATAATTTCCTAGAGCCTAGAAACTAGCGAGTGAACTAGATGTCTTTTTTTGTTTTGTTTTGTTTCTGTGGCACTTAACATGCAGTAATTTTCAAATACAGATATTGACTCTCCCGGTTTTCTTTCAAGTTTCCACGGTGATTTTTGAAGCCTTGATAACGCTTTTGATGATTATGAATGCTGGTGGCCCCAAAATAAATGTTGCTTTTTACTACTGAAATTTTTGTTTTGCCTGTGTATGTGTTTTAAACATTTACACCAACTTTTAGACGAAGGTATTGTCGAACTATCAGGCTGTCGCACGTCTTAAAATACGACAGGTCATTAAGTCATCAAACTAACAGATCATCAATGTCCCAAAATACCACAGATCATCAGCCTGACGAACCATGAAAAACCTTACTGATTAACTTTTTCGATGAGGACACGTTCTAGTATATACTAAATTTAGCGACGCTCCCAAGCAATACAAAGTAAGAAAAGCAAAATACAAAAGCAAGTTAATCATTACTATATGTTTAGACAGTGAAACCACGGTTTCTTTGCGTACAGTACACTGTTATACGCTCTAAATTAGAAATGTAGGCAGCGCGGTACGATTGCTAGCCCGAGGTCTTGACGTGCATCACGTGGTAGTGATACACGAATGCAAACTGGTGAAATTTCATTCAGATAAAAAATACGTTCAGGAAAGGGGCTTGAGGCCCGTATCTTAGTGAAAAGTTGAAGAAGGATGAAAACTTCCTTGGTGGCACGTTCAAAATAGAAAGACAAATAAAAGGCTATCCAATGCGCAGTTATATCGAACACACAAGCGCAAGGCTAAATATTTGAAAAGTGCTTTGCAGCGCATGTACCGACGGCAGAAGCCCATGCTGCCTTGCGATCTCTGCTACCGGAGAGTTCTCTATAGCAATCACCCGATATAGCAGTCACCCGACAGCGACGACACGATCGTATCATCGGGTGATTTGTTGGGACGTACGTCTACGAGTGTTAAAGAAGAGAACGATTCAACTCTATCAGTATTCTTGTATTGACGAGTCTATGGCTGAGATTCAGAGAAAGAGTGAATTCCAGGAGAAATATGGGCCTGTCATAACCTAGCTTGGGAAATGGGAAAACTGAAGAAGGCTTCCTCCTTCCATATTTTATCGTCTCATCAGCTGTACGATGTTATTGCATCGTCATTATTGCGGCGCCGCAGGTTTTCCTGTTAAGCTCGACTTGACTTTCTACAAACGCCGCGGCTTTTTTGAGCCAAAATGAACATGACTATAGCTATGTAGTAAACAGGGTGAACAATTGAAACTGTCAATGATACTAAGGGGAAACGCATGGGCGTAAACACTCTGCTAATACTTTTTTTCTGATAAAATTTCTTAATCTGTTTTTTTTTTTTTTTTTTATGAGCAGCGTGATGTACCTCAATGCACAATAAGCGCGCCTGTACAGACCTTCAAGGCTCTGACATTTCATGGCGGAATTAAGATACGATGTTATATTTTAGACTATGAACCTTCAAGTATGGACGTTCAAAAATATTTCTTAAACAGGCTAATTTAATTTAAAAAAAGTGATTATTACTCATCGAGAAATCACCAGCATTGGCAAATTCCAAAATCTAGAAGCAAACATTCAAACCAAGAAATTAGTTATTCTTTACAATCTCTACTGAACGACTATTCGGTTAAAGGTATAGATATTGTAAAATTATCCCACAGCTCAAATAATCAATCTGTTCATTTGATTTTCTTTTTTGCTTGATCAGAGTATACTATGTACTTCGTCGTGGTTGCCGGAGCCTCGTTAAGTTGCACTTCTGCAACTTTTTCTTCGGCTTCCCATTTACCACTTTTATTTGTAGTAAAAAATAAAGTCAGTTTCGTATCAGCAATGAATCTTGCCTTGCGCGTTTACAAAACAATAGAGGCCGATACTTGTAGGAAGCTCTACTTGTACATGTCATCAGTGACCGAATGCACAACGAGCTCTGAAGTACGTAAAGCCAACGCTAGAGTTGCAGAGGAACATCTATAGCATATTGCACATTCTGGCTATACTGTCATTGTAAACAGCCTTCACTTTCGTTCAGCGCGCTGTTCTAGAGAACGTCTTTTCTGCTTTAGGTCGTATTCATTGTTGAACAACAAAGCAGGATGGGCAGTGCAACAATGACGTGCGGAGAAAGGCTTTTTTTTACGGAAGTAAGAGCACATCCAGAACTTTAAGGGCTGCTACACGCAGACGACGCCTTGTCCTCAATATTTAGGCGTCCCATTATAAGACGATAATCGAACATTTTCAATCAGCCGATGCTCCCGCGTTTCTCCGATGCGTTCTTTCAGAGACAAGCCTCACTTATGGCCGCTCAAATATTAAGTTTCGTGTTTGCGTTTGGAATTGCCTTTTGTGTTCTGCACGATTCCTATAGACGCTTTACACACGCGCCAGATTGAGCCGCCATAGCCGCCCTTCTCTTGTCTTACCGAGATGCCGAGCCACTGAAGCGGGCGTTGACGAGCCTCCACAACGGCCTATGCTGGGGGGAAGGACACAGTAACACTTAAAATGGCAATAACCTGTCCTGCTGTGGAAATGATGAAGTCGAGCGAACGGAATAAGAGGGAACAAAAACTGAAGGGCAGTTATGGCGGCGCCCATGCACAGCTGCTGTAAAGCGTCTATACTCCGAGTGAATGCCGCGCGAATATTCAGGGCGTCCTCCATAAATATTTACAGGAATATTTGTTGCGTTTTTTGTTTTGTTTTTACCGCAAAATTAAACTACTCATCACCGAACTTCCATTCTCCTCCCAAATGTAGCCCTAGAGTTCCGAACCAGATGTGAAGTTTCACAACTAAACGTTATCTCAGTCAAACGTTATAGGTGATTTTCTGCAAATTTTAATGGTAAAATTGGGCCCGATTTCGCCGTTTTTCGGTTACTGGCGCCATTCAGCTGCACGTATTATAAGAGGTTCGTCGGCCGCCATTTTTCCCTCGAAAATTTAAGAACATTAGTTATAATTTTTTTTTAATAAGATAACGGTTAGTTCTTTGGCATCGGGTTTGGACCGGTAGGTCCACATTTGGGTGGAGAATGAGTGTTAGGGGATGCATAGTTTATTTTTGCGGTACAAAAACTCCGTAATGTTTTTTTTGGGGGGAGGACACCCTCTACTTCTCAGCATGACAAGTGCTCGAGGAATTAATCTAGGGTTATAATTTATGCCTGAGCACTTTGTGTCCCAGCACTCTTTGTTTCGTTAACGTTTTGCCATATCGGCATCTGAGCACCCTTAATTCGCATCCATACTACCTGTGTGCTTTATACTGTTTATAACGTGGTTTGTTAAACAGAAAGGGACCGGTGGCCGTGACTTTGTTATTGCACCGCAGCTCGAAGCACGAAGAGCGAGAGCTACGCGCCGACAACCTGAGGAAGAGGAGAAGACGAGAGCTCGCGGGGCCATCAGAACGCCGAGATCTGGTTGGAAGGATTAGTGGGTAGACCTAATGCTTGCTGCCTTTGTCTCCACTGCATTCGTCGAACGCGTTTTAATGCGAAACGCCGGCGTTCGGCTTTCTAGCTCTCGCATTCGAACGTGTTCGCAGATTGTAGTGGATTAAAAGGCAGCTAGATTTAGGTCTACCCACTAATCGTTCACTCTCAGAAACCGGGGGTGTATAGTAATACACCCCTTGTCCCATGCGTTACACCCCAAAACTACACGGTGTCCCAAGGAGCGGCCAGGCTCTTTAAATCGACCGCAAAATTCGGTTTCTTCACCTACCGCACTATAATTTTCTGCGGCGTTGCCTACAGATGGCGCTTTTCTTTTTAAATTTGCAAAGAGCGATTTTACCCGAGGAAAAAGTAAAGAAATAAAAATGCTTAGCTCCTATGGAAACGCAGCGAAGCCACCGGTCTTCAAACTGGACGGCGCCGTTTCACATGGGAGCCAAGAGATGGTGCAAGCGGTCGCGACGCCAACTGCCGCCAACGAACGAGCATACGGCGCCCAGAGCTGGCGTCTTTAGAAGACAATCTCTTCGACTCATAAGCGGCGCGAGCTTTTCTGATATCAGTTGCCAATGCATTATTTTATCATCCTTACTAATAAAGCATATTGAATGGACACATAATCGATTAAAAAATGGTGTGTCGGGTTATTTTGACAGTTTTTGTTGTGATACTTATGTGGTCTGCTTTGCTGTTCTTTGTTATTACCGCGCCTCTTTTTGGTTCTGCGACTGTCGCCGCCTGCGGAACGCGCGCCGCTTTTGAGTCGAAAAGATTGTCTGCCAAAGACGCCGGCTCTCGGCGCCGTATGCTCGTTCGTTGGCGGCAGTCGACGTCGCGACCGCGTGCGCCATCTCTTGTCTCCCATGCGAAAAGGAGCCGTATAGTTTGAAGACCTTTGGCTTCGCCGCATTTCTATAGGAGCTAAGACTTTTTCTTTCTTTACTGTTTCCTCAGGTAAGTTGGCTCTTTGCAAATTTTACAAAGAAAAAATCCACCATCTGTGGGCAACGTTGCACAACGTCGTAGCGCGATAGGTTAAGAAACCGAATTTTGCGGTCGATTTAAAGAGCCTGGCCGCTCCTTGGGACACACAGCACAATTTGACTTTCAGTCCACCGACCTCGAACCGAAGATACCGAATTTCACGAGCGGCTTGATAGTCGAGCGATACAAATTATTAAAATAGCTAATGTAGGCATTAAAGGCTGCAGTAAAACAATCAGGTTTTTTTTTGGCCCTGCTGCAAAGCCTCAGTGTTTTTTTTGTGTGTGTTTTTTTTTGTAGTCTTTGATGCGCAAATTATCTATTTAGTACGTTATATCTAAAAGGTATCAAGCCGCTAATAAAAGGTTGTATCGCCAGCTCGACGTCAGTGCACTGAACGTCTAAATGTAGTTTTGGGGTGTTGCATATCGGACAAGGGGTGTACCCCTCTACACCCCCCATTTCTTAGAGCGTTCCAACCAGAGATCGGCGTTCTGTCCTCCCCTCTCCGCTCTCGTCTCTTTCTCTCTCTCTCGGTGTCTCGGCACTCTCCGCCTTCAGAGTGAGCTTTCTGTCTTTGGTGGCGCCTCGTCGCAAGCGCAGCCGAATCTCGGCGAAAGAAAAAGAGCGCGTAGTGCTTTCTTAGAATTTCACCAGCTATAGACGAACACGCGGCCCTGACGTCACGCAGCTGCGGTGGCGCTGTCGACGGCACTGCGCATGCGCAGACGCCTCACTTCACGCGAATTCGGTTTCTGCGCACGCGCAGTGCCCACACCTTGTGTGGGCAAACGCGGGCTTGTTTGTAAACAACGTGTCGGTCTATAGTGCTCACTGTTGGCAATAAAGCGTTATAGGTACCGGCGTTACCGGTAACGAGTGGCTTTTATTGTCAAAAGAGTAACGGATAACGTGCATACGTTCCTTATTTCCAGTAGCGGGGAACGAAGTTACGTTACGTGTTAGTGAGCGCGTTGGTAATGATGTAACTTTAGAAAGTCTTTTTGGATATAACTCTTTCTGAAATTGCGTTACTCGCAACATCTTCCCAAAAGTGAAAATAAATTACGCTTCAATTTTATTTTTTATATTTCTTGGGCCAAGTATGAATTCTCGCACTTTTTGCGTTGTTCTTTGAGTTTTTGTCTTCTCGTAATTGTTTATGTGAAACCGCAAAAAGGGTAAGGTAATTATATCAAGTTTCTGCATGAACATAATGTTGAATGAAATATCGCCCTTAGGTGCGCCTGTAAGATCAAAACAGTAGAACGTTCTACTCTATATATAAAAAGAAACGCAAAACTAACGTGCGTCACATTTTATCGGTAAAGGTTACTGTAACGCGTTCCTTTTATTTTGACGTAACGTTGTTCTGTAACGCGTTCCTTTTATTTTCAAGTAACGATCGTACCGTACTCCGCTACTTTTTTCTTTCTTTGGCGACGCCTACAACATTTATAGTGCTCCAAAAAGAAACACACTGATTATTCCTGGGCTCGATCACGGCCACTGTTTGTTTTCGGCTGAATAAAACTTCCACCTGGTGTTCGCTCGTCTTAGAACTCCGTCATGCTTGTTAAAGATTCCCGGTTAGCAGTTGCACTGCGCTACTTAAAACTATTGACGTGCAGCGTAAACCAGCGTCTCCACACAATTAAATCAAACCGACCTCTCGCTTCCTAAACACGCAGCATCTAGTTTGCTTGGTTGATAATGTTTTTAAAACGTATTTTTTACGAACATAGAGTATCACAGAAACGTGAACTGCCCCGGGGACATTGAGCATGTAAACCGTCTGGCTAAGTGTCTCAGCGCAAAAATTAATTCTTTTTTAAACATATTTCTCGGTCCCACTTTCGAAATAAAGTTAAGATACATTGAAATATTACGGTCCATGTTTCCGCTCTTGAAAAGTAAGTTTGCAAATGAGGGCTCGACCTTATCGCTGGGCTTCTCCTATTAGTTTGAGTTGCTGATTTTTTAGAATAATCGTATCTCCTAAACCATGTCCAGTTTTGCTGTGCCAGCACATTGTTGTAGCACCCTAATTTAATATCATGTAACAAAAGCAGTGCTGTACGGAATGACGCTCCGAGGAAGCTCTTAGAAGGTGTTTTGTTTAGGCGGAACGGAAGAAGGGAGCCGTTATATTTGGCATCGGTGGAACTAAAACGGAAACTCTTTAGTTTTTGGAGAAAATAAGAGGAGTAATGGCCTTCCTTTTTTTTGAAATTTTATTTAAAGGTATTAGGCATTTAGGCGTTTCATTACCGACTTTTTCAACTCCCGATTTCGAGGGCTGGGGAAGTGCCCGAGAAATAGTCGAAAACAAGGAACTGGAGCAAATGTGATCATAATGACTCGACACGTAGTTCGAATTTTATCGGTTCATTGCTTGCTTTATTTAATTTACGAATTATCCTGCGCAATATTGCATTAAAACGAGCAGATGTAACGTTAATGTGACGACCCGTTCCTCCTTTAAAACGTTTTAACGGGAACGCGTTCCTTTTGAACTACAGGAACAGTAAATGGGAACGACACTGAACAAATGTTTAGGGTGCGAATGACATAAAATCTAGGATAGAGAATCACCCCAAAGAAATATCATGGGATATATGGTTTAATGATCAAGGTAGAAACTCTATATTATATGAAGTAAACCCAAATATCCTTTTACGAATGCGAAATGACCTCCCAAGAAAGGTTGAAACGTTAATACACCGCTTACGTTTGGGAATAGCATACACGAATGAATGTTTGTACAAAATTAGCTTAATAAATGACCCTAGCTGTGATTGTGGGCACGAGACAAAACGATAGAACATCATTTCATCGATTGCCCTCGGTTCGATCACAATCGATCACGAATAAAAGCACGACTGAACATAATTGACAACAGACCATTTTCTCTCAAAAAGGTACTAGCACTGTGGCCTAACCATAGCTCGGAGAAACAAGCATTCTCGGCAATCAGACAATTCCTGGAAGAGACTGATATTGTAAATAATTACTAAAATGAGGTGTACTATATAATGCAATGTGTGTCTGTTCAAGTGAATGATAATGAATAACTTTACATGCTCGGTGAAAATGGTTGTGTGATAAAGGGATGTGACATGTGAAAGACCGAACTTGTCCGACTGATCGTGTGACATTTGAAGTGGACTCAATGTAATCAAATAATTGACTGTTTTTGCTTGCGGGAAAACGCTTGGGAATGGGGGGGGGGGGGGGGGTTAAGGAGGGATGTATATGGCATCATGTGGTATACTCTAACTTTTTTTTAACGATTAACTGAACATGGAGTAGCCGGCCATGCTTTCACAACGTCCAACATCTCTGTTTTTTTTTTTTTTTTTCTGTGTGCCTTTTTTGTCATTTGTAAAGAAAGAAAGAAACACGTGGTGGAGGTTAAACATAACGAAAAGTATCCGGCGCAAAGCTCATTTATGGTCACCGAAAGAATAAGAACTTCAGTGCGCCTTTTTTTACGACGTCAGGCCTCCAGCACGAGCTCGTTGCCTTCCGCCATGCTTTGGCTGCGCGTGCACGCTCAAAGCTTACCAAGATGCCGAAGCATTACCGAAGGCAGGAAGCTCACGCTAGAGGCTAAATAACTGAAAAACCTCACTGCCGTTTTAACCCAGCCGGCAACTATTGACGTGTATGTGTCTGTATCTGTCCTTAAGTAAGCGCATTTTCGATTACTTTTCCTCGTGTACATTGATAATATTATTCGTCACGCATTTCATTTTGGGGAAACTAAATACAATAAGTACTGGACGTCTTCATAGTTTTTAAGAGGTCCGAGGATACTGTATATGCAGTGATCCTGTAAATACAACCCAATTTTAACAAACCTAAAGAGGAATATTGATACAAGACTAATTAGGCAAACGGCTTCTATATCCGAGACACATTGCAAACTTTAACTAAAATGCAACGCACGAAAGTTTTGAAAATCCCTTCTTCCTCAAACATTACTTCTAACATTTTTTTAAAATTAATTACGTAGCCAGTATCCCCTGTTAGCCGTTTTGCATTGAATATACACTTCAAATCAACTCATAAATTTGGTAAATCTCAACTATTTTTAACGTGATTTAGATTATTAACTTTGCGACGTAACTGTGGGAAATTAAGATGCTCTTGTACGGTTAAGCCCTTGAATACTAAAACATAGCTCTAGAACTGACGACATCCGAAATCCTGCCTTTTTCACAACTCTTTTTGGAAAAGTCAGTACATCACGTTTTTTTTTTTCAACATCACTATTATCCGCCTTAGTTATTTTGTCGTCGAAACAAGCAATTGTATAAGGCTCGGTGTAAATGTAACAGCGCGTAACAACGAAGAATAAGAAAAGGCACACACAACAGCACGTAAGAACACACACATGTCTTCGTTGTTACGCGCTGTTACACTTACACCATGTAAAGCTTCCACCATATAGCCCAGCTTTCTACTTCGTTTGTATAAGACACCCATTATATAAGCCAAGACAAAGCATTTTTAACATTGATTTAGGCAATATTCTAAAAAATAAACCCAAACACCTTTGGGAACTTTGGGAAATATATCCGAAAACGACTAAGTCCATCCAGCTTACAACTTGTGGAGGGTTGTCAATGTTGGAGGAGTAAAGCGTCAATTACCTTAATCAGGACATCGCCTTTAAGACTTATGCTCATGGCAAATGGCCTTGTATTAAACATATACATCATCATCCCGTGAATGCCATCGAAATAACTCATTTAGGTAGCGTTAGCGCTACAGACAGGTTAAAGCTCACATCCAGTTCTGGTGATGGCATTATAAATTACAATCTACTGAAAACAAAATGTCTAAACACAACGCAAAGAAAATGCGATACGCACTTGAAGAAGCTACCAGAGATTGTACAGGGATACGACTTGAATGTCAGAGGCGCCAAGGCCCAATACTTTGAAAGGCTAAATGGTCGCGTGAAAACGAATTATATCTATTTTAATACCATATAAATTGTAGATTTGGATTCTGCAGGAATCAGTGACATTGTGCAAAATGATCGGGTAATATTAGACGACGCCTGAGAAAGTCACATGCTTAAGTAATTACTTTCGGTCCGTTTGTCTTTTTGCGTAAATGCAGTGGCAATTATGCATTGTACGTTAGCGATGTTCACAAGATGCAACCAGTCGAATTTACTGTAAGTGGCATTGAGGCCTTATTGCAGAAAATCGATGAAACCAAATCCAGTGGTCCTGATGACATTTCACCACGAGTTCTAAAGCGACACGCTCAATCAATCCCTTCCTATCTATATATTAATTTATACTCTGTCGTAGTTCGACTGGCGTTCTATCAGATGACTGGAAAGTAGCACACGTTGTACCTTTCCACAAAAACGGTTCCAAGAAAGGCGTCTTTAATCACAGACCTATTTTAATTACGCCTATTTTACGTAAAATCATTGAACACGTCTTTTATTCACAGATAATGTGTCACATAAACACAAAACATTTTAAAATAAATGTGCAAGACATTTTTGTATAAGGAATTGGCTTGTACAACACAGCTTGAGGAGTTCTTTTTTACAAATTGGTATTTGGTATTTATTAGTGAAAGCGCACGGACGATTTGTTTTGGGTTTTAGAAGAGCATCTGACGCGGTTTCACACTTGCTTCTTCTCCACAAACTTAAGATGCTCAATTTAGATTAAACGGTTATAAAATGGATTCGAAAGCTTTTGTCCCAGCAGCTCCTTTGTGTGGCTTTGAATAGCAATCGGTTTGATTACGTTGCTGTGACATCTGGAGTCCCCCTCCGTCTTAGGACCACTCTTGTTTTTAATTTACATTAATGACATTTCTTACGAAATATTATCCAGTATATGACTGTTTGCTGATGATTCTGCTTTGTATTAATCCACTGCGAATGAACAAGGCGCAGAACAATTACAAAGTGACCTGATACGTGTTGGAAACTGGTGTTGCAAATGGAAGATTAATTTGAACCTAAAAAAGTGTGTTCATGCAAGATTTACCAGGAATAAGAAGAAAGCTTATACTCGATACAGTGTGAATAACGACTTCATTAAAGCAGAATGTGCATACAAATGTTTGAGTGTTACGTTGTCGAACGACTGTTCACGAAGCGCTCACGTCGACGGCGGCAGGGTATTGAACTTTATTCAGCGAATTTCAAACTGTTTCGAAACAACCTTGAAGAAAACGGCATACCTGACATGTGTTAGATTAAGTCTGGAATATGCATGTGCTGAATCTGGACCATGCACAAAACTATATACTTGAAAAACTAGAAAAACGTTCAAAATATGTGCTGCATAGTTTGTTCTGGGATGATACGGACAAAAATATAGTTGTACTGACTATAAAAAACAATTAAGAAATGCTTCCAGCCGACTCAGCAAATTGAGAATTAAAATGTATTCTCAATAATAAATAGCAAACTGGATACTAAAAGATACCTTTAAAAAATACTATGTTTTCAGTTGGGTGGATGATTGTTTTAAAATAAGAGTATACGGTTCCAGGACGAACATCTACACGATTTTTTTTTGTCCAGACAATCCAGTAATGGAACAAGCTGTTGGAGGAGGCAGTGTGCCTCTGCCAATGAAGACATGTTTTTTTTTTTTAACGTTTGTACCCCCCTGCAGTAACGCCTTCGAGCGATTCGGGGTAACCCTTGAATCAAAAATAACGAATAAGAAATTATGAAAAGAAACGAACACAGGCGAACTGGTCAACTGACTGCGCAATAAATTCAAGAATAGACTGAAATTATAAAATAAACAGCCATGCAGGCGCTGTTTGTAGTTGTCCGCGTTTTTTATATTCTTTTCCTAGTCGGGTTTATTACCGGAGTATTTTTTTGCTTTCTTCTACTGATCTTAAAGCAATGCTTGTCTCCTGGCCAGTTTTCTATCGACCAGAAAATTAGCCGAGTTATCCCTGCCTGCAAATCAGGCAAATAAACTTTGCCCCCTAACTACCGTCCCCGTTTTATTTAAAATAATTTCTCTCGCACAACTGGTTGAACACATAGTATATAACAATATCATGAAGCAAATAAACAATACATTTCATTTGTCCAATCAGCGTTGATTTTGGCAATCGCATTTTTGTAAAACACAACTGGTACAGCCTCAGTACTTCAGTTAGATGTACAGCCCACTGACGTTGTACCGACGCTACCAAATTTCACGAGCGCTTGAGAGCCGAGTTGTAAAACTTATTAAAATAGCTAATGTAAGTGTGACTGACTGAAAAAAAAAGTTATTGGGGTTTTCTTGCCTCCACTGCAAAACCTCTGTGTGTGTTTGTTTTTGTGTAGACTTTGGTACGTACTTTAGCTGTTTAATATGTTACATCGCACCGTCATCAACCCTCTCGCAAACGTTGGAGCAGTCAGTTCGACGCTGTACGTCGAACTAAAGTTTTAGGGTGTCGTATATGTGATAAGGGGTATAAGAATATACCTTTTTTTAGAGTGTACAGACTACCTCCATATTTATTGATACTTCTAAAGCATTCCAGGAGAGTCTCATGTATGCGCTAAATCAATTTTACTTTCATGCATCGGTAACATCCTGGATTACAAACTTTTTAACCGATCACACTTACTACGCTTTAATTAAAGTTCATCACCAGAATGTCCTGCCTCACCCAAGGTCGCTCAAGGCCGCTGCTTTTTAATATACGTTAATATGTTCTAGGCTTCAGAGATTTGTTTTAAAAGAGTTGTGAAAGCTACACTAATGCAATGCTGTCTGCGCAAGTGAGTTATACACCAGGAGGCCATAATCTTGGGGTATA
Organism: Ixodes persulcatus; assembly: GCA_013358835.2. Taxonomy (NCBI): domain Eukaryota; kingdom Metazoa; phylum Arthropoda; class Arachnida; order Ixodida; family Ixodidae; genus Ixodes; species Ixodes persulcatus. The sequence goes on from JABSTQ010011055.1 coordinate 363,695, forward strand.
ATCATCACAAGAGGTTGTCTAATTTGATAATTTTTGCTAATTACCTTTTAATTGTTGAAGATAAAGATATTGTTCTAATCAAAAGAACTCGCTGGGCACCATTAAAAATCACTACATAAATATATTTTAGAAATCTTAGGGGCTCGTGGTAAGTACGGTAGTGCAGCAAGTTACCACTCGTGCAAGGGGTAAAATGCTAGCGGCGCGAACACACAGATAAGAGGCGGAAAAACGGTGTGTGTGTGCGGGGGGGGGGGGGGGGGCGTTACCGCGCACTTACCTAGAGCCTGTTGCATAAGTGGTTACTTTAGTGCACCACCGCACTTCCAACGCACCATTAATCATTCTCAAGTTTACTTACATAGCGGAATTCGGTTACGCACAGCAAGTTTATGATTAGAACTTTATCGCTATTCTTAATTCTTACACTAGAGAAAACGCCATTTGATGAGACATTTCTTGAGTCCAATAAACACATATGAATCATACAAGACATATAAGAACATATAATAACCATATAATAACTATATAAGGTATATAAGCACATGTGAGAACCATAGAAGAAAGTTATAAGAAACTTCGCAAGTTCCTTATATGGTTCTTATATGTTCTCATATTTCGTATATAGCTCTTATATAGTTCCTATATGGTTCTTTTATGATTCTTATATATTGTTATATATCTTGTATAATTCATATGTGTTTATTGGACACAGAAATGTCTCATACAAATGAGATTTTTTCAATAGGGTAGAACGTTTATTAAGAAGTTTTCTTTAATTAACCGACTTGTCATGACGATTATTCCCCTATGTTATGTCCCCCTGGCCGAACGTACCTGCACACACCGGATGAGTAATTTTTACGGCTTTATTAAGACAAATTTGTGAAGCCTTAAGAAACGCAATGTTAATTTTATCTTAGTGTCTTGCATTGGAACATTGGCCGATAAGTGCGTGATTTGACGGACTGTATCTAACCGAAAAGATCTGATATATTTACAAACTGACGAATGCAACAAGTGGCATATCACAATTAACTTCTCTTTTCAGAGCGCAGCTCTTTGGCGGTCGCTTCATGGTTGAGCGGAGTAACTGCACGCTTTGCATCATGGGTGTGTCATCGCATAATGCGACGCGCGCAGTTACGCCTCGCGCGTTGCCTCAATTGAGTTTCTCCACTAAATTTAGCGGGGAAACTGAATTGGTGTTGAGGTCACCTGAAGTAAATTTTTCCGCTGAACTTAGCGAGGATATCTTCGTTAAATATAGTGGGAAATTCAGCGAAAAGTTTTAGCTAAATAGGAGGGGAGGAGGAGGAAAAGGTACGAAGGGGGAGGAGGGCCGTATTCTCCCCTATTCCTCCTCAAAAAGCGGCGCTCGAATTTCGCATTTCAGAAACTTGTAAACGTCTTCAATTTTTTAAACAAAACTCCTCTCTTGACATAAAATAGTCCTCTATTTTACTTACACCAAGTGCTGCCGTCCCACTGCATCGTTCTCGTCTTACAAATACTTTGGTATCACTTATCTAGCAGCCTCTCATACAAAACCCATACAACACACATTTTGTCAAACGTTAACGTTTCTCTGAAATAGTTTGAATTGAAACTAAAACAGTTGCGCCATCATGCAGTAACACAGCTAGCATGCTTTACACTTGTCAGACCAGAACTCGAGTATGCGCCATCAGTGCGGGTCCTTTGGCAACATTGCTCGGTATCATGCGTGAAGGCAACACAAACATGTGCGCTTAGATTTATTTAATAATTTAGACTACTTATGGCACGTCAGCATAACTTCGCTAAGAATGCAAGCTAATCTCGATTTAGTCTCGTTCGGAATAAAATGTTCGCTAATATTTTTCTGGCACAAATTTTATATCGTAACAGACAGAGCAGGGATTTAAATTTACTCACACTCCTCGTATATTTACCCGCATTGATAACAAGAATAAAGATCGCCTCATATTCGTTTCGTCCATTCCGTTTTTTAGTCCGCTTCGTCATTAACAACAGCAGACTGGAATCTACTTGACTTAGTGAATTTTAACGGTATTCAACAAATTAGTCGTGCTGTAAACGCTGCCGGTAACGTCCTTGACCTGTGCATAACAAGCATCAGAGGGGCCTCGCAGAGCGTCGTTGCTTGTGCAGTCGTTCCTGTTGACAAGTGGCATCTGCCATTTTCAGTAGCGGTTTCATTTCCATTTCCATTTTTTGGAACCACGGATGCGCGGGCTCCGATGTTTGACTAGGCACGTGGTGACTACTTCGGAATGTACGCCCATTTGAGCGATATTAACTGGGACACTGTTTACGAGAGCGCTGATGTTGAGTGTGCCGTCTCTCGGCTGACATCCCTGTTCTTGAGGTCTGCTCTGGACCGCTTCTTACCGATAAAACGTAGTAGCCGAAGTAAATTTCCTTGGTGGTGGTTATCACGTGATCTCCGGCGGGCACTGACCTTGAAATCGCGTTTTCAGAAGAGATATAAGTCGTCTGGCTTGGACAAATGGCCGGCTTTATTCAAGAAGCATCGCTCTGCGGTGAAGCGTTTGATTGAAAGAGACAAGTGCCAAGTGCATGACTCCATTGAGTCTGACCTTAAGCGCTCTCCCGACCGCCTCTGGGAATATGTTAGGTATAGTAGGCCATAATTAGAAAGGTGATACTATAACTTTGTAGACTTGGACAGGTCATGTCTATGATTCATTGAGTGTCTACGATCTCTTTCCAAAACACTTCTCATCAATAGAAAACCACAATGTCCCTCAGTCCAACAACGCAACCTTGTGATCTAAAAATCCCCTTCTGATGTGAATTCCTGTATTGACTATTGATGACGTGGTCTTGGCCATAAAAGAGCTTGCCCAAAAAAAGTCATACGAGGAGGATGGGATCCCGGTCTTTATTGTTAAAGTGTGCTCTGATATCTTTGCTCCTGTACTGCATCGTATTTTAGAGCGTCCCTCTTAGGTACCGGTTCCCGTGTTTCGCAGCGTCGACGTCCGCTTCGGCTTCGGCGTCGGCGTAACCACTATAAATTTAGCGGGAACATTGACGTCATGTGACCTCAATACCAATTCAATTATCCGCTAAATGTAACGGGAAAATTTAGCTTCTCCGCTAGATTTAGCGGACAAATGAATTTTCTCCGCTTGATTTAGCTGAAACATTGACGTCACGTGATCTCAACACAAATTCAATTCCCAGATAAATTTAGCGGAGAATAAAATTGGGGTTGAGGTCACGTGACGTCAATTTTCTCGCGAATTAATTGGGTGTTGAGGAGTCGTGACGTTAATTTTCCAGCTAAATCTAGCGAAGAAACTGAATTTGTTCATACGTGACGTGACACGAAGCCACGTGACGTCAATTCCCGCGCTTAATTCAGCAAGAAAACTGAATTGGAGGAGGAAGGGGTAAAAAAAGAGGAGGGGAAAAGGAGGGGAGGAGCAGCAAGGGCATACACTCCCCTCCGTACCCTCCCCTCCTTCTCCTCAAGAGCTGCGCTCTAATTTCGCATTACGGAGATTGGTAAACGTCTTTCGTCTTTTAGCATGTCCTTAAAAACAAGAACATTTTCTTCGCTGTGGAAACCTGCTTGGATTGTGCCACTACACAAATCTGGAAGCTCCATGTGTGTCGATAACTACAAACCAATTGCATTGCTTTTCGCATTTTCGAAGGTCCATGAAAAAGACATATTTAAGCGTGTGAGTTTTTATGTTTAGCAGACGCTCACTACAAACCAGCACGGTTCTCGTCGTGGACAATCTGTTGAAACAAATCTTGTAACCTTTCTGGAGTTCGTAAAACCTATAGTTGGGTCCCGTAGTCAAGTTGATGTTATTTATTTTGACTGTTCGAAAGTGTTTGACCTTGTAGATCACAAGTTATCGCTGTTGAAGTTGTTGCGTATGGGTGTTTCCTCCGGTTTGTGCGAATGGTTTGCTAGTTATCTTAGCGAACGGTCTAACATGGTTTCCTACAAATTATTCCCATATCTGTTGAACTCAGGGGTACCACAAGGGTCTAAACTTGGACAGTTGTTTTTTGATAATTTTTTAAATGATCTTGTAACTAGTGTGAGTGACTCAGCGATGCTTCAGTTCGCTGATGACTTAAAAATATTTCGTAGTATCCACACGACTGTGGACTGTGTACTGTTACAAAAAGATGTTGATGCAATTCATCTGTAGTGCTGAGCGAATTCGCTGGTTTTAAACTCCACAAAAACAAAGGTTGCCTCTTTTTCTCGTAAGGCAAATGTTCCTGCTCATCCTTACACATTAGACGGCTCGGTTTATGGTGTGAGTCAGGCGCTCAGGTTGGAATGTGTACAGAGACGACTTGTGAAAATCGTCCACGATCGCCACATTGGACGGAGTGTTTTTTTTTTTATTACGAGCTTCTTTGGACACCTTTAGTTTATCGCCTCTTTCGGCCAGACGACTAGTACGCGGCATGGTGTTTTTATATAACCTGCCTCAATGCTGTCATTGATTCCCTAATGTAATTGAGCAGAATCTCAATTCATGTCCCCCAGCAACAAAATAGATTCACGTCTTTTTCTTATGCTTCTTATTTAGAATCTAGTCCTCCGCTGACGCGTATGATGCTCATGTACGACAGGTGTTTTAACCCTGACATAGAATTTTTCAGTTCTTTAGAAAAGTTCAAGAGGAGTATAATACTTAGGATTGCTGTGTAGTGTGTGCAATTTAGTGCTGTCTCATTTTGTGCAAGTGCAACCCTCACAAGGCCCTACAGCTGTTTGGGACACAAATAGCTCAGATTGATTGATTGACAAAATAAGCATTCCCATCGTGGTTTAATGAACTTTAAAATGAATATGTTGATAGTACTGGAAAGTCAAAGTGCATGTCATATTGGTTAATTTTTTTTTAATCTGAGTGATACAAACATTCTTGTGCTGCTTGGCTGTTTAGCTGTTTTTTATTGTTTTTTACATTTTATTGAAGTGCCACTACTAGCTGGAGGTGTTGTCGTTATATTATTGGACCCATTATCATTTACTAATTTTGTGTTCCTGGTGATTTTTCTATATTTTTATTGCCTCTGTTCTGCCACAACCTCTGCAAGAGGCGAAGCGTCGCCAAGGTGCAAGTAAAGCAAATTTTTGCCTTGTCTTCCTTTTTTGTATATAATGCAAAACGAAATAAGAGATAATTGTCAATTTAAGGTCACTAAATCGTCTTAAGATTTTGATAGCACAACTAACCGACTAGATTTACTAAACCTACACCAAAATCACCCAAAAAATTGTTTATTTGTACAATTACTGTATATGGCTCTATTTACTTTGTGCAACACATAATTTTCGCAAAACAGCAACAAAGGCACGACAAAAATAATCCCTGAAGAAGTTAAACAAGAGGGATCATTATCGTGTTCCCCTTCTCCATGGATTATTTTCGTCATCTTGTCAAGCTCGCTTGCACCTCTGCATATAATTGTATTGTAATCATAACAAAGGCAGCTGAGACGGTGTTGTATTGTCCCCTTTTGTGTGTACCCTCGTCTCCGAAGTTTTCAGTATGACATAGTTAGATGTTTCATGCAGTAACGTCTCACTGTTAGGTTATTTTGTTTTTTGTGCGTTTCTGATGGCGGTGGATAAGAAAGTGATCCGATTTATTTTCTGCCAACAATTACAAACTCAACGTTGCTAGATATCCTTCCTGGAAACGTCGTGGCAGCACGTCATCAGCACAGGTTCAGCAGGAACAAACCCAGCTATAAAATGAGTACCGCACATGCTTCCTGTCGAGAGCTATATGCCGAGCTTTAGAAAGAGAAAGTTGCAGCCCATCTGGCTTTTGAAAGTGCGCTCCTCTTCATAGGCATACTCTCACTCCTGTCGTCCAAGCGCAAGTGCAAAAAATCAATACACACAGCCATACGCTCACTCCGGTGCCATTCATGAAGTTAAAGACAGTGTCTAACGCTGCAAAACAAGCAGAGTTCGTAAAGTTGCACCTGCCTCTAGTGTTCTCAATAACCTTCCTGCTCAACCCCCTTACCCATATGGAGCACCAGTAACCATTAGAGTGTTTTAGCATATCGTTGAGTCACACCCGCTGTGGTATCCGCAATCCGCTGCGACCTCTGCTAGATATATATATAGTGTAGCGGAACCACCATTCCAAGTTTAAGTAGAAGGTTCGCCACCCGCTACAGACTACAGCATTACTAGGGCTAACTCAAAGCCGCTAGAAACTCTTTCTGACACTAAGTCTCGCGTAAAACAAAGATTTGTAAAGCAATTCTTTGAAACCTTTTTATTAACGTCGTTGTCTTCATAGAATATTATTTCTTTATTGAACAAAGCGCTTATCTTTGCTTCTTTTTTGAGTAAATGACAATTATGTTTGTAATTCGACCAAGCTGTCTAAGCCAATCTATATGTATCAAGCGCTAAAGCCATCGAGAGAAAATTTCAAAAATGAATGACAACAACCGAAACAATTTTGTTGTGTTGTTATTCACCGAGAATGAAACGCCGCGGAAATCCTTTAGATCCGCCTGCTCGCTCGCTTCTTTGGTCGGTTCTGCCCTCACAACAAATCGGCCGACCAGGAGGCCGCACCCATTCGCTCACAGCACCACGTATTCCGAGGCTTCTGTTATTTTTTCCCCTCGTGGCCTAGGGTGCCTTCATGTGCGCTTCGCATAGAGTGATGCAAACTGCCTGTTTTCCTTTCCCACACCCTCTTCCACCGCCATTTTGTTCCTCTCGTTGTTTCCCCGTGCGCCGGAAAGTGGCCTTTGTGTCCATCGGTCCTCCCATCCGAGAGGGAAAATGCTGCTCCGAACTTGTGAGATAAGGTGCTTGTTTCCGGGACGGTTATAAGCCCCACGGATTATCGTCGAGAACCAAAATGGCTGCTCGCTTGTCGGCGAGTGGTATTAAAAAGGGTGGCATCACCCTAGCGAAGCGCACATGAAGGCTCCCTATCCCTACCGTGGCCGTATGTGGTATGTCCGGATTAGATCGCTGCCTCTTGCAGTCCTGGAACGGCTTTGTCGCGGCAGCTTCTCGCAGCAACAAGATATAATACAGGCCGGACAGGCGCGGCGTGGCGGCCTTCTTGTATTGCGTCCCCCGATGGCTCTTCCTAATATCACCAAGACTCGTTCTCGCGAGACCCACGCTTGCACGCCGCGCTACGCTCCTCGCTATTTTGTTCGTATAGCACTCCTCCGCTAGCTTCCGCAGCTCCGCAATGTTTCCGCTAGTAGCGCGCATGCGCAGTAGCATCATCGCCCTAACGCATATCATAGCGGGAAAGTCAAAACGATGGACTAACACTTTTTATTGAGACCCTTCCGAGACAGAGGGAACGTGTACCGGCTCCGGACACGGTTCTGTGCAGAGTCAATACAGAAGCTACGCTTCAATATAAGGATTGATACTTGAATCATCTTGTTTGCAAAAATCAATGTTACCAAAGCATCATCTGGAATAGCGGGAACCGCTCTTCCGACCTTCAGAAATGTAAAAATGATCCGCTTCAGACCAAAACAATGTTGTCTGATCTTCCCCACACCGTATACCCAGAAGTTCACGAAGTCGGATTTTTCCATCGCAACTATCCCCAATTGCGCTCACTTTGCAGTAGGCCACAAAATGGCGGCGCTTACATGAGAGCCTTTATGTACTTTTTTTTTTTTAACAAGCCAGGCAAGCACCTCATAGATAAGGAGGTCACAGTGCTGGATTTTCTACGTCACCTACTGATGTCCAACGCGACGCAGCGATTGGACTCAAGTGTTGTATCAGTGTTCGGCTGGAACTCGCGTACAATCAGCGAGAAGGGCGCGCCACTCGTGTTCCATCGCTGCCGCGCGTTAGACTATGAAAGATGACGTAGAGATTCCAGCACTACGGCCTTGTAATATAGGAGGTAATGCCACACTGATCGCATATCATATAAGACACGGCGTTCACTGAAGATGACAGAATTATCCACGGAGGGACTCTCCACAAGAGTGTTTGGAGCAAGTTTGTTTCACACATATGTATGCTACTCACATGTCTGCTGATAGTCTGTGCATGATCAATGTGACGAACTTATAAGCAAGAAACATGCCTCAGACAGCGTCTGCAGACTGTATTTTGCATGATGTGATAGCAGAAAGTTGGTGTCTGGCAAATTGCACCCCCTCCTCATTTCCAAATAGCCGCTTCCGAAGTGGTGCTTCGTGAACGCGGTTGTGACGACGCCTGCGAGAAGAGTACAACACTCACCTTCGAGGCTAGGCGCACTCTCGGACCTCGACACCGGTTTGGCACTGCTCCCTGCCCTGCTCCGCTGGAGCGCGGGGGTGTCGGCGCGGTCCGCACCGTCGGGCACTCGGGCGGCGTCCCCGCCGCGGTCGTAGTCCTCGTCCCGTAGGTCGTCGGCCGCGTGGAAGGAGCGCGTCCTCCGCCGACCCAGCCGCGTGTCTCCGGGCTCCAAGTAGAAGGTGTCCACGTCCCGGAGGTCATACTTGATCTGGGAGAAACTCCGCACCTGCCAATTGAGAGACGTACAAGGATTGAGAATGGGAATGCGTGAGGGAGCTCGCCGAGTTGCGGGTGCATTTGACAGCGTAGAGACACTTTCTGGGTCTACCTCAACGTTACTAGAATACTCATTGGGAAACAGCCATAGGAGCCTGCATTAAAAAAAAGGCTCGAGGTAAACCTAAGCGTTGCTTATGAGTTGTCAATGCGACAGCTTGCATGTCATTAACGCTTCCGCTCTTATTTCGTCTGAGGCGTATTTGTGTCGACGGCAGATCGCGCGCATTCTTCGCCGCTCTGACCATGGACGCTTCATGTTACCGAAACACTGACGCCTCTGAGATGTAGCGCCATGGGGTGGCGTTCGTTGAAACTGACGTGCAGCGGCCAATGGGAGCCTCGTTCCTTGAAACTATGACGCCCGCCAGCCAACGGGACCGAAGCCAAAATCCACCAGCTTCACTCCGCTCCTTTGGGATCGGGGAAATTAGCTGCCTTTCGGCTAGGCTTTTCGCGTGAGTTCAAAGCTGGGAGCCGGCTTCACTTGGAGAAAGGAGTTCAGGTGCCGTTTGGCGCGGCTGCAAAGCTGATGATGTCGGCTCGCTCCATGGGACAGTTAATGCTTTCGTATCAAAAAGTGGCACTGATCAGTATTCGAGAAGCAAACTGAACGCGATCGCATCTCCGCCATGTCACCCGCAGGGACCACTCAACGAACTCCAAGGCTGCACGTATTCGTTCAAAGGACCGGTGGCGACTTCTCGATATAGCCAGGGTACAGCTTTCAATTGCGTCCGCAGCTCCTGTTCAATTTTGTCTTTGATCGGCCATTTTAGCGCCGAAACGTATACCTCGGAAGCGGTTCTAGAAACTCCCGTCGCCCAAGCGGACAAGCCGCGATTTTTTGGGCCGCAAAGACCTGTAACCTAAAATTTTATGCAAACATCACGCTTCTGTCATTTTGTACTGATCTCCAATAAACGTTCATACAAAGAGAGTTTTTGTTTCGTTTGTTTTTGCGCAAAAACATCCTTTCAAAAAGCGAGAGTTACCAACGGTCCACCACCGACGAAATCCAAAGGAGAACGATGGAAGTGACGTGGGGGCTGACATTACCTCCAAGAAATTCATTTCAAATAGTGGGCGCTAGTATCTGTCTCCCTCGAGGAGGTAATAAGCAAGGCTCTTCCTTCTCACCATATTGAGGGTGTAGAAGTTGGTTTTTACACCCTTTTGGGAACCTTTTGACAATCTTTCTTTTAAGAGTATAGGGGGCGCTAGTGTCTGTCTCCCTCGAGGGGGTAATAAGCAACGCACTTCCTTCCTCACCAGACTGAGGGTGTAACAGTTGGTTGTTCAACTCTTTTGGTAACCTTCTGGGAACCTTTTTTAAGAGTGTGGGTCACGTGGTAGCCTGGCTGGTGCCACTGTTAGTCACGTGACCAAGTGATGTTACATCACGGTATCACGTCACGTCACGTCAGTGTCAAAGGACACCGTGAGGTGACGGTGCCGCGTGACCGTGTCACGCTAATAACGTAATGAAACCCTCGTCATTCTGATTGCGTCACGTTACCACGTTTCACGAAATTTTGCGCCCGATATACCTTTCCCGTCAAATTTAGCTTTTTCGTAATGCGTTTCTGTGAACAACTTCCGCAATGTATTTTGTAACAACTCCTTAGCGTTGGAATGTTCCACGTTCTACCGTAAAATGCCATCTACGATGAAGCAAAATGTACCAAGCGCTTAACAGGACACTTCAACGAAATATCAGCGCATATTTCTTGGTTTATCCGTGTTCCATTGAGCAGTATCACATCGGACACCGCAATCTCTTGTTTAAAAAGACGCAGAAAAAATAATAAGAATTAAACGATTAACAAATGACACCTGGTGGATGTCGCTAAAGCCTCGTTTGTAATATCCGTCAAGGAATATTTACAGGGAGTGACGATGCCTGTCCCGCCTAGAACTATAGCCTCACTGGTGTCCCATTCACGCAAGCATGTGCAGCGTGCGCGTGAGCGTAGCCTTGGCGAGCTTGTAATTGCACGCACTTGGCAGCACAAGCAGATACATGGTGGCGGCCAGATGACCTGCCTGCAATCGTCTTGTCGACGTCAGCCTCGCTCCTCAACTATGCTCGTCCCGAGACAGATTACGTCACGATTGCGCCTGATGTTACGTCCTCTCCTCTAGCTGCTCTCCGAGCGCTTGCCAAAGTGGGCCGTTTATAACAACGAATACAGCCGTCAAGCCCAAAATACAAATGTGCTATTGTCATTCACGGATATTGTGATTCATATTCAACGTATTTCTGAACACGACGGTTATATTTTAAATTTAGTTCAAGTATCCCTTTAAGTATAAAGGCTACGCATTGTCTGCGCAGTCGAAAAAAATATGTATTCAAAACAAACAATTTTATGATAATGATGATGGCTTCAAGTTTAGTAGCACAGGGGCAACTAAGATCAAGTGTGCCAAACGCAACAAAACTACTTCAGTATGATCCGTTATTGTGTAGCCCGTCACAAAACAATATGAAAACGGATGCGGTTCAAGGGCATTCAAAACGACACCGCAGGATGGCGTGCCGCGACATTCCACAGGCATAAGGCGTACTCCAACCCGCTTTTACTAGGGAAAATTTCTTTTTGCTTGCGTCCTTGGACAGAGGCTTAGAACGTGCTCATCACGTCGGCGTGCACAGCGACTTACACGCTTTGCTGGCTGTGTGCTCGTTTCTCCTACAACAATTGCCCCCCAAAAATTATCAAGATTCCATGTTGATAGTCGAACACTAGGATAGTCGATAGTTGAGAGTCGACCACCAGTCGAACACCAGGAACGGGTGTTCAAAAATTTCAGGTTTCAACTCAAATGTTTTTAGGCATGAGAGCATTACCGCCACGATATATTTTTTTTTTTATCTTCTGTTCAAGGTATTAAGGTGCTGTAAAATATCAGCCACTAAAGCCACGTCGCACATTCAATCTTCACCTGACAAATCCTGCTAGGCTTCTTTCCATAGAGGAAAGCAAAACAAAAACTGTTACTCCTGTGTAAAGCTAAGATAACCGCAAAACTCTTACTTTCCTTATACATAAAACGTCTGTGTGGTAATGGATATCCCCATAGTACGCATTTGGGTTTGACAAAAACTGCTAAAATTGAAAACCTCGCCCCCTAAGGTCATTCGGCAGTCCGCACGTCGGATCGGATGGTTTCGTCGTACATGTGTTTCGCGCCGGAAATTGTCCCATAATGCAACGCGCGGTTACGCCCGCTTGCAGTTAAACCATAATGCAACGCGCGGTTACGCCCGCTTGCAGTTAAACCATAATGCAACGCGCGGTTACGCCCGCTTGCAGTTAAACCATAATGCAACGCGCGCGGTTAAAGCGCGAAATACATGTACGACGAAACCATCCGATCCGACGTCCGATCAGGCGATACGACGGTCGGAGGCGAGGGTTTTCAACGCTCTCCGGTGCTATGAACACCCTCGCCCCCGAAGGTCATTCCGGCAGTCCGCACGTCGGATCGGACGGTTTCGTCGTACATGTATTTCGCGCTTTAACCGCGCGCGTTGCATTATGGTTAACTGCAAGCGGGCGTAACCGCGCGTTGCATTATGGTTTAACTGCAAGCGGGCGTAGCCGCGCGTTGCATTATGGTTGAACTGCAAGCGGGCGTAACCGCGCGTTGCATTATGGTTAACTGCAAGCGGGCGTAGCCGCGCGTTGCATTATGGTTAACTGCAAGCGGGCGTAACCGCGCGTTGCATTATGGTTAACTGCAAGCGGGCGTAACCGCGCGTTGCATTATGGGACAATTTCCGGCGCGAAACACATGTACGACGAAACCATCCGATCCGACGTGCGGACTGCCGGAATGACCTTAGGGGGCGAGGGTTTTCATAGCACCGGAGAGCGTTGAACACCCTCGCCTCCGACCGTCGTATCGCCTGATCGGACGTCGGATCGGACGGTTTCGTCGTACATGTGTTTCGCGCCGGAAATTGTCCATAATGCAACGCGCGCGGTTAAAGCGCGAAATACATGTACGACGAAACCGTCCGATCCGACGTCCGATCAGGCGATACGACGGTCGGAGGCGAGGGTTTTCAACGCTCTCCGGTGCTATGAACACCCTCGCCCCCGAAGGTCATTCCGGCAGTCCGCACGTCGGATCGGACGGTTTCGTCGTACATGTGTTTCGCGCTTTAAGCGCGAAACACATGAACGACGAAACCGTCCGATCCGACGTCCGATCAGGCAATACGACGGTCGGAGGCGAGGGTTTTCAACGCTCTCCGGTGCTACGAACACCCTCGCCCCCGAAGGTCATTCCGGCAGTCCGCACGTCGGATCGGACGGTTTCGTCGTACATGTGTTTCGCGCTTTAAGCGCGAAACCAGGAACGACGAAACCGTCCGATCCGACGTCCGATCAGGCAATACGACGGTCGGAGGCGAGGGTGTTTCAACGCTCTCCGGTGCTATGAAAACCCTCGCCTCCGACCGTCGTATCGCCTGATCGGACGTCGGATCGGACGGTTTCGTCGTACATGTGTTTCGCGCTTTAAGCGCGAAACACATGAACGACGAAACCGTCCGATCCGACGTCCGATCAGGCAATACGACAGTCGGAGGCGAGGGTTTTCAACGCTCTCCGGTGCTATGAACACCCTCGCCCCCGAAGGTCATTCCGGCAGTCCGCACGTCGGATCGGATGGTTCGTCGTACATGTATTTCGCGCTTTAACCGCGCGCGTTGCATTATGGTTAACTGCAAGCGGGCGTAGCCGCGCGTTGCATTATGGGACAATTCCGGCGCGAAACACATGTACGACGAAACCGTCCGATCCGACGTCCGATCAGGCGATACGACGGTCGGAGGCGAGGGTTTTCAACGCTCTCCGGTGCTATGAACACCCTCGCCCCCGAAGGTCATTCCGGCAGTCCGCACGTCGGATCGGATGGTTCGTCGTACATGTATTTCGCGCTTTAACCGCGCGCGTTGCATTATGGTTTAACTGCAAGCGGGCGTAGCCGCGCGTTGCATTATGGTTAACTGCAAGCGGGCGTACCGCGCGTTGCATTATGGTTAACTGCAAGCGGGCGTACCGCGCGTTGCATTATGGTTAACTGCAAGCGGGCGTAACCGCGCGTTGCATTATGGGACAATTTCCGGCGCGAAACACATGTACGACGAAACCGTCCGATCCGACGTCCGATCAGGCGATACGACGGTCGGAGGCGAGGGTTTTCAACGCTCTCCGGTGCTATGAAAACCCTCGCCCCCTAAGGTCATTCGGCAGTCCGCACGTCGGATCGGACGGTTTCGTCGTACATGTATTTCGCGCTTTAACCGCGCGCGTTGCATTATGGGACAATTTCCGGCGCGAAACACATGTACGACGAAACCATCCGATCCGACGTGCGGACTGCCGGAATGACCTTAGGGGGCGAGGGTTTTCATAGCACCGGAGAGCGTTGAAAACCCTCGCCCCCGAAGGTCATTCCGGCAGTCCGCACGTCGGATCGGACGGTTTCGTCGTACATGTGTTTCGCGCTTTAAGCGCGAAACACATGAACGACGAAACCGTCCGATCCGACGTCCGATCAGGTAATACGACGATTGGAGGCGAGGGTTTTTAACGCCCTCCGGTGCTACGAAAACCCTCGCCCCCCAAGGTCATTCCGGCAGTCCGCACGTCGGATCGGACGGTTTCGTCGTACATGTGTTTCGCGCTTTAAGCGCGAAAAACATGAACGACGAAACCGTCCAATCCGACGTCCGATCCGACGTCTGATCCGAAGTCCATCCAACGTCCGATCAGGCAATACGACGGTTGGAGGCGAGGGTTTTCAACGCTCTCCGGTGCTACAAAAACCCTCGCCCCCCAAGGACATTCCGACAGTCCGCACGTCGGATCGGACGGTTTCGTCGCACATGAGTTTCCCGCTTAACTCCTGAATAGTGCCGACACCTCTTAGCGTGTGCCTGTGTATTTGTTGGGTGTTTTTTTTTGGTGGCGTGCCATGGGCTGTATAACACTGCCGGCTTCTGAATGCATTCATCACTGACTTCTTACTAATTAACCGATTAATCGTTTCGAAGCGTACACTTGTGTGGATTTGTCCTCCTGAGCATCACCTTTGTCGCTGTCAAACTCATCATTAAACATTGTAGTCACTGGGAAGACTAGTTCTTCCGAGAAGCTATGCAAAATTCAGTGTCCCCGAAAAAAGTTTACATTGTTTTTTGTTTTTTATATATAAAAAAAAAATAAACTACTCATCGCGGAATGTTCAGTTTCCGTCCAAATGTAGTGCTAGCGATTCTGACCACACTCTAAAAAAATCCGTTCTTGAAAGGGTCTTCGACGCCTCAAGAACTCTTTCAGCTCGTGAACAGATTTTCCTCACGCACTATCGCCACCTGGCAGACCAGAAAGGCGACTGGGCGATGGAGAACTATTTCGCATCAGAAAAGGATCTTAAAAGAACCCCTTATAGGTTTTTCACAAAGAACCATTTGGGAGGTGCTTAAAAGAACGTTTTAGGGTGCAAAATATGAGCAAGCCGAAGAACCCGTAAGAGTTCTTTTACGACTGATTTTTCTTAGAGTGCAGATGCCAACGTTTCAAAACTAAAAGTCATATCGTTGAAAAGGTATAAGCTATTTCTGAAACTATTTATAACTATATTTACCCCAATGAAAGTTTCAGAAATCACGTAACGTTTATGTGAGGTACCGCGGTTACTTCTGCAATTTTGGCATCTAGTTTGAACCGCTAGTGCTACATTTTAATAGATACTGAGCGTTCGGCAATGCCTACTTTGGTTCTGCGGTAAACGAACGGCTATTATTTTTGGGGGGACACACTGCACACATGCGTATGCAACTTTCGTTTACTTCAACTGTTTGATATTTGAATCAAATTAATATTTTGTGCAAATAACACATGCTTCGTACATTTCGAGAAAACATTTATGGAATTCAAAGCTTTATTCTTAGAAACAATGGACGAAATATTCACCGACAAAACGTTCTTCAAACCAGCTTGAGTGGGACCTTAGACACAAAAAGCTTTCTCAGAAAGACAACAGAGTAAACTATACACAATATCGAACAACTAAAGAACAAAGATAGATTGTGCACAGCTAAGCGAAATCAAATCATAAGTCTGTTTTGGTAATCGTGTACGTGCACGAATAAACTTACTTCCGCCTGAAATTAAGCTCAACTTGCGTCTTCTATGCGTACGATGCCCGCAACGCATTTCTCCGACATGTGTGTTTAGCCTCCTGCCGCGCCCATACATCGAAAGTGGTTCCGAAGTGGCAGCAAATGACGTCGCAGTCGGACATCGCGACCCTGGTGGTTGGTGTTAAAAGTCGCGGCGAAATGTACGAGTGAACGCGAGTTTCGCTGTCGTCGCGGCGTCCCAAATCCAGGCTGTTGAAGCTTCCGAAGCTGTCAAGTTGGAAAGAACCTGCAGCAAAAGAGGCGTCTGCCATTGTTGTGACACCGCCTGGATCACAGCCGGCGAGAGCATGACCGTGGCCTCCTATAAACTGACACAGCCTGACAGATCGCCACGAGAAGCGGCCGCCGAAATGGAAAACGTGGAGCGGCAGACAACGAATGAGAGGAGAGCCACGTGACTGGCGCCCCACTGTGGCGAGGTTCCGAAACACACTTCTCCCGAATGAACAAGTGTGTTTGGGGTTTGTTTGTTTCTTCTAATTTGAGCAGGAGCTGCTCGAATCGCTGGAGGAGGACAGAAACATTGAAAGGCGGTGTTGCGCGCAAAAATGTTTTAATTCCTTGTTTTCGCGATGATTTTGTTTTATATTTTGTTACGCGTGTTTGAAGCGTTTGAGACAGTGAAAAAGGATATCGACCTTGAGGTCGTCAGCGCCTCTTCAAAGGATATGAGCCAGGGAGCTGTTTCAAATAAGCAGTAGGTAGAAATTATTGTCAGTACAGAGCAATGGCGACCCTTGCAAGCTACGTACGGGTGCCTTCATGCGCGCTTTGCTTAGTGTGATGACGTCTGATCATTTTGTTTCGAACGCTTATTTTTAATTTTTGGTCCGGAGCAGGTGAATGAGCGTCTCCCTGCACGCGCTCTTAATGTTGACTGTGCCAACGTTACTGGAGCAAGCTCATTTTCGCAGCTCCCTATTCTCGCCTGCAGCTGCGAGTGGCCCAGGTGGCGGTCACGAGAACTAGCAGCGCTACAGTCGGATCTTGCTTCCCTGTCTCGCGCGTCGTCTACTACCACCGCGTTGAGATCTCGCTTTTCTTCTCCTTTTCTCCATTTTTTTTTTACTTCCATGTGTATAATAGAAAAAAAAGATGATGAAGATGAAGTATAATACACCACAGAGATCAGAGTCAGCGCATTGTGAATTTTCTTTCTTTAAGTGTTTGAAATTTATTTTGGTGTCCGTCTGTTTTCTTGCGCTGTGAAGTGTTAGTATGAATCAACAACTTCCCCAAGCTCAAGTATTGCTATTCAAACTTGGCGGGCTAGACAATCCGGAAGCAAGGCTCGACTGCAGCGCTGCTAGTTCTCGCGACCGCCACAGAGCCCACGTCGCAGGCGAAGCTGTGAAGCTGAGCTTGCTCCAGTAACGTTGGACTGTGCTATGTCGCAATTTTGTGTTCGGCAATTTTTTTTTTGTATTTTTCTGTGCGAGCGTGATGTCGGCATTGGGTATTATACTGTCTTCACCCTTAAAGGGATTATCCGGACAAATTTCGTATTCATGAAAACATTTAGACTTCAATGTCAATGGCTGTAGGAGCATCTTCCACGACAAATCTGAATTTTGTGTGCTTCCCTGGAGGAGTAATTGTATTTTAACCCAAGCGCGCATAAACGGCGTTTTTCTCTTCCACTTTCAGGGAAGCGGAGTTTCTGAGGTAACATCAGGCAAAGAACGCGCCGAACTGAAGTGCACTTCGAATTTTGTCCTCCGCGTGAGCGGTACGACGAGGTTCACCCTCGCTGCTGCGCTAGATTTTTTTTTTTTTTAGAATGAAAGGGAATTTTCGTTGTGCGGTTGTCACGCTCCACACTTCTCCGCGACATTTACAGTGGCGAGTAATATGAAATGCTGCGGTGCGTCGGGAACACTGTGTTCCCACGGAGGAATGAGGCATAGGATATGATAATTGCAAGACTGGTGTGACGTCACGTCAGGCATGGGAGTGCAGCCGTTGATACTTGCGAAATTCGGCATGGAGTTTCGTTCAATTATCCGTCGTTGATTACACTAAATAGAGGTGTCGTTTATTGGAAAAAAATGGCCTATGTTAATCATTAGGCTCCCACCAGGTAACCATAACGAAATCTTAAGAACTTCCGGTTTTCACCGGACAATCCCTTTAAAGGGGCGGTGCAACAATTTTTGTACTTTGCGCAAATACCGCTTAGAAAGGATCCCTGACGTTCATGACCTATGCAACACGAGTTCGTTTTTCACCCCACGCAATAGGAGCCCCAGAAAAAAATTAAAGAAAACGAGCAGCGTTCACCCCCTCAACTTGCAGCCAGAACAAGCGGCCACGTGATCTGGAGCCGATTGTTTGGCGCCAACGTTGATCATAGCCACGCGCTGGGGTTGGCAAAGCACAGGACACGCGCTGAGTTCCGGACATTGTTATGGCTCGGCTATTGTCGTCGTTGCAGCGATTGGACACGGGCCACTACCCGAATTCTTCTCGAGCTAGTAATTATCACGAGCCCAAATCGAGTGCCCACGCAATGCACGGGTCCAATCTATGAACAGCATTCAAATATCGTCATGTGGGTGTACTGCGATCCCCACTTTACGTCATCAAATTTTGCAAAGGAGAGATTGAATGAAAATGGTCGTTTTTGTCTCTGAAATTACACCACAACAAAGGAGTTTCTTGGCCAGTGACGTTGCGTGCGAGTAACCTTGAGTCCCACTAGTGCCAGTAAGCTCGTTTAAAGTGAAAAACATTCCAATTGAATATCGTTGCACCGCCCCTTTAAGCTGAGGCTGCAGCCGAAACTAGAAGCGCGAGCTGGACGCGCGCCTGGCTTTGAGACGCGCATTTCTAGCGCGAGTGCTCCTTTTGCGAAAGAACGCTTCAAAGCAGCGACCTCGAGCTCTCGTGCTTGTCGCATTTGCTGCAGGGTATCCAAAAATGTCATCATGCTAAACAGAAGGACATTGCGTCACTATAGGCTACTAGACCTTTTGCTTTATTACCCAAGCATCAAGGACCATGCTACGAGTCTTGTTACACGCGCTGCCCGTGCTGGCGTCTGCAATAGCATAGCCTCCTTTATACTCACAAAGCCTGGCAGTTTGAAAAACAAATTGGGTTGTGTGTATCTTCATATAGCCTAGAACTTATTCTGCCTCAACGGGCGACGAGTCTAAAAACTGTAAATGAGAAATTTAGCCAGTGCAGTACAACCGCTAGCCTGAGGTCTTTAACGTGGGGATTAAACCCAGTATCCCTATGTTCTGCAGTGCGAGCTTTCGTTTCATGTGCTCCGAGCTGGTGTGCGCTATCACGGCCGCTCGATGCCCCCTGTTGGTGCGGCCTGCCGATTCTTTCCAAAAACAAAAGTGCGCGCGTGAGAGGAGAACTTCTCCCATCTGCCGTAAGGGCGCTGCACATCGGTGACTAGTCTTGTGAGCTGAAAGCTAGAGAGGGCGCCCAACGCGCTCTTGCTCCGCGACCCAGATAAAATATCTGCTGCCATTAGCTCCGCCGATACCGAGGCGCTGCCGCGGTTGCAGAAGGCCGCAAAACTCGTTGCCCCTGCGCGGAGAAAATATCGAAGTGTCACCCTCTGCTCACGTGTGTGGTCTGTGTTTTCGATCGTTTTTTCGCGCGTTTCTATAGTTTTGTGGCGATAGCCACTGATGGATGAGAAAGAAGAAGAGACGTAGACAGCCGCCTTTTGTCTTTCTCTCCACAGTTTTCAAGTGTGCAGATGGGTTACGGAGCACGCGATGCATAAAAACTGTTGCGTGCGGCGTTGTAAGTCAAACGCTGCGAAAAATTCCGAACTCTGCTATCACGAGCTGCCGTCTAGAAAGAACTTTCGGGATGCCTGGTTGAAAAACATTTCTCGACAAGGCAGCGAGAAGGGCAGCCAGTGGCCACCAAGCTCCAGGAGCGTTATGTGCTCCCTTCATTTTAAGGAGGAGGACTACAAGTTAGGGATGAAGCGGAAGTTGTTTCGACCGACAGCGGTGCCGACTCAAATCCCATTGTATCTGTTGTACATGCAACCAGCAGGTTCAAATAAGCGCAGAACGATTGTTCATATGCCACCTAACGCGTCCACGTCGCATGCGAGCGGTAAAAGTCAACAACGCAAAATGCAGTTCCCTGCAGAAAGAAGACCAGGTGTAGAGATTACGACAATTTGTAGAAATTGCCGTAATTTCAAAGTAATTAGCTGAAACATTCAGCCTTGCAAAGCAATGGAAATGTCTGAGTGAAAGCAAGGAAGGCTAATGTGTAGAACCCGCTTAACTTTGCGGGTGACGTGTCTTGAATGCAAGCTGCAACTTCAGGGAAATGCATCACGTGACGGAGCATATCAGTTCGTGTTTAGCCTTAACCAAGGAGGACTCAGCTATCCACGACCTGAAGCTGCAATGGCTGTGCAAGCTCGTCTGCACCTTTGTCGAGAGAGCTCTACAGTCGGCAGAGATTCGTAGTTGTGGACGGATTTGCAAGGTTCTCTCAAGCGCTGTGCTGCCACACCTTATGGACTGACCGCGGATGTGGTGTACTAACTGCAGAGACCCATACCACAGCTAAGAGCTCTGCGAGCTCTTTCTCAGGAAGCTCTTCAGATGTCTTTGTTGCAAACTGGGCTGGTGACCTAAACAGCTCTCTAGAGAATATATTGAGGCTTTTTTGGAAGCCTCTTTCCCCAAAGGTACTCCATTTGTGAACTATATGACTCCCTTGATCTGTTTATGAACAATGAAGTTTATATTGCGGATGTTATGCACGAGGAATCCGTTTCTTATTGTCCTTCACAGACAAATAAAAGTCACAACTCGAACGTGCTCGAGCATCGGTTAAAACTGGAAATTATACTGCCTAGCTATATCCAACTATAACTCCTACATTACAGTGGTAATAGAAACGGGGCAACACTTATGGGGACAAAAAAACGACAATTCCCTCATACTGCCAGCTGAATGCATGCGGCTCTAACGCGCAGCCTGCAGCTGATTGAGCTCCTCGCAGAAAGAATCGTGTGCTTTTATTCCACACATATTTGTCACATCATTCATGCAATCTGGCACTCGTTTCACTTGAGGCTTGCCGCTTCACGAAAAACAATCTAAATAGCCACACTGGGCTGGGCCGTGCGCACGGCTCCTCTCTCGCCGATAACGAGCGCCATGGCTGGCGCTGCGGGGTAAAGTAGAACTATCGCTCTCACCGGCGGAAAAAGACATACGGCAGGCCGCTTCCAAGGGGAGTCCTAATCGAGCGGCCGTGGCGCTATAGACGCTTTCATTACGCGCCAAATTGAGGCGCCATTGCCGACCTTCTATTGTCTTACCGAGATGCCGAGCCACTGAAACGAGCGTTGACGAGCCAGTACAAAGGCCAAAGCTGGGGAGAGAGACACAGTAAAATCTAAAACGGCAGTAACTTGGTGTGGTCATCATACCGAGAGGCATTCTTAGCTGACACACTTGTTATTTACATAATTTACAGATAGATATTTACAAAGAGGCCAGTCCGAGATAATGTCTATTTCGGATGAGACGAGCCTGGGTTCCAGCCGGCGTATTCCATCGGAGCTTGTGTGGCGTGTGTGCCGCTCGTGGTGCGAGGCTCCTGCCACGTTCGCTGTGCGTGCATTGGTGCACGTTGCTCTATGGTGTAGATGCTGTCGCCCGCTTGTTCGCTACATGGGCTCCCCCCCTAGCGGAATAGCGGCGAAAGACGCTGTTTGCGCGCTAGTTGGTAGTGTTTTGGAGAGTGAAGCGGACGTTGCGGGGACGAACTTGATCGGGTTGAGTTGGATGCGCGATGTCCATGGTGACAGAGCATCCCACATTCGCAGTGAACGTTGTGAGGTTGTCCGTGTCGTCCGAGCTCAGGATATACGCAGGCTTCAGTCGGCCGATTGAGACATAATCTTCACGGTTCGGGTAGGCCAGGGTAAAGTGCTTTTCAGCTCTTCCAAGGACCTTGTACGGACCGTCGTATGCTGGTTGTTGGAAGCGTCGCGCAGCATCGTGGCGCACAATGACATGCGTGGAGGTGGAGAGGTCGGGGCTCACAAAGAGTTTTTGTTGCCGGGTTCGACGTGAGTGTGAAGGACGGAGGGTGGCCATGTGGGAGCGGAGCCTTTCCACGTAGTCGAGGGGGTCAGGCAGAGAGCTGGATGGTGGAGCACAGAAGAAGTCACTTGTTAGGCGGAGCGGGGTGCCGTAAACCAACTCTGCTGCGCTGCATCCAAGGTCGATCTTAAGCGCAGCTCTGATTCCCAGCATGGCGAGCGGAAGATATTCACTAGATGTAGATGGTGTCGTGGCAGTGATAGCTGTTTTGAGCTGCCGATGAAACCTCTCGACGAGTCCATTCGCGCTCGGATGGTATGACGTCGTTGAGATGTGATGGAAACTAAGCAGTTTTGATAGCGTTGCGAACAGGTTGGATTGAAACTGTCTTCCGCGGTCTGTGGTTACAGTGGTAGGAATTCCAAATCTTGCAACCCACAAAGTGAGGAATGCGTGTGTAACGGCTTCAGCAGTAATATCGGTTAGGGGTACCGCCTCAGGCCATCTGGTGAAACGATCAATGACGGTGAAGATGTATCGATAACCTTTAGATGGTGGAAGGGGGTCAACGATGTCCATGTGGAGGTGTCTGAATCGTCCGTGGGGAAGCTAAAATGTCGCAGTCGGTGAGACAGTATGACGATGGACTTTAGTTCTCTGGTAGTTGATGCAAGCACGTGTCCAGCGTCGGACGTCGGAGTTCATGCCAGGCCATACATACCAAGATGAAACAAGTCTTTGTGTTGACTTGATACCAGGGTGCGCCAGGGTATGAAGTATGTTGAAGGCTTGGCGTCGAAAATCTCTAGTGAGGTAAGGACGTGGCTGACCGGTTGAAACGTCGCATACCAGTGTTGGCGATGATAAGTCTGTCTGGACTTCCTGGAGCTTCAGTAAGCAGGAGGAGGAGCTGAGCAGCGTCTGGAGTTCGGAATCATTTTTCTGGGAAGCTGAGAGGGCAGAGTGGTCCAGAGGTGGGTGTTCTATTAAAGATGCATCGATGTGACCGCGGGAAAGAGTATCGGCTACAATGTTTTCTTGTCCTTTGATGAACCTGATGTCCGTTGTAAATTCTGATATGAATGCCAGCTGACGAATATTTCTCGGGGAGTGCGCAGCACTGCGAGAGGCGATGGCGTAGGTCAGCGACTTGTGATCTGTGAGTATGAAGAATAGTCTCCCTTCCAGAAAGTGACGAAAGTGCTTGACAGCGGAGTAGGTGGCAAGTAACTCACGTCCAAAGGTACTGTACTTCACTTCTGTAGGGGACAGTGATTTCGAGTAGAAAGCGATAGGGCACCAGCATCCATCAATCAACTGCTGACAAACTGCGCCGATCGCTCTGTTCGAGGAATCAACCATGATAGAAGTTGAAGCGTCCCATCAGGGATGCGTCAGGAGTTGCCTCTTGATTCCGACGAAGGCTTGGGTTCCAGCCGGCGTATTCCATCGGAGCTCTGTGTCGCGCGTGTGCCGCTCGTGGTGCGAGGCTCCTGCCACGTTCGCTGTGCGTGCGTTGGTGCACGTTGCTCTACGGTGTAGATGGTGTCGCCCGCTTGTTCGCTACACCGGCCTCCTAGGGTAATGATGAAGTGAATCAAAGGAAATACGAGGAAACAAAAACTGAAGGTCGGCCACGGCCATTTCTCGGCCATTGATCCACTATTGTAAGGTGAGACGTGGGATAGCAGATTGATAAGTGAAAAAAAAAAAAAACAGGGTAATCTACGTGCCGCGTGCCGTTGTTGTAGTTTAAACTGTCCTGCGGAAAAGTATACATTGGGAAAACAGGCAGATATGCTAATGAGAGGTTAACAGAACATGCTCTATCGATCAGGTCACCGCCAAGCTGGCAGCTTTGCAGTACACTGTGACAGGTGCGATTGTAAAGACATATTAGATAAAACGACGATTTTGGAACCTGACAGTCAATAGATGAATGAATAAATTTTATAGCCTTTTTTTCCCTTTTTAAGCACACAGAGAGATGTGTCAGTGCGGCGTTTATCGCATTGTTGGACGAAAAGTTGGCATTCTTGAGCAGGTTTTACACGTGTGTGGGACAGATGACTTGGTGCATTTTATGGCTCGCGTTTCATGTCCATTTGTGGTTCTTCGAAATAAATCAGTTGAGAGGACAGTTCTTCATGTGTGTACTTCGTCTTTTCCAGCTTCTTTCTTTTTGGGGCTGTTCATTTTTACCGCTGACATGAACCACCACTTACCTAACTTCCCACCGAATTAAATTTGACGAATTTAGCGATCCTTATCGGTCCTTATCTTTCATGCGTAAAATGTGCAGATTTAGAAATAACAAAGCGCACTAAACCTTGAAGTCAACTTTTTTCCAAAATATTGCCGTTTTCTTACTTGCATCTCTGCTTAAAGAAAAGTGTTTTAGTGCATGAATGAATTGTCATTTTCTTAACCTTAGCACATCCTGCCTTGGGCCTGCAGAATTCAAGCGATAGAAACGAGTGGGGTATAACAAATCACTAAAGCTTTCTGAGAGTTGTTCCGTGAAACATGGGACAAGTACTACCTAGAAAAACGAGTGGCCAAGAACAGGCAGGCATCAAAAGCTTTTTTTTCATGAAACTTTCAGAAAAAAGAATAAAGTCACAGCTCGTCGTAACAACCTAATCAAGCTTGGTTAGTAATTCAATTACTGTACTTTATTAACTTTTTTAATAATTTGTAATTGTAATTACTTACTTTCGGCAAAAGAATTGTAAAATAACTTTGATTACTTTCCTGCCTCAGTAACACAAAATTTCAGTTTTCGCCGAGGATGGGGATTCTTATTGCCTATGGAGTCATCTTGCTTTCTCCGCCAGTTTTTTTATGTCGCACTTCTGTAGCTCAACTCTGCTGGTACCACTAACAGCAAGTTATACTACCGCAACACCGATGCGAACAAGCAGCAGGTCATGTCAACACGTCTCGCCTTACTTCTTTTCCGGCGGCTGATTGAACAAGCGTTGTAATGGCCCAAGGCCACACGGCTCGCCGCACGCGGGAACTGCCGTGGCCACTTCTTTTTTCAATAAAGATAATTGAGCTTTACGTCCGCTTGGGAAGACAAAAAGAAGATGAATGAAGAAGAGGGATAATTGCAGTTGAGATCTGATGCGCAAGCTTTCAGGTCGTTCTTTATCGGACCTCGGTCGCTGCCCTGCCAAGGCCAGGCGTACCTTTCGAGGATTGTCGACCGTTTCACGCGTCGGGCGGAAGCAATCCCGATTTCCGATATCACCGCCAATACTGTCGCTCGTGCTTTCCCCATCAGTGGCTGTCTCATGTTGGCGTGCCTTCCACCATCACGTTCGGGTCACCAATGTTGAGGTGGCGAGCGAGGTGCGAGAAACAACGACCCGAAAGCTTGCGTGCCAAATCTCAAGTGCCTTTATTCCTCCTCTTCGCCCATATTTTTCTTGTCACCCCTAGTGGGAGTGAAGCTCAATTATATTTAATAAAAAAGAAGTGGGCACGGTTGTTTTCGTGTGCGGCGAGCCGTGCGGCCTTGGGCCACTACATTTCCAACCGTTGATCCAACACTGATCTTCTCTTTCCCACTCCTCGTCCACCAATTTGTTTAAATTTTTATTATTTTTCGTTTTCTCTAACCCTTTCAACCGTTTTCTAACCTGATCGGACGAGATTCCCAAACTTTACAAACCGCGGCTTTAAACACACTTTAGACTGTGGTTTGTACTTTTTGTATTCACACATCCATCGTGGCCCTCCACGCGTCTTCTTCTCCCCCTGGCCGGTGTAACCGTGTCACGTCCCGAGGCACGCAGTGACATTTTGCATTGAGAACCTTGTTTGCAACAGTCTAATCTGCAATGGAAACGAAAATACTGCCGTGGCTTTCTTACCAAAAACACCTTGAACAGATTAGCATCAATGGGAAAACTGTAATTATGGGGTGAAAACTTTGCGCACCGTCTCAAAAAACATTTTCAACAAACAAACAGGCGAACTCCAATTTGCAGAAGCATTTGCAGGTAGAAAATCATCTTTAAAATTTTAACAATAATTACAGATAAAAAATTATAAGAACGATGTTTTCGCTATATCTTCCAACTGAAACACGCTCAAGTAACTGATAAAATCGAGGCGTTCAAGTGGCTGGAGAAGACTGCTAATGAAGCTGGTCCATGCCAGGCGCAAAAACAGCTTCGACTGGACAAACACATGGGACAGAGTCCCCGGAGTCTCGCACTTTCTAAGGGTCCACTCAACCAGTTAATTGTAACTTCATTGTCGGCACGTTTTAGGGCTTTTCTGTGGTGGAAAACGAACACTTTCGCAAGTTATTCAACGGGCTTCAACATGAAAAGTCCGCTATGACAAGAAATTTCCTTGTTAGTTGCATAGAAGCAGCTGCCTGTGAAATGCGCGAGTCCTTGGGGAACATTCTTAAGAGAATCGAAACTGTGCGTTGTACAGCCGACTACTGGACGTCATTCCATTGGTAACTCGATGGCAAATTTATCTTTAATTTGTGTAAGATAATGAACTGAGATTTGCTCGAAACACGATACATCATCTTCTTTTCGAGTCGGTTCTTACAATGCTAGATTTAAATCGGTTTTCTTTTTGGGACGTATGAGATCGATCGAATCATTGCTATCCTAATGACTGTTTACTTGACTCTTAAATTTATTACCTATTTCAGGAGCCTTCCGGATGTCATTGTACGCTGGATTGGCCCAGAATCTCTAGAAAGAGAGTCCTCAATACTGGCATGCAAACGTCTCACTGGGCGCCGTACCTACGACGTTCTCGTTGCGGCATTGCAATATGTCATCCGAGGGTTTAACATAACAAACAAGATCTTGGTCACTAGCTGTTACCGATAACGCATTCAATTTCATCAAGTAATTTCGGCGAGTTCTAAATAGCAATACCGTTATACATACCCGATATATTTTTCGTTGAGCGTAATTTTGTGTTCCATTTTGCCACCATATTTTCCACTCGTTTTGTTTTATTTTCAAGTGCGCGGTTGGAAAAAAGAGGGGAAGAGGAGAGAGTCGGCACTTTTTTACCGTGGTAGGGCCGGAAAACTCTGGATGTTTACTTTATTTACAAAAATAACGTTATGCATAGCTGGGTAGCGTGATTCAACTACATAATTACGGCAGAAGGAGACAGAGTGCCTTGAGAGCGGGGGAGGGGGACGGGGCGGCTTGTGAACTTTTCCGGTCGTGTGGCACAGTCGCACAATCCTCCCCGCTCCCCTCCTGCCCCTCGACGTCCCCGCATCCTGCGGAAATGTAACTCTCTGCGCACTGGTTAATTATATTGGCGCTGTTTACTTCGCGACTGGCTTAGTATTCCTCTTACGAAAGGAGATGGGTGCCTTACCGCCCTTGTTGGTATAGGCGATAGGAACTAGTCACACTCAATCAAATAAAATTCCACTGAGTAGAATTGTTTCCCACTATTATTTTCTGTAATAAGGTTCCAACTTCTGCAGAGATGACACCGGAAGTAGCCAAATTATACATCGGTTATAGCCATTTTTTTGCCCACTGTAAAGAGTGCTCCGCCAGGAAGTTTCTGAAGATGATCTAGATGTTGACCTCGTCGACGTCTCGGTAGCTTTGGATGACCGACCAGCCACCTCTTCGAATTTCTCTGTCAAACCGCCGACGCTGTGAGGCTCACACACTCAACCTTCTGGCCAACTTCGACGCTCGTGAAGCTTCCAATTAGGCAAGCAACAGCCGCTGCTCATCGACAGCCCTCAGCAAGTGCAAACAGAGCTCACTAAAACAGGCAGCTGCACTCTACAGTTTATTTGAAGAAAATATCCAAGAAGCCCGATCGTCTTTTGATCCTAGCATGTGCGACCCGACGAAACTCTTTATACGACGTTCTCATTTTTCTATGTGAAATCGCTCGAGCAGTGTTCGAAATTGTTTCTGACGACCTGGCCCTACCAAAGCTTTAGTACGAAGATATTCTGTTAATCGAGAAGTATACAAAGGTCAGTTAGTCACTGCACCGAACTAATTACCATAACCTGCAAATATAATGAAACGAAATAACTTTTAAAGATAATGTGTTCTATGTCGCTTTCTGACTATGAGTTCATGAAGCCTTTGGCAAGGGAGCTCGACATCCTACAAGGAGTAACGTATATGTATATGGGAGCTCTTCTGCCCAGGATACGATCAGTCTTGAAGGCACTTGACGAGATCACGCTACTTAAAGTTATATATAACTGTTTCCGACCGCAAAGTTAAATTATACCAAATGCATCGGGTTTGCAGATCAGCGGTAGAACAAAGATGTTCTTGTCGAGCCTGCTCCGCACCCGCGATTCTGGGTGGCATGGGTAAACAAAGGAAGAGGGACAGCAGCTAGCTGGAAGGGAAGGCAAAATTCGAGAAGCTCGTTTCAAGCGAAAGCTCTGCCGACAGACTCGCAGAAGCCAGGAATGACGAGGATTTATTCGCACTCCTTTTCGACGAAACTGTTTTCGATTAATTGTAGCCGTAGAAGGCAACGAATGACATTGACCTGAAATGCCTAAACAAATTCCGAAACATTGGGAAGCTGTTCCTGAAGTTCAACACCCCTGTACCATCCTCCGCTGCAACCGACACGGTCTTCAGTGTCGCTATAGGTGTGCTCACAATTAATGGTACTGTCCGGTGAAAAGCGGAAGTTCTTAATCTTATGTGAGGCTTACCTGGCAAGAGCCTTATGATTAGGCCATTTTTATTCTTTTAGACGAAATCCCAATTTAGTGCAATCAATGACGGATAATTATACGAAACTCTATGCCAAAGTTCCAAAGCATGAATGGGTGCGCTCCCATGCGTGATGCGACGTCACACCAAGCTTGCAATTGTCAGATTCTGTCCCTCATTCCTTCGTGGGAGCACATTGCTCCCGACGCACCGCAGCGTTCCCTTTTACTCGCCACCGTAAATCTCGCAGAGAAGTGTGGAGCGTGAAAACCGGACAATGAGAGTACCCTTTCATCCACAAAATATTTTCTACCGCAGAAACGAGAACGAACCACGTCGTGGGGCTCACGCGGAGGACAAAAATTCGAAGGGCGCTTCAGTTCGGAGCGATTTTTGCTTTATGTTACTTCAGAGCCTCCGCTGCTCCAAAGGTGAAAGCGGAAAACACCGTTTATGCACACTTAGTTTAAAATACAATTAAGGCCCGTTCACACTCTTGCGACCGCTTAAACCTGGGTTCCTTGAAACTTCTTAAACCAGAGGACACACTGGCGCCATCTATTGGGTCGCAGTGTAAACTCGGTGGTCCGGCATACATGTATTTTTTTATTTCTCTCGTGCATTATCCTTTCTTTTTTGGCTCTAAAATATTTTGTCAACGCCTTTCTTATAGGTATTACGCACATTTGACCTCGGAAATCCCGCAAAACTTTCGCTCTTGTGAAATGCAGTTCTAGGGTCACCGCATAGATGGCGCCACAATGCCAGTGTGTTCCCTCGTTCTAAAACAATTTAAGAAGTTTTAAGAGATCTCGTCTCTCTCAGTCGTACTCGGTCGCAAGAGTGTGAACAGGCCTTTACTCACCCATGCAAGGAAGCATACAAAATTCAAATGTGTCGTGCAATATGCTCCTACAGCTGGCACGTAGCCAGGATTTTGTTTCGGGGGGGGCCCGCCCATGACAAAATGCCGTATGAGGGGGAGGAGGGAGAGGAGGTCCCAGCAAAATGAAAGATTTCGGGGGGGGCCCGGGCCCCATGGGCCTCCCCCCTGGATACGTGCCTGTCCTACAGCCATTGAAAATGAGTTCTAAGTGTTTTCGTGAACACAAGGTATGACCAGGCAATCCCTTTAAGTGTATACGACTTAGCTACGATGATTGTGAAAACCAGCTGCTCCCGACATGAAATGAGCATTCAGCTCGCATTACAAGATAATTTAGAAGCTAAATAAAGAGAAACAACGGGAATTAAGATTCCTCTTAACCACGATTGTTTGCTCCACGCCGGACTTGGAAGTTGTTTTCTGTCAAATGTGAGTAATAATCTCTTTAAAAAAAAAAAAATTAAAAAACTGATAGCGATCGACCTTTGTTCTTGCGGGATGCCCAGGAGCGCACAGCGCTTGGCACCTGGTGACCATACTCTGCTTCAGAAAGTCCTAGCGCAGCCGACGCTATGATCCGGTAAGACTAAAGCCCCTTTAAACGGAAAAGTCGCGACATCCTTTGAAGAATGCCGCCTGCTATCTTGGGCCAAACCAGGCGGCGCTACCGTCGACGCGAGGGTGTAAAAAAGCAAAACATAAAGATAAAAGGTATGTGCGCGTCAGAGGAGGAGGGAGAAGGA
Organism: Ixodes persulcatus; assembly: GCA_013358835.2. Lineage (NCBI taxonomy): Eukaryota > Metazoa > Arthropoda > Arachnida > Ixodida > Ixodidae > Ixodes > Ixodes persulcatus. Next base: position 393,899 of record JABSTQ010011055.1, read on the forward strand.
ATGCCTATGCTGTCGGAGTGCAGTGCATACAATGAGCTCATGTCGCCAATCAAATAACGCCGACTGCGCAACGTCACGGCGTTCATCGTCTTTCTTTGAGCATATCCTTCGAGGCTGGCAGACCGTGACTGTGCGCCTTTAGCCTGTGTGTATGTATTTGCGTGTCTTTCAGCCTTTGACTGCGCTCTGACTCAAGTATAGGAAGGCCGTCTGCTATCTTGGGCCAAACCAGGCGGCGCACTCGACGCGGGGGTGTAAAAAAAGCAAAACGTAAAGAGAAACGTTGTGCGCGTCCGAGGAGGAGAGAAAATATGTCGCTACCTTTTTTATTTAGGGGCATTAGGTAAGACCGCCAAGCAGCGCCAGCGCATCATCGCATCGCTCGTCTTCTTCGTGCGTTTGCAATGATCGGCTAAGCCAATCGCGCACAGAAACAAGCGCAGGATCATAGGACGTTCAATGTGCGCGTGTGGTTCAGCCCGAGATTGCAAGCGCGCAAAGCGATGAATGCCGTGACCACGACCGGCTTTATAGACCTTTTCTGTTTCCTGTCGTTCTCAGTCACGTGGGTTCCGTATCTGGTATGCGGGGCGAAAAAATAATAAAACGTTTGAACCTGGAATATGCGAGAAAATATAGCTGAGGCAAATCAGGAATGTGTGACAATCACGCATTTTTCATAAACACCTTCTAGCTTCGGGGAGAGATCAAAAAGATGTTTTACCGCATACCGGAAGTGACGATATTCAAGATGGCTGCGCGCTTGTGGAAAAGGTGTATAGGGGCGACCAGATCACTCCGCGTTTCTCTATGGGAGCGCGCGGGCCAAGAAATATCACGTGAACGGCTTGGAGGGACCGAGTGTTCTGCTAGGCGCCGCCCTAGCTCAACACCGAAAGCGCGGCGGCCGCTATGGAAGGCAACGGGAACGTGTGGAAATAACGTTGGTTTCAGATGATTTCTTTCGCATTTAATATGCAGACGCTAATCCTAGCACTTAGTGTGAATAGAATAAGTTAAAATCAGTCACTATATTATAGTTTTCTCGAGCAGAATAGTTAGTATTGTGAGCTAAGCATCAGTAGGGTGTACGAGGATGGTGCATCCGGTACGCCTGCTAAGCCCACTCCGTGATCGGAATTGAAAATTGAGTTAGATGCTCCGCAGTTGGGCCGTGACGCTCTTGGTATTGTTTGAAGTGAGACACTGTTGATTGGTAGTGAGCTGGTGACTGGCGGGAGAGGGGGGGGGGGGGGGGGGTTCTTTTAAAGTTGTACTGCACGGGGTGCGAAGGAGTTCTAGTGACGAAGCGTACGGGTTAAAAGGGGCTGCAGTCCACCAGTGCGAGTACGCCGCAGGGAGGGGGCAAAAGGAAGCGAGGAGTCCGGTAGCAGAAAAGTGGCTAGGAGCCGCGTGGTCGCTACTTGACGTCGATGTTGAAGCCGGTCTCTGCCGACTGAACGGAGGAGGTGCAGTGCTCGATAGCATGGTGTTCGGAGGCCAAGTTCACGCCTCATAATAAGGTAGGAAGCGCGAGGTTGCACCGACTCAAGGGAGGCAACAAGTTGCCTGGATGCCGAATCCCACACCGAGCAGCAAAACTCTAGGATGGGCAACACCAGTGCTGTGAACAGCAATCTGGGCACATCGGGACTGGCCCTTCTTGTGGACCGAAGGACGAAGCCAAGGAGTCACCTTACCCCGGACACAGCGTTCTGGACATAGCAATGGAAATCGAAATGCTGGTCGATTATGACACCTGGGAGGTGGATATGCGTTGTTCTTGGGATCTCCACTCGGTTCAGGAAAAGTGTTGGATGGGTCGAAAATCGGCGCGAGGCAGTGATGCGCATGGTAGCGCATTTGGTTTAGTTTAGGGGAAGTTTGTTATCGTTTAACCAGAGAATAATGTGATCTAGATCAGCTAGTAGCTCTTTACCGAACATACAACCGCAATAACGATGAGAAAAGTCCTTAAAATACAGCCGATTGTTCTCAAAACGTCGCCGGTCGTAGAGCGGACACACTCGGAAACACACACGCGGAAGCGTCTGCTAGTGTGGTAAACTACAGAGCCAAAAAACGCGGTGGCGGTTCAGCGAATTAGAGAAAGTAGTAAACAAACAAAAGCAAATGCGGCGCGCTCGCGCTGCCTCGGGTGACCTGGTCGCCCCTAATAAAGCCGGTCGTGGCCGTGACGATGCACCCCGCGATTCGATGCTCGATCCCGTCGTAGCGTCGACTGCGCCCGGAAAAACGGGAAGTAGGCGAAGTGCAAGTTCGTCTGCTTCTTTTGCAGGGGTGGTGATGACGTCAGAACGCCGAGCTCTGATTGGCTCTGATCGAAAGATAGTGAGTAGACCGTGAGGCAGCTTGCCTTGAAGTCTACCCCTTCAGAGCCGATCAGAGCTCGGCGTTCTGACGTCACCACAAACCCTGCAAAAAAAAAAGCAAACAAACTTTCGCTCCTCTTAGGCAACCTGCAGTGCTGTTTGATTTAGCGTTACCTAGCGACTGAACCAAGAGACATTGGGTATGCCTGGTAGTGGCGGCTGCATTGTTGAAACGTGAGCTATTACTCTGGTGACGCCGCCTAGCCTAGTGTCTGAAGCAAGAAATACTGGGAAGGCCAGAAAGCCATGATCGCTTAACATGCCAGTACGGCTGAATCTACGGCCCTGGCGGGCCAATCAGAATGCGACTACGTATCACCGGAGTGCGCTTTACTGCGAGGAAGTATCAGGCTTTTTGCCGCGTCATGCTCCAATATGTGTACGTTGCGCTCGTATACGTAGCGCATATCAAATCCGTCAGCACTCTGTGTGGGGCTAATCGTTCATGATGTGCCAAGTTATGACACAGGGCATAACCGCGGGCCCTCGCTCTGCTGGCGCCGCCTGGCTGTAGCCGCCTGGCTGTAGCCGGCTGGCTATAGGGTCCAATCTCATACTTGAAAAGCAATTTCTATTCCGGGGGTTTCCAGTGTTTCAAGGAGTTGCTGCTATCGTGGCACTAGTTGTACGGAAGCGATCACAATGGACTTGTTCCAAAACCGACGCGCCCCATCGCGACAAAATGCCACGCAGTGCACTATGGGAACTAGTTGGGCACTCAGTTTCGGTTTCGATTGAGCAGCTTCATCTCAAGCTATCACGCCGCGACCGAACGCGCTGCTTGCGTTTTCGATTATCTGACTTTTTATGAATGTGCACTGCACTCATTCTCAAGCGATACAAAACGAAGACCGGGGCACTTTCCTTGGTTCCCGAAACACCGGATATTGTGCGTGCGTATGCAAACGTAGCAAGTCGTGGCTTAGTCACCTCATCCCACGAGTGCATCTTTGAGCTCAATGTCAGTAATCCCGTCTAGTACCAGTGAATTACAACTGAAATTCGGTCACCTTGAGACCTTCACGTATTTTGCTTGCCAAACGTACGCTTCTTGTTGCTTCATTGGGCGAAAAACAAGCCACGTCATACGGGAGTATCTAAGTTGAGCCCAGCGTTGGCGCATTAACTTTTAATAAAACGCAATAAATTCGACCTCACTACTGCACAAAAGTTGCTATGACGTCTTCCTCGTGTCATCACATATCTCACACTCAAATTTTATGCTGATAGAAGATTAAGTTTTCGCAAATGCTGAGATCAGCTATCTACGACGGAGGCCCTAACAAGCGTGCCCTACTCCTCGCTAAGCATTTTTGGACGAGCTTTTACTGACGCCCAAGATCTGTGCCTGAACGGTGTGTCTGAAATTATTTCGGCATACTCAATCAGGAAGAAAGCAAACAAATAACAAATATTACGGCCATTAGCAACCGTCAAATGCGCTTTGAATAATTTCGTTCGTTTCGCGCACCACATAGGGGTTTATGCACGTCCGGCGCACTTCCGGCGAACGGTGCGACATTCTTCCCACAACTGCTCGATTTTTGCTTTCTTAAAACGGTTTGTACGTGCGAATGTGCCTATATGATTGCAGGATAACTTCATGCGCATACGCGATGTTGAATATTAGTGGAATGCAAGCAGGTGGGGACTTCATGTGCAGTGCTGCGGGGCAGTACAGATAAGAGATGAGAAGTGTGTTCAAATGGAGCTTTTCAATGGCGCCTCCGAGTTTTACCTCGCGTACTCAGGTGTATTAAGAAAAACAGTAATTGCAAAAAGTTATATTTAGTTTATGGACGCAGGAAACAAACAAACTTCCAGATCAGTTCATCAACAACACTAATGTAAAGGCGCGAGCTCGATGTAGGCATACTTATTGATTGCTACAGCTTGTTGATTCGTACACAAACAAGATCCCCGAGCTTCGCAGTGTTGAGATTCCCAGCACTGGCTGGTCCACATACCTCGAAACGCTAACAGAAAGGCTTGGATACAAAAATAAACAAGCATGTGTCAAGACAAGCTATATGTCTCGGGCTTGTGCTAAAGCTTCGATGTCTGGCCATTTAGGTTAGTTTAGAGACCACATATGACCAGGGGCGGATGCAGGAATTTCCTGAGGGGGGTGGGGTCAGGTGTTGGTCAGCGTATCATTTGTTTAGGAACCCCCTCCCCCTCTCCCTCGTTTCACGCCCTAAATTTTACACATGCAGAAATCAAGAAGGGGGTCAGGACATCCGGACCCCCCCTCTAAATCCGCTCCTGCATATGACGCTCTCGGGACCAGAAAACATGAGATAACGGCCATTTATAGCCCACGCTCTGCGTATAATCTCTTGTCGACGTGTCGATCGAAACCGAAACCATGCCACTCTCCTCCCTGGCCAATTAGTTCCCAGAGTGCAACGCGTGCCGTGTTGCATGCAGGGGTTTATGGAAGTAGTCTATTCGCCTGCTACGGTTAGCCACATCAGGCATATCACGCGTCCACAGGCAGAGTGAAGCAGCGGATCATATCATGGCCGAAAAGTTTTCGTAATCTCTCTCATTCGTTTAAATGATTGGCGTCGTCTATGATTTTGTTTTTCTCGTCAACCATTTTTGCACGACTTTTGTTATACCGCTATTGTTGCATATTTGTTTTTTGTGTTATTTTTTCAGTCCATTAATTTCTGTCTATTATTCATTTAACAAAATTCATAAACGTAAAGTACAATACGTGACCTTAATACAGCGGCACTTAAACCCTCCTCAAAGATTCGGGAAAGGAATGAACAAATACGTTGTAATTTAAACAACTGGTTTAAAGTCATATGACCCAAGTTGCATGGGTAACTCTCAGAAATAAGGGACTGTAAAGTAACTGCATTACTTTTTTTAAGTGATTTATAATTCTAATATATTACTTTTCACGCAGTAGTAATTGTACTTGTAGTTAAACTGGAAGATCGGTGGCCGAGTGGCCTAGACTACATTAGCTCGGACCTTCCAAGCCCATGGAGCAAAAGCTCGTGCTTCACAACCCGAGGATCCTGGGTTCAATCCCCGTCCCTGCCCGTTTTGACCTGGATGAGCCTCGTACCGCCGTGCGGTCGTGTATCACTACAGCGGGGTGCACGTTAAAGACCCCAGGCTAGCGGTTGTACTGCACTGGCTAAATTGCTCATCTACAGCTGAGAGACAAGTGGCCCGATGAGACTGACCAAGTTCTAGGCTGTATGAACATACACACACCCCTTTTTCGTAGTTAAAGGGATACTGAACCGAAATCTGGATTTCGCAAAATAAGGCCGCAGAAGCGTTGAACGGAACGGTACGAACTCCAAAACTTCACTCATAGATCGATATTGCAAAAGAAGGGTGCGATCAAGCTGAGGTCTTTGACGTCATTGCCCCCCGGGAGAATTGGTAAATGAGGGGAAGCGGCCTCGCTTCTCTCCTCGCTTCGGCTCACCAGCTCGAAGCGACGTAGCGTGGAGGAGAGGGAATAAGAATCGTGACGTGACTTGTCTCGTCGGCCTCGTCGGCCGTGTTCAGTAGCGCACTTCTTTTCCAGAAACACGGCGATTCGTCAGAGATATCACTGTATGAGTGATGTTTTGGGGTTTTGCAGCGTTCCGCCTATCCGTCCAGCCTTGTTTTGTGAGCTCCAAATTTCGGTTCAGTATCTCTTTAAGCTACGTTTGCAGCAAGGCAATTGTAATTGTAATTAAATTACATTTTGAAAGTAATTTACTCATGTATGAACCTAATACGGTAATAAGTCACGCAGTCTCACTTAAATGACAGTGCGTAAAAAAGGGTCTCCCTGGTAGCGAAAGAAAATTAACCTATTGACCAGCTGCCTAACAAACAAGTGCTTAAGACCAGGGCCACAAGCTTTGACTAGACGAAAACAAACTTGATTCACAATTGTTCTCTCGTATAACGAACTCCAAAAGAAAACAGCGAAAACCGGGTGTATAGGGGAGAGAGGGGAGGAATGGGACAGTCAACATATTTCTTCAGTTAATAGTTCCAAAAAGTTAATCAGCTGCTAGATTGATGACACGGTGGTAACGGTACTTTCAACTCTAATGGCGTACCTGATTGACGTGCTGTACACGATTCGAGTCAGTGGCTGCCACTTTGACACTAAAGGTAAGTAGCACACATTCGTCCTGCTCGATTTTTGAACCAAAACAGTTTGGCCAAACCTGTAGCCACAATTGCCAACTAACTTTGTGAAAGACAGTTTGGGAGGAATGGAACAGTGAGATGTTGGGAGGAATACGACAATGTCTCATGTAACAATAGTGAATCATCTGATTTGAGTTCATTTTGCCTTCAGGCCACGAATTACTTGCTTTTGTGTAAAATGTTACTGCACTCTTAATGCCCATTTCAAACTCACAAAGAATCGGAGGAAAAATAGACGACTGCCCTCGGGCTTCATGTGTGATGAGCATTCGTCTGTCTATAATATACACCAGTACAATTTTTAGCGCAACCTTGCATCTGTTCCATTCCTTCCTGGGGGATGGTAAAATAAGACGGGTTTGTTCCGGCAATTTTGTCTTACATTTCTAGTAGAGTTAGGGCAAAGTGATGTTTCGTTGATGTGAGGGGTCTTATGCCCCACATATAGGACCATTAAACTGTTTTATATGTGCTCATTAAACTACACAAAACGTATAGTGTGAAAACTCTCGTATTTCTCCCAACTTTCCCCTTCGTTGAATATTGATTCGCGAAAAATACAACTCTTGCAATACGTGCCATACATTGGCCGCTAGAAATACGTTACAAATAGTTAGACGCTCAAACATAGAAAAATCCTTCCCCTCCCGTTTTGCCCCATTTGCGCGAATAGCTTCCGCTTCATCGCGCCAATTCTGGTCACTGGCGCAGTAGTGCTCCAACGGCACTCCGAGGTAACGCGCCGGAGAGGAGGATTATAGAGCATGCTCAAACACAGTCCGTGCTGAAGGCCACTCGCCATGTCAAAAAAACATACACTTGCGACAGCTCACTGTGCTACTCGTGTGATCACAAAACGCTTTGTTAGCTCTACAACTGCTCTTGTCCTTTATCTACACAAAACTTGCGACGTCATCCGACTAAGACAAAATACGACCTTCACTGGCCTGTACCTAAACCCGGCTATGTAAATCTACTTATAATGCTCAAACAAAACGGTTCGAGTGAAATACAAAGAAAAACCCGGTGAAACATCACCACAAGCCTTGTCGTATACGGGAGAGAAAAGCGGAATACGCTCACGGAATACGTTTGTCCACAACAAGGCTGGAGGAGCAGTCTTTATACGCCGTGCTTAATCCATCGCACAAAAGAGAACCCACATTAACGTGCTTTAGAATAACAAAAAGAATTTTGTGAGACACACGGTCAAACGCCGTTTCCAGGTCAACCTGTAACACTCTCAGAAAAAAAGGGTGTATTCTTACACCCTCTGTCCCATAATATACACCCCAAAACTTCAGTTCGACGTACAGCGCACTGACGTGGATCTGACAGTACTAACTTTCACGAGAGGCTTGATAGCCATGTGGTACAAGTGATTAAAATAGCTAATGTACGTGTTACTGACTAAAACAAGAAAAACAAATAATCGGGGTTTTCTTGGCCCTACTGCAAAACCTCAGTGTCTTATTTCTGTGGTCTTTGATGCGTATTTTATCCATTGAATATGTTATACCGCACCGCTATGAATCCCCTCGTAAAATGTGGGGCCGTCTGTTCGACTATTAGCCCCGAGAGCAAACACAAGCGTCACTGCGGTCGCCGCGCCCTGATTGGGTGAGGTGTAGCGTGACGTCAGGGGAAGGACTCCGCTCCGCGAGTCCTTCCCCTGACGTCACTTCCTCTTTGCGCCGGTTTCCCGGTTTGGCGTTGTATGCCGCAATGACTTCGAGGAGCGGGACGTCGTTTACTCGGTGTACAAGACGCTGGGTTAGTCCGATATTGACGAGGTGCCCTACATTTTATGAGCCTGCTTGTCACTTTTACCTTTATAATTGGGTTACAAATCCCGAAAGCTATCGGCGGAGGCAATTCCGCCGATGAAGCTCCCCGTCCGTCCACACGACACAAGGCAATCTCGCGAGGGGTCGGTGGAGTGGAGGCGTAAGTGTTTCAGACGATGGAATTTGTACCTTGCATGTTCATGATTTAGGAGAATATTACATCCCGCTCTGTAGGCATTTGAAATGGCATTGATATCAAGGGCCTTTGGTCGGTCCGAAAGTTAGCTCGCGACCCCGACTCTGCGCGTGCCACTCTGCATGCGCTGGTTCACAGATGTTTTAAAGGCCCTGGGTCTGAAGGCCTTTGAAGAGCTCGTGGATCATAATTTCTTTACATAAATGTAGCTTCTTCGTAAATAAATGATATAGTTCATACATGTATGCAGGCATGTTTTATTTTTTAGAAGATGCACAATTACTGGAAATTAGTTTGTATGGTAGCAGGAAAAACTGCTGAATTTTCCCCCGTAGCCTGTATGAGACCTAGTGAACTGCCCAAAATATGCATAGCAATAGTACTGTAATTTGTAATGTTTATACTTTATCTTGACATTCTTTCTTTATTCCATCCTTGGGTACTCGGAAAATACATAGTTTAGTGAATTGTCATTTCCAATTAAAAGAGACACTGCTGCAGGTCCCCAAAAGCTTCCTCAGCTTCTGAACTTCCTACAGCTGGACTCTCTGACAACAGAGGAAAACAAAAGGAAACGCAAGCATTCAAACGGCTGTCCAGTGGTAGATACTGCACTAGTAAAGAAAATGTTGAACCTGTGAAGGGTGACAGTTTGCGTGAGAAAAGCTTCTGATATTTTAGTTTCAGGACAATTTGATTTAGCTAAAATTTCAACTCTAGAGCCTAAGGAACTAATGACGGGCTAGACACCTTCGCTTATGTTTGTTGTACATTACTTGAGAGATAACAGAAACAAGTCGACAGATACCACCAGTGGAGTCCATTGAAATACTATCCGAATCCAGCAAAGGTCAAAGGCGAGCGATGTATTTAAATAAATGTTCCTTCGTTCTTTACTTTGCCTTGTACCTGGGCTGTCTCACTTGTGATTCTCTCTCCATGGCTTAGACTGTATTTAACATCTTGCTCGAGCAGCATAGAGCTTTTCTGCTTCGCCGATTTTGTTTAAAAACATAGATACAAAAAAAAAACACGAAATAGTATACATAACCTGCCAATTCATTCAGACCATCAGCAGCATTTGTTGCGTGAGATGTAAATCTATAGTGATGCTCCTGCAATTGTGGCCATATTTCTTCATTTTCTTATACCAGCTACGATTCATGCGTTGCCTGCCCTGTCAACCAGGCCTGAAATGTTCGTTGAAGTTTCGCCAGCAGCTACAGGCCATACCTCAATAAAGCCACATAATAAAATTTACACCTCTTACAAAAAACAAGCACAAAAACATTAAATAGAAACGAGTGCGCCGACAGCTAACGCCGTAACAGCCTCCACAGGGCGAGCGGGGCGAGTCGGGGGAAAATTCTGTCCTCGCCGTGACGTCACCCCCGGTTCGCCGTAAGGGGCCGCCACGCGAACTTCTCGTGGCTAATAGTGCGCTGTACGCCGAATTGATGTTTTGGGGTGCATTATATGGGACAAAAGGGTGTAAGGCGACACCCTTTTTTGGAGTGAAGAGTGCAACATTGCACTCCATGTTGTAACAACATTCTAAATTACTACGTGCTATATACACGTCTGTACCAATACTCATTTTCTTGTAATTCCACACGTGTGATGCGGCCCTACAATAATGTTGATCGCAGTGGGACATGTAAGACTTTCATCAAAATCGAATAAGCAACATTTGTCAGAGTTCACGGACGGTGCGACCAGTGGCGTACCAACTTGTTTTTGAGGGGGGGGGGGGGGGGGGGGCAAACCACCTTGGTATCCCTCGGGAGCCGCCGGCCAGTGTTTGCCCTGCCCAGTGCATACTTGGGTAGTAATTCAATTACAGTAATTGAATTACTGTAATTTAATTACTTTTCTTGGTAATTTGTAATTGCAATTAATTACTTTCGGGCAAAAGGAATTGCAATGGTAATTTAATTACTTTCTAGCGTCAGTAATTGCAAAATTTTAGGCACAATTAAAATTACTTTTGCCAAACTTTGCGGCGCCGACGGAACCTCTCTGAAATCCTCAGCGCTCGCACAAGCGGCATAGCTTTCGGTGAAACGCTAGCTCGCACAAAGACACGCACTCACACACACGCACAACATAAATATCGTCGCATTGTTTGTTGTTTTGTTGCTTACACTGCGGCCTGAGAGACAATCCTCTTTGTAGCCTACCTCAACGGCGCCGTGTTGCGCAGTCTGCTGTGCGAGCAGAAAACAATAGCGTAAACATGCCAAAATATTGAAAGAAAAAAAAAATTGACCTTCAGCTTTTAGTTGAGCTAGGAAATTTTAATTTTCTATGAAGTTTCTTTTGTTTGTTTTCGCCAGCTTTTTATGTCTTTCTTCCAGTACTGTCGCATATTTGTATCTTTGTATTATTTTCAAGTTTTTTTCCTGTTGGTTTTACTTCGTATATTTTTTGCATAGGCATTTTGGAGACTGACCTCGCACCTATGAATATTGTTACCAATGATTCGGGAGCCCCGATTCGGTTCTTATATATTTCTGAGCCATTATAATTTCAACTCAATGTAAATAATTTACAATAGCATGATGTTTGTAAGCAAATGCGGTCGTATTAGCGCGTGTGGATTTTAGTTTTATATTAACACTTCTAAAATATTCATATATGACTAATTGACGCATTTTTATTTGCCGGGCTATCAAATCTTTGTCAACCCACTTTTTCTTTAGCGATCTGGCGTCTTCCAGCATATGAACTAATTATTATTTATAAAAATATATCAGAACGTAGTACTTGATTGCCTTAAACTGTCAAGTTCCATTAGGAATTTAACAAAATTCATGAAAAGATAGTGCAATACCTGGCATTTATGCAGCGATGCTTAAGCCTCCTCAAACATTGGGGCAAAGAATGAACAGATACGTTGCATTCTATATAACTCGTTTAAAGTTTTATGGCCCAAGTCGGGTCGCTCTCAGAAATAAGTAATTGTAAAGTAATTGCGTTAATTTTAAAACGTAATTTGTAATTGTAATTAATTTCTTTTCACGTAGCAGTAATTGCAATTGTAGTTAAACTACTTTTGAAGCAAAGTAATTGTTATTGTAATTAAATTACATTTTGAAAGTAATTTACCCATGTATGGCCCAGTGGCGGCCGTTTCAGGGAGGGGGGTGGGGGGGGGGCAAAACACATGCCTTGCCTCCCCCCCTCACACTTTGAGAACGGGGGGGGGGGGCAAAGCGCCCCCCTTGCCCCCCCCCCCCCCCCGGTTGGTACGCCCATGGGAGCAATCCCACGAGGCGACGCTTCTAGTGATAGTCGCTTTTGTGAATACGAATTATATGCGTACCATAACAATTATAAAAAAGGGAGGGGGAACATATGTATAGTATAAACACGCTGAGCAAAAAAGTTGAAAACAGTTAAGATATCCCCCCCCCCCCATTCTGCCTGGGCGTCTTTTCGGTTTTCATATTGTCTGCTGTCTTTTCTACCTCTCACCACGCTATTGGCTGTTCTTATTTGTTCTTGAAAGCCTTCCAGCTTTGACATTAAAGGCAGAAAATGTCTTAGAAGCCCATTTTTTCGGGTGTACAAGAACTGAAAGGTTCTTGACAGTACACCACGAATGCCCCTGCTATCACCTGTTTATCGCTATACAGTCATGTCTAGTTAATATGGACCCTGTTAATATGAATAGCCCGCTATATGGACACCATTTTCGGGGACAAATTGCGAAAATCCATGCATTTTTGTCCTGTTAATATGAACAACTCACATTATGGATGATTTTTTAGGGGAACGGAGGCGATATATATTAACGAGACATCACTGCCCGTACGAAAATGTCAGATATGGCCCTGATATATCTTATATACGGCCTTATATGGATAATATAAGTAGTCAAATACTGCCAGATATGGCCATATAAGTGCGTAAATACGGCCATATCTCGCCATATAAGTGGGCAGATACTGCCAGATGTGTCCATATAAGTGTGTAAATACGGCCATTTATCGCCATATTCGCGTGAAAATATAACCCCTGATAATGATATATGGGCCCGTTTCGGTCGTGCAAGCAATAAGTCATATGTACTCGCCAAGACACTAGTTGATTGATCTATATTGCATGAGTCTCATGTAATTGGTTAACTATTGTTAACATCCTTAAAGTGAAGTTATTCCAGGTATTTGGACCAATTAATCAATCGCGCATTTTGAAGATTGAACGACAAATGAAATTTGGTTGTATGATTGACGTGTGCCAATATGACGAAGTGCATGGGATCGGAAAGCGAGTTAATCAAATAATGGATTTTAGATCGCAGCACTTAAGCGCCCGTTTCCGAGTTCAGCGGTGTCGGCGTCGCCACAGGTGTAACCCCCCCCCCCCCCCCGCTAAATTTAGCGAGAAATTGGATTGGTACGTATGTCACATGACGTCAATTTTCCCCGCTAAATCTAGCAGTGAAACTAATTTTGTTCATGTTTCCCTGCTATTTTGAGCGGGGAAACACGGACCGTTAGCTTACTGAAGATGCAAGACGCTACTTCGTCGTCCCGAATGCTTTTCCCTTCGAACGGCTGCGAAGCCGTTGCGCCCAGAGTACCGCAGCATCATTCAAAAACCGTTCGCGCAGCATCGCAGCATTCCGTTTGCGAGCGCTGCGATTCATCGTCTGTTGAAAGTCGGAATATGTGCTGTCCATGGTGTCTTTTATGTGTAACTCTTTTAAATTTATTGGTAAAAAATATATACATATTTATTTATCTATTTGTTTGTGGACATCGTGCGCAAAAAAATAGTCGCGCTTATTTTTTCATTTAAAATTATAATGTGGGTTATACAGCGTAAAACATAGTATCTTCAAACTCACATCGTTTTGGGGCACTTTTGAGCTGTACAGCGTCTTTGGAAGTTCAAAAGCTGGACTTCATAGAGCTGTATGTCCACTCGGTATTGACAGCAGGGTAAACGCTATGCGTGTTTTAGGCCAATCGTGTCTTCGGTTAGGGTCACGTGCCTACAGTCTAGAAGCTGGTGATAAGGCAGAACACGGCACCTGCCTCGAGCCCAAGGCCACACGTAGCATTCACTGCACTATCAACCTTGCGTACAAGGGACAAAGCCTCTCGTTGTGGTCATTGTTGGGATCAGGACCAGGTCCTGGTTGGGATGCCTTTAGAAGATAAGCCTTTTGTGTGTACACTCCTGTTTTGGCCTTTCCTTCTCTCCTTTTCTCTCTCTCCCTAAGCCGAAAGCGCGGAAGAAGGTGAGTGGTCACGTGGTTTGACGGATGACGCATACACGTTTGCAATCTCGGAATGCGTTTTGCGGGATCTAGTTTGGCGTGCCGCGCGTGTTCGCCGTGCGTGGCTGCCACGGATTTCTACTTCTGCAAGCGATTTCTTCAAAGAAGCCCAAGCATTTTTTGTGATGCGTTTAGTGTTCGGTTCTACAAATGACAGCTTGTGCTACATCGTGTTGAATCTTCTTGGACACCTTCCTTCTCGTTACACCTTTCAAGTTCCGTCTCGTCAAAGTAAGTGCGCTGCAACCTACTTCGCGACAATTGATCGTTTTCCTAAAAGATACTTTTCCAGATTACCTCTAGAATTAGGCCGTGTCTATCTCCTGGCAGCCGGGAGAATAATTTCTCCGAAATTTTATAATCATGTCTTTTCGACCGAAACTAGGGGTTATTCTTATACTTTGGTGCTTTGGAAGCGCTGTAGGAATATTTTGTGTGTGTGTTTTAGTTAGTTTTTGCCGTTACCGAACTCATTTACCGTGGCCGCGTTTCTCGCTCGGCTCCATGCAGCGCTCGGTGTCGCACGCCGTGCCCACGGCGGTAGCTCTTGCAAGAACTGAAGTTTTCTACTTTGGTGCTTTTGTAGCACGGTGTGATTACTCTTTGTTTTGTTTTGCTAGTTTCTTCATTGTTTTTCTTTAGCGGATTTTCTGTACTACGGCCGTGTAACCGTGTTGCTCCATCACCTCCATGTCGTACGTCGTGCCTTCGGTGTTCGTTCTTGTGCAGAAACATACCGTGTGGCTCACCGAGTGCGCAGCTTATGAAGAATGCGGCGCAAATTTCATTAGTCCAAGCGATTTAAAAACCGTACGTACGTGATTAGGCGAGCGGCGAGACGAGCGTCGGCGACCCCTTTCGCTGCCGCTCGGTCACTCGCGCGACGAGGCAAACCGCATGAAAGCGACAGGACCAAACGACCAAGGCAATGAAGGTTAAGTTTTCTAGAAATCCCAAAACCGAGTTACGCGACAGGCGACAGTGAAGGGTGAACCGCGTGTAAGCGATTTAGCAAGCGACGGCGACAGCGACGGGTGTCGGCGACGAGCGACGGAGATTTCTCACGGTCGCACGTCGCGTCGCTTGGTTTTTGGATTTCTAGAAAACGTCGCTTATCGCCTTGGTCGCTTGCTCCCGTCGCTTTTATGCGGTTTGCTTGTCGCGCGAGTGACCGAGCGACAGCGAAGCGGGTCTTCGTCGCTTGTCTCGTCGCCGTCGCTCGTCCCGTCGCTCGCTAAATTGCTTACATGCAGTTCAGACTTTTCACACGGTACTCGGCGGCAACAAGAAAAACCGCCCGCCCCCGAGATCAACTTTTCTTCTCTCTTCTCTTCAACGAAGCTTCTTCGACGATATGAAATTAGCACACACTAGCAACGGACGACCGCGTACCCAAGCCAGTCAAACCGCGACATCGAAGATGGCGGATTGACGGTGGGGCTCCCTGGCAAAATGGAACCTGCAGGCTCAGTGAATACCACCTATTCTCGCAGTTTTGTTTTAAAAGAAGCCGTGAAAGCTACACTTATGCGGTTTGTGCGAGTGAGTTATACGCCCAGGGGGACATTTATGTGGTTTGCTAATCTTTGCGTTAAGTCGGCTAATTAATTAAAATTCACTAATTAACTTTTAATTAGTGAAAATAGACATATGGTTTCAATTAGAAACTTGCGGAGCGTCGTCCAAAACTCCTAAGTCAGTATGTTTTAGAAAGACTTTGAGCGCGTGTGAAGCGCAATAGTGCGCTAAAGTTACCACTCGTGAAGCAGGTACAAGGCTGGGGCTACATAAGAGACGGAAAAATTGCACGGGCGCCTTACCGAAACTGCTAGCCTTGTATATGCTCCACGAGTGGTAACTTTAGTGCACTACTAGGCTTCTCACGCGCTGAAAGGCTTTCTGAAAATGACTGATTTAGGGGTTTTGGACGACGCTCAGCAAGTTTCTAATTGGAATCAAATGTCTATTTTCACAAACTAAAAAGTTAAGTAGTGAATTTCAATTAATTACCCGACTTATCGCAAGAAATTAGCCACCGACATAATGTCCCCCTGGCGTATAACTTACTCGCACAAACCGCATAAGTGTAGCTTTCATGGCTTTTTTAAAGACAAATCTGGAAGAATAAAAAAAACACACCCTGTATATATAGGTTTCCTTATCTGATTGGGACATATCTGCCCTGTTATGGAAGGCAGATATACTCCTATTTGGCAGACCCAGATATGGATATATAAAAAATTGGGCAGATATGGCCAGATATGCCCAATTTTTTATATAATCCCTATCTGTTTTTATACAAGTCCAGATCTGCCATTTTCGTAAGGGTGTACTTTGTTTCACCTGAAGCCTAGGCTCAGCCGGCACTACGAGATGATGAGACCAATTATACACCGTCAAAAGCGCATCGTCAGGATGGTTTTTATGCTTCTGTTGGTGTTCTATCATTGCTGAATCAACCATAAACATAAAGGATCCAGTGACATGCGCCTTTCATTTCGCTTTATTGGTCCCACTAGCTTGTAGCTTCAGTTGCGTCTTTCCTTAAGCTGAAAGAATGTGTAGGCACAAGTCCTTGATACAAAAATTTGTTGATTTCATTCTTGCAAGCATATTTTTTTTCCATTCCAAGTCCTCTTTTTTTTTGTACTTCCCCGAGCGATAGCTGACTACGGCACCAACACAGTTATAAGTGGTCCGCTCGCACCACTTATGCCGTTCGGTCGAGCTTATTATTGGTACCGATGTTATCGTCAGAGAACAGGCTGTTCGATCGGCATTCGTCGTGATTTAAATTTTGTAGCAAGTCGCTCAAGTGTGGCACACCATTGCTTCTTTTTTTTTCTCACGTGTTTCTGTAAATTGAAGCAGCTCAATGACTTTCGTTTTAATATCTTGCTTACAGAATTCCCAGTTCACTTCGAAGCCTTCTTTCTTAAACTAGCCATGGCGTCCGTTGAGACTGTCGCACTCCACTGAGAACAAAGTAGTCCTCTAGAAGCCTTGCACTGAATTTTCATAGCCCTCAAATTACCTTTTGGGCAGAATCATTTGAATGTTACAAAGAAAGAAAAAGAAGGCAATGGTCGCTGAAGGAAATCTGATCTACTGAATAGTGCCCGTTTGCTCTGACAAGTTCCAGATAAACGTACGTTCGCTCGGTCCAAGCGCGCGTAACCCCCTTTTTAGAAGTGCGTGTATTGCAGGCAACCTGCGCTTGGTGAGCAATGAGCAGCGTCCTCTAGTTTCCAAAACTGAAAGATGTCATTTAAATACACTGTGCTGGCGTCTCTATGTCCTGCGTTCTTTGATAAGTCCTGTGGTGCGCAGACATTTTTAACATTTTCCAATAAAATGACAGACCGCTCGGTTTAAAGATACTAATAATATTCTAAAAACAAAAACTAGATTTCCTCTGCTTTTTTTGGTGCACAAAACTGAAAGTGCACAATAAAAAAAAAAAACGCAGCAATACTAGTTGGCCCGCCTTCGCAGCTAACGACCTGTTCTGCAGGTCGTTAGCTGCGAGGCGGGCCAGCCTGTTGCCGCTCTCACAACGCTGATTCAGCGTAGGGAGAGCGGCAAATCTCCGCCGCCGCTGACGCTGCTCCTGCGCTTCCGCCAATGTGGTAGCCCAAGCAGGAATGTCGACCCTGTAACACCCACCGGTGTACCACTGCAGTCCGAGCTGCGGCTGCCGAGGTAGCTTCCCGATGAGCACGCGCGACGCCGCCGCAAGAGTCGCTCGTATCTGCACTGAGTTAGATCTGCACGGTGCCCCTACCTCGACTCGAACTGGCACACCATGCTTTTTGTCTGGACCTTCTTCTCGATCTTTGACCCTTTCACCGCGATTATGTCAGGGTCTTTTTGAATAAACAGGTGGTTAAATTGACACTGCCGGCGTCTCGCGCTTCAACCTCGCACGATTAAGGTGCCTACCAGTATGGACTTTTCGAGAGTCATGTGTGTCTAAGAGGACAATTGAAAAACATGATACGCGCTTACGAGACGAGGCAGGCGGTGCCGTGGCTGGCAGACTCAGAAAGCCCGCTCGTCTCTGCGTGTGTTGCCTCAACGCGCTCGTCTCGATTCAGGCGCCTCAGGTGCAGCTTTCCACTGAAAGAAGTATCGTTGTCCAGTCGCCGTTTCGCAGAAGGCACGGTCCCTTTGCGGAGCATGTCCCACGGGGTCGTCTGGAGTCTCCTCCGAAGGAGCCTTGTTTCACTTTAAGTGAAGCAAGACTCCTCTGGCGACTATGTTTGGGGGTTTCCGGGTGCAGTATCCTTGGAACCTCGACTAAACGATGTTATCTGGCTAGGCTGCACAGGCTTTGTCCCCGGTGACATCGCTTGCTCAGCCTCGTTCCTGTCCATCAGCAGCTCGGACGACAGTGCAGTGTTTCTGCCAGTGGCGCTTGCGTAGGTCATCATCCATTCATTCATTCATTTATTTACAATTAAAGGTCCTCTTTCGGTGACATTACATAAGGGGGGGGGGGGGATCAATCACATATCAGTTAAGGAAAGAAACAATGAAACAACAACAACCATTTCATCAACAAACACGCACTCAATAATAATTCAGCAGGGAACCAAAAATAGAGAGGAGACGTTATCTTCTTGGGTGTGCCTGAAGCGCCGGATGCCCTCGCAATGGGGCACGCGGCAATCCTTAAGCGCGGTCCAACCCGACACGTATCCCAGATTTTTGTACCGGAACAAGCATGGATGTCCGGATCCAGTTCTAACGTCATCACTCCGTTACTACGTGTTCTGGCTCTCGCATTTGGAGTTTAAATATTTTAACTTATACAGGTGCCTGTATTTTGACGTAGGCACCTGAGGAACTGGCCAATCACGGAGCACGCTTCATTCCCTCCGGTGTTCACGTGCTCCTTGCGTCCTTGACGAGCGAACGTTGTCTCTGACGCCGGCAACGCCGGTGTCGCCGAGCACGGGGTTCACCGAGTGCATGGCTGCTGGGTTCTCACGGTGATTTTTCGGCGCCGGGTCACGTCTTTCCCGTCGTAGATTTATTTCTGTATTCGCTTTTGTGAGTGGAAGTTTCGGGATGATGACCTGAGAATTCGCCTGTTCCGCCGACAACTATTCAACGTCCCAGTGCTTGATCGAGCTGAGCTTGTAGACGAGTCGCCCGTCGATACCGGAAAAACGTTTGCCGGCTCCGCTTTTCTGTTCATCAAGATGCGTCGCCAATTCATGGTGGTGTGAGCTTATTTTGCGGTGATTTTTCTGGATATTTGTCGGTATGCGCTTTTGTGCGAAGTAGTTTCTGTGTGATGACGTGAGAATTTGCGTGCTCCGCCGTCGAGTGTTCAACATTTCTGTGCTTGGTCAAACCGAACGTGCCCGGGAGGAAAGTTTGTCGGTGCCGCTGCTTTCTTGGTCAAATTGAGTCGCAAACTCGCGTTGGTGTGAGCTTCCCTCGCGATATTTTTTGTGGGGCGGCGAAAAAGTGAAAGCCGTTTACAACTCCCTGTAACGCCGAAGTAGAGCGCAGCTCTTGAGGAGGAGGAGGGAAGGGTACTGGGGGGGGGGTGGGTCAAGTGACCTCAGGAGGGGGGGGGGGGTCACGTGACCTCACGGTTACGCCGACGGCGATGCCGACGCCACTCAAGCCGGAAACGGGCGCCTAAGAGCTGCGCTCTAAAAAAAAAGATCTGCTCACCACGTGCTCGAATTACGATACCACCTTTGTGCCTCACCAAACTCCGTGTACTCCTGTGCTGGAGTTTTCAAATGAATGATGGCTACGGAAACGGCGCCTTCAAGTTATTTATTTTAGAGCGCAGCTCTTAGGCGCCCGTTTCCGGCTTGAGCGGCGTCGGCATAACCGTGAGGTCACGTGACCCCCCCCCACACAGTCACGTGACCCCCCCCCCTCCGAGGTCACGTGACCCCCAGGTCAGGTGACCCCCCTCCCCCCGAGGTCACGTGACCCCCCTTTGAGGAGGAGGGGGAGGAGGGAAGAGGAGGAGACGAGGGGAGGAGGTTGAAGGATGAGGAGAGGAGGAGGAGGTGAAGGAGAAGGAGGAGGAGGAGAAGTAACAGGCAGGATCACGAGGTGAAGAGGAGGGAGGAGGGGAATTCCCTCCCCTCAGTACCCTTCCCTCCTCCTCCTCGAGAGCTGCGCTCGATTTCGGTGTTACAGGGAGTTGTAAACGGCTTTCATTTTTTTCTTTAATTGTTTTGCGGCTTTGTTTCCGCAGAGGCGGCAGAGATAAAGGCACAATGCCTGACATAGCCTCTGCCCCTCCCCCATCGTCCTGTTAAGCATACCAGCAACAAACGTTTCAACCAAAGCAACAAAATAACCGCTGTAACGAAATAAACGACGCTGTGAACAGAGAACATAATAATGGTGTCAAGAATAAACACGAAATGAAACGTATATACAAAAGAGGTCAAACAATTATTTGAAGATAAAAAAAAACATCTGCACAGCCTGTTGATGCGCAAATGACAAAATGACAGTCAACATGCGGCCTCTGCCTCTGCTCTCGTATTACCGGTGACAGCGGTAAGAGGCGAGGCTGCACCACAAAACATGGCAGG
Organism: Ixodes persulcatus; assembly: GCA_013358835.2. Classification (NCBI taxonomy): domain Eukaryota; kingdom Metazoa; phylum Arthropoda; class Arachnida; order Ixodida; family Ixodidae; genus Ixodes; species Ixodes persulcatus. The sequence continues at coordinate 414,325 of JABSTQ010011055.1, forward strand.
CCATATGTTGATTGTGTCACGGGGGTGGTTTATGAAATCCCCATTACGTGTGGTAAGTCCTACGTAGGACAGACGGGCAGATTTTCGAACGACCGACTAAGGAAGCACAAGCAAAATTTAAAGAGGAATGATGGGGCCCATTTGCCTGAACACTGCAGCCAATGTGGATGTGAGCCACGTCTTTCTGAGACAGCGATTCTGGGCAGAGGCAAGTGCCAAAAAGCATGCAAGTTATTGGAGGCGAATTTTATTAGAAAAAGGGGTGCACAATGCGTAAGTGACAGATCTATTGCACTCTAAAATGCTGAGATTAGATTATTTGATAAGTTTCGGTAAATTGGGAGATAAAGCATATATCACATGCTAAGCGCACGCGTGGACGAGATGAAGATGACGATGTTTGTATTCCTTCCTTTCTGAACTTTTCAAACATAGTTGTAATAGCCGCCTGTTTGTCTGTTTTCTCTCTTGTGTCCGTTGTTTTTTGCGCCTTACACCATGATTTCCTAAGTATATATGGTACTTGTTTATCCGACTGTGAAATGTGGTGTTCATGCCAAGTCTAGTAGTTTGCGGTATGTCGCGCGGTAAATCAAGTAAGCAATGATTGCCTCGATCGTCCTACCAATGTCTAACATCGTGACTTCATGGGACAAAGTTACAATGGTGCACTGCCGTAACCCTTTGAGTTTTGACGACAGAAAAAAGTAGAAAATATTTCACCTCTCTTCTCTTTCTCTTGCGAAATAGTGAAGGTACTATCGAATTTGAATGAAATGCGAACACCGAAGCGCGTGGCCGTGGAAACATGCTGCTCCTTCTGGAGCCCCCTGGAAAGTGATAAAACTGCGGGGAGAATAGCGCGCTAGCGTGTGCGTCCCACTCCGATGTTTTTACCCTCGCCCAGCGCAACCCAAGCTTTGACACTGCGCCGGATTGAGCTGTAACTTTCGTCACAGCAACTTTCGTTAGCTGCGCACGCACGAGCAACGCGAGGAAGCTCGACGCTCCAGGGAGCATTAATGCTGCCTCTTAAATGCATAATTCCTTCTTTTTAAGTGAATTGTATAGCATAAATTTAGCGATCTTTGAGACAAAAGAAGAGGAGGCAAGCTTTTATGTATGAATTCCCATGTTCGCCCCTTTATCGTTTCTAGTTTAAATTACCTTTCCCGTCCACGCTGTTTCACTATTTTTCAGGAGCCTGCATGCACTTTCGGTTCTTCACCAGGACATCTGCGTGGTTCTATAATAACTGACGTAAGTCATGCTTCACGCGTGTTCCGTGCAAAAGCTAACTGCTTGAACTTTTATTCCATACTTCTCATATACCAGGTGACCTTTTATTGAGCGCGCTGGACGAGATCATGGCTGTGCTTTGAGGAGTGTTGCTTGCTGCTCAGTGAAGTTACTGCATTTTGTTAAAATGTTTGGTAAAAACAGGAGCTGGAGGACCTACATTTTGGCAATCCCAGTGCCACACGAGACACAAGAACTAGGGAGGTCACAGGGCGGGCGCTGGGAACTGATATATAAAGGTTTGCCGAGCGTGGAACCTTGGCTTGTGCTGGGCGAGGGTCAAACATATTGGAGTAGGACGCACATCAAATACTTTACGATGGGGAAGACATTCCACTCCTCGAAAATACAATAGTCTCGGCGCGGACAAGTTTTGTGTCTTTTCCCCAGGTCGAATGGCTGGACGTCCCGCAGCCGTGACGTTTTCCCCTTTGAATTGGGAGGCTTGGCGAGAGCCACCTATAGTCGAAGATGTATCGGCTATCGGGCGGTAAATGATGATGATGATGATGGTGATTCTTAATTTTGAGGATGGCTTTTTCCTTCAAAGCCGGTGCCCGGTTGGCGCGCCGGTGGACGTTTGATTTTGTCTTTTTATGTATTTTATATGATTTATGCAAACATACGCGTATAAATAAAGACCGACGGCTGCGCGCCGTCCACCGGCGTAGCGTAGCGCGTAGCCGCGTAATGTCTGCCACTGATGATGATGATACGTTCATTGCCAAAAAAACAAAAAGAAACGTCTCGGCGTGGACTTTCCCTTCGTCAGGGCTGGATTCGGCGCTGTAGGCGTTCTGTCTCATACAAATAAACGAAGTGCAATGAATCCCCCCCCCCCACAGTAAAGTATTTGCGCACATTCTCGCAGCGTTCTACTTTCCAGCCCTTAGTTTTATCAGTTTCCAGAGGCCTCCAGGGGGCGCAGCATGTGTCAACAGCCACGCGCTTCGCCGTTCGGATTTCATTTGAACCCGATAGTATACCTTTTCCGCTTCGCGACGATGTCGTTCCGCTCGATCGGCGTCGGTAGCGAGCTTCGCGCCTGGAACCGATCGACGTTGCCGATGTCGCCAGATCGCGGAGCAGACGACGCGCTATTTTCTTGACAGCGCAGGCACTTGTAGTGGCCGCGTTACACCCGCGACCGCGAAGTACCTCCGCCAGTCTCCGCCGCGCTACGTACCCTCTCCCTCCTTGCCCCGTATTCTCAATGCGCTCATGTTTTCCGGACGGCCGTCCAAACCACAACGTAAAATTTCGCTCCGTATATTGTTTTAGATGTTGTTTTATGTGTTCCGGCTTAAGTCTTTGCAATACGTGTAGGTTTGGACCGCGCTTTTTGGATGTGTGCGGTTTTCCGGAAGTGAAGGCAGAGCGGCGTCCGTCCCGGTGACAGGACTAACACCGTGCATCACGCAAGCCGAAGCTGGTGCGGCAGGTACTGGACGGTCACGCTTTCGCTTAAATTAAATAGCCTCCCCGCCCTCTTGGTCCACTGCAACCTCTCGAAACCGTTGACGTGCCACGTCTTTCTGGATACGCCCTCGAGCTTGCCGTACGGCTCCGGCTCGCTTCGCGGAGCCGTCAGAGAGGTGGAAGGGGATCCATCGCAACCTGGGTCACACATCCGGCCTGTCCGGGTCGATGACGAGGCATCGACTGCCCTTGACTCGAAGGCCTGCGTGGCCACCAACTTTTGCCGTGGAGATAAGGGGGTAGCATTTGACCATCCACACATGGTTCATCTCGAATGAACCAGCGGCGATGTTTCTTAACACAGAAATTGCACTGATGACATTACTGTAATGAAATTACAGCACTTAAATTACTTTTTGTGTGTAATGAATAATGTAATAAATTACTTTTCTAGGCTGCTAATTCAGTGATGAAATAATTTCTTTCAGGAAGAAAATTCGAGATGTTAATCATTACTTTTTGAAATTACTTTCGTCCCAAATGAGAAAGTTTGTTTAAGGGCTTTAAAAAGAAAGATAAACATTATTTTTATGGTCATAAGTCCTGAAATAAACGATGTCCATCTGAGTGCAAATAAACGACGTCCACCTGAGTGCAAAGCCTCGTACAAAGAACTCGACAGACACACAAAGTCGGCCTCGAAGGGCGAAAAAGAAGAGATTACGTACGAGTAAAGACATCACTGGAAGGCCACTGCTCACGAAATCCAGGCAAGACAGATTTAAGGCGTCACGTCATCATCAAGATACAATACTTCGTTCATCCCTAAGCTGACAGTGCGGTGGTAGCTACGAGCTCACCTGATTTAACCAACCTCCTCCCTTTGATCACCTGACCCGTTCCTTTCTCTGCTGGTGGGTATGAACGAGAGCGTGGTTACGTGGCGAAAGATAGACGTGTGACTGCTCCAACGAGCATGCAGTTTCCACCGCACTGTCAGTTTAGGGATGAACGGTTTAAAGGCTACGAGTCGAAGGACACATCACCAGTGAGGTCACAATATTTTAAAGCCAGAAAGGACAGGACAAACAGTCCCCTAGCCTTCTTACTTTTTCGTCGAGCAATGTCAAAACGTAAGCCTCAACCATTGTGAACAACAAACGACCGGAGCCCCCAGCGTACATTTTGTCATGGGTTCGTCCATTCTTTAAGCTCCTGACAAGTACTTCATTGTTCGCTAAGTCTCGCCTCCCAACCCTCTTACAGCCTCAAACCCAGAATTCCGAAGTGCATGGCAGCTTACGATGTGTGGCGCGTTGCAGCTTGCGCAAATCATGGCGTGGCTAACAGTGTGATTGGTGTGACTTGAACATAAATATGCTTATGTCTTCATCATATAAGCTACAATGGTTGTCATTATAGCTATCACACGGGCTGTTTAATGTTATTTCTGAACCTACTCGCATGACACCTCAACACGTGGTGTTGCTTGTCTTGTTTTAACAAATATTTGTGAATCTGATATTTGTAAATCCGATGTTATCTCTGGCTTTGATCTGAGAAACCATCAATGATCACCTTGCAATTTTTATGCTTGCTGTTGTAGGTTTCTAAGAAAATGTAACTTATACAAAAGATATATATTTTAAAAACTAAGCACAAATACCCTTGAACGTTTTGTACATTACCTAAATTGTGACAACTGGAGTGCTGTGCTATCTAGCGTATCGGCTATCGAGGCGTGTGATTACTTCCTTGATAAGTTTATTTTGTACAATCATTGTTTTCCTTACTGAGTTCAGAAAGTGCCCTTAAATCTCGAAAACACCGGGTTACGCATAAAATTTTAAAAAATTATCTATAAAAACGTGTTTATCTTCGATTTTTGCGCAGTGAAGACTCAAATGTTCTCTTTATTTATAAAACAAAGTAATGTTCTAACGCAAACCCTAAGGAAAACAAAACATGCATAATACAATAACGTATTTGAAGGAGATAACAGAACGAAGGTTGTTTGAAAAAAAAATGCATTCCTTATTCAAACATAGGTCGTAGAGAAAGAGGGTAAGAGAAACTGAAATCGATGGTATAAAAGTCAGTGGCGTGGCAGCAGAAAAATTCAATGAGTATTTCGATGAGCTTGTACAAAGCATACGTTCAGAATATGGATGGAGATATGTACTGAGTGCTAACGACAGTGTATTTCTTTTTCCTACTAATAAAAATAAAATACTTCAGGTCTTTTTTAAAGATATAAAAAATTAAAAGGTCTACCTTTTATGAATTTCAAATTAAACGAATTAAGTATGAACTACAGTCGATTATTCCATGCTTAGCGCCTATTTTGATTCTATCACTAAACAACGTAACTTTAAAAAACAAAAATTAAGGTGGCAAAGGTATCAGTTCTTTAAAAAGCTGGAGATTAAAATAACTTGAGAAATTACAGACCCGTTTCTATATTATCTGTATTTTTTTAAAGGACTAGAAAACGTCGAACATCAAACGTTATACAGATTTTGTTAAAAATATTAAACACCTACTCTTTATAAGTGTGGTTTTAGGAAGGGTCGTTAGACAAAAATTAGAATATTAAAACCAAATGAGATAATTTTAAATATTATCGAAAGTACGCTGGTAATACTGGGTGTATTTATTGATTTCTTGAAGGCTCTTGACCGCCTCAATCACAAAACGTTGCTCCAAGAGTTACATCTTCATTGGATTCGTTGTATTTCCCTGATATTCATTAAAAGTTATCTTGGTTTTTGCAACCAATGCGTAGAAATAGATAAGAAACTCTCTGACTTGTAGCCACAAAAGAGAGGTGTACTTCAAGGCAGAATACTGGGACCATTTTTTTAATTTCTTTGTAAATGACATTGTAAACATTGAGGATGAGGTCGGATTTATTATTTACGAAGACGATACGAGTGTTCTCTTCTTTTAATCACACCGATTCCACACCGACTCAGGCCTGATTTTGTACCTTTCTTCTTTTCAAGTAAACAAACTATTACTATTATCATTATTATTTTCTTCTTCTTCTTCTTCTTCTTATTATTATTATTATTATTATTATTATTATTATTATTATTATAGAAAGTGCAAATAAATTTATTGATAAGCTGAATGCTTGGACGATAGCAAAATCTTTGGAACTAAATGCAAGCCCAACGAAGGCAGTTTTATTTAAAGTACGACAGACAAATACCTTTCATGCGCTTAATATTTTTTTCTTTGTGGAAACGAAATAGATATATTATAAAGTGTAAAAGTTCTTGGTATATTGTTTAATCAGTATATAATATGAAATGAAACGATGCAGCATATATTTAAAAAGCTATACAAGGTTGTTGGTATAATCTAAAAATATCGTTATAAATAAAGGGCAAACGCAAACCAATCCCTAAAAGATCGCAGGGTTCCAACGTTTCGGTGCCGGCTCGGCGCCTACTTCAGCGGGACTATTTAAAAAAAAAAAGCAGTTTCTTTTTTTTTTTTTTCTGCGGCGAATGTAGGGCAGTATCTTCGGGTTTTTTTTTGTTTTTATTTCTTGTTCTTTTTTTCCTTATTTACGGCGGCTAGTTTTTAAATTAGGTGCGGTACCTTTGTTTTCGTCAGAGTTGCTTATTTAAAAACGAGGATCAGCATCTTCGTTTTCTTCTATGGTAGGGGCCTGTTTCTTTGGTTTGTCTTCTAAGTATCGTAGTCCACTGACGTATGCCGGGGGCAAGGTGCGGGTGGATCGGTTAATATTTCCTGGTGTGGTCTGTATGCGCCATGCCTTAATAAAGAGCCGTTGGCACCAGTTAGTTTCTACATCCAGGATTCGGATATTTTCAAAGTCGATGCGGTGGTCATTATCGTCGCAGTGTTCCGCAACAGCGCTACGCTCTCGGTCAAATTTGCGCACGCCAATCTTATGTAGGCGGATTCTTTCCTTGAGGTGTTTTGTTTCGCCGACGTATGAAGCGGAACACTCAGCACAAGGAATTTGGTACCCAACGACTTGTGCTTTTCTCTTGGTGGACGGTCTTTCGGACGAGGCATTAGGTGCCCCAGTGTCGAAACAGGCTTGTGAGTCACCTGAATACCTACTTTGGCCAGCGTACGGGCCAGAGTTTCGCTAGTTCCTTTTATATAAGGTACACAAAGAGAAAAGCGTAGCGTAACAAGAGAGCGCAGCGCAATGATGAGCAAGCAGCGGTCAAAGGAAAGCACCTTCGTGTGTCGTCATACCAAAGGGCATCGCTCTCTGAAGATTGGAGCTGACCTACACGAGTTTTCGTAACCACGTGCTCGGGCACACTGGCGATTTCACCATAGGCTGCAAACCAGAGCAAAAGCGAACATTAATTCGGCGTCAAACTCGGCAACTATAAAACAGAGATCTTTGAAATGATTCAGCAGGTGTGTTTAAAAAAACAGTGAATTTTGCGAAGTGTTTTTAAGTGGCACTCGCACTTCAGGAACGTCCGAACATTGTGGAAGACGAAAAGCGGTAGGGCAACCTTATCCGACCTCTCCTTGACTGCGGTGAAATTCTGTCATTCTTAAGGCACGAGCGACGCTCAAAACATCTCGCACATCTCACTGCATTTTTTTTTCGTAAGTCCTTTAAATCAGTTCAGGGGTCTCCGTTTTAGGTTTGCCGATTTTGACGTAAAACTGACGTTCGCTCTCGTTTTGGTTTGCAGTCTATTGAGAGAACTCCACTATGCTCGTGCATGTGGTTAAACGAACATGTGTAGCTCAGTTCAAAATAAGCGTAGAGCGACGCCCTTTGGCATAATGACGCAGGAAGGCTCTGTCTTCAATTGCGGCGCGCACTTCATTGTGCTGCCCTCTGTTTTTTTTACGCTACAAAATCAGTCTCGTAACTTTTTGACCACAATGCTATGCCACGCTCCTTACGACAGTCCCTCAGAGTGACTGTTTAATAAATTTAATATACTACAAATTCTGGGACATTAAGGCTACACATTTGCCTTTTCCTAAAAAGGCTTTTTTCATGAAAATATTTACTCATTAATAGCCAACCTTGAGTGAAGGGACGTGGTTCATAACACCTTCTGCGTAAGAAAGTGAATATGAGGCACTCCAGAACAACCTTCGGAATTCAAATGCTAAGATATACGCCCCCCTATATGCATATTGTAAATCAAACTGAACATAAATATTATTTGTGCAACTGGATAAAAATACATGCCGGATATTTATCTAGAGATATGTAAGTGTTTAAAATATTTGCATGCAAAACTGAGTGTATGTTACTAATATTGTATGTTAGTTTGTTTTCTTATATTTTGTCTGTAATTATACGCACGCTATTTATCGAGGGATAAGTCAGCCTTAAAAATAGTTGTATGCAAGCGGAATGTACTATGTCACTATTACTGTATGTTAATTGGTTTTCTTATATATTACTTCTGTACTTTTATAAAACTGTGTTTACTTATATTTCTAATCCGCTCTTGCTGTTGGGGAAGGCTTTGTAAAGCAACATCTAAGTTGTTTTTTTCTATCCCTCCCCTTTTTATTTTCGAGAAAAAAATTTGAATCTGAATTGGAATTGGAATTCGTCACTTGAGTTTAAATGTATGGTCGACAAAAAAAAAAGCTAGCACAGAGCACACGCAGAGTGTGCTTTGCGAGGAATCTGTCCCGCGAGCTTGTGCCACGCGTGGGACACATTCTTGTGCTTCCTGGTCTTTGTCAACAATATCAAGCGAAGGATAATTCTTTCTTCTTCCGTCTTGTTACGTTTTTGCTTTTTTGTGTTGCTTTTATTGTGCAAACGTAAGTGGAAAAATAAAGTTTTCCCCTTATCAACTCTTTAAGTGCCACGCCGGACTATGCTTGGGCACGCTCCCAAGCAGGTTTAAATTTCGATTTTCTGCTTACCTCTCCTAACTGGATTGTCGATTGTATTTTACACTGTTGAGCAATATTTTGTCTCATAATAACACCCGTTGACGGCATGTGGTGAGTTTTGTTTTAGGGAACGTCTGTCACGGTTTGCTCCTTCGTTGTTCCAGTAAGGCGAATCTATAGGTCTGTTCGATTCGGCCGGAAAGTTCTGGACTACTTCAATTCGAGCTCAGAGGAGTGCAGAAGCCGGGCAGCGACGACGCAGAGTCAGTGCAGCCACCGTGCTGGGACTGGCCCTGTGATCGACTTCCGGAGCGGCAGGGCAGGGTGTCACCAGCATCCATTGGCTTTTGTTCCTTCAAGCCACGTCGTATGCAACATTTAATTATTTACTGTTTGATAGGTTGGCTCACTTAATTAATGTTTGCTTTTTTTTTTTTTTCATAATACGGATTCCACAGAACATGCGTTATTTTCTGAATTTTTAACGATTATCTTCCTTTTTCTATCGTTTCCAAAAACACTCGTGTCTTTCGACCGCGTACGCCACGACATCATTTACATTCATTTTGATATAGAAGAATAATTCCGAGTGTTTTGAGTTTCGCATTTTGATTATAGGTTCGCGGCATTATGATGATTTCGCGTCGAGACTAAGTGGCGGCAGTGGTGTTCTAAGACGAAGCCCGGGCGAGAGCCTCGCCTTGGTCAAAACACTTATCAACCGACGCTTTGACGTCCAGATGAAGGGCTTATTATGACTCTCGAGAAAGATCCTCATAAAATTGCCAAACAAATGCCAATTTCAAGAGTTTTTAGGTTCTGTTAGAGGGTGGGTACATATAGCAGCGGACAAAGAATGCCATATATCATGCTCAGGTATACGTCGACACGCGAGTGCCAATGCACTACGAGTGTCATTTCTTTTTTTATTATCAACATAGTAACAATTTACGTAGCATCAAAACGAAACAAATGACGTTCGACAGTTCTTCAACGCTGAACACTGGGGGTCCAAGATATAGGACCTTGTCAGTAAGACGCTTCCAAAATATCATATTTGAGCTCAATCCTATCTTCCGTGTATGCCTCGCTTTCGCCTCCAACAGGGGTACATTATTTCCATCAATGAGAGGAAATCTAACCTGCGTCTCGACGTCGAGCATCGCAAGACATTTGAGCGAGCTAGAGCTCTGAGAAATGGCACCGCGAGCAGAGACAGACAAAGAGTGTGTTCCGCTGTCGTTGTCTGCTTCTGCACGGACGCTGAACTTACTTGGGAGCAGGAACAATGTTTTGACGATCTGGGTATTAACTTGTTCAGAAGTGGGGAGAATTTAAATCGCCGGTGGTGGGGCCGCGGAACTTCCGGTTGAATCGAATGCGGCAGTTCCTGCACTGCTGAACTAGTTCAGCCAGTTCAGGCGACTCTGACTGACCTAATGTTGTTCAACCTCGCACGTTATGACGAACACCGAGATCTATAAATTATTATTTAAACTAATTTAGTAATAAACAAACTATCCAAATCCCACTTCCGAATAAAAAGACACACAAAAAAAAAAAAAAACGTCGGTTAAGGTTACTCGAAAATAATTACCCTAGGCTACGCAAAGCAGTCCCACGTTGCATAGTACCGTGTCTTGAAAAGTATCCTTCGGGAAAAAAAATATTCTCGAGCCGGTGACAGGTTAAGAGTAAAGTGGAAGCTCTCGCAACTCTTTCCACTTTAGCGTAGCAAACGTTGGAGAGAAGGCGACCTCCTCTCCCCATTCGCTCTGCTAAAGTAGAAAGAGGTGAAAAGAGCTTCCACTTAACTATTAACCTGTCACCAAGTATAGGTTGTAGGCATGCAGACATCAATTAATTTTGAATTTATAAATCAGTGTGTCTTTGAAAAATATACCTCATCAAGCCTGCTACAGTTTTTCTGCTTAGGACCAAAATTTGTGTTCGACATTCATTAATAAAAGAACCGGCATTCAAAAGGTTACGAAGAATCTCACCTCACAAAACACTGAGGTTGCGTTACGTGAAGCGACCCATCGAGATTTTTTTTTTTTTTTAGAATGACGCCAAGATCATTCGTTTCAACATGGCGTCAAACAAGAAGGAATCGGATTGTGTTTTGTAATAGCGAGAAAGTAAATCGCCGGTTACAGTTCAACTACAGTTCAGAATGGAGTGTGGACGATATCGTCCAGATATAAAAGAATAAAATTCCAGTACGCAATGTTTAATGAGGCTGGCAGTCCCGGCAATATTTATTTATTTGTCGATAGTACCAGTCCCCACAACTGGGACCATATAGGGCTGAGCATAAACAAAAAAGTGAACATGAATAGAACACTAAAAAAAACACGGTTTGCAATGTAAGCATTACTAGCACGCTGAACGTTGATATATCAACCACAAAACGAACATACAATACGACACGAAGTACCTTAGCGACAATTTCAGAGACATGGAATCACTTTTTCAAACACTTAATAAATTCATAAACTGCGTTGGCTGACACAACAGTAGTTCAAAGTCGGACACGCGGCAAGAAAGTTGCCGACGTCGGTGACTGTCCCGATGAGCCACTGCTGCTCCGCTCTCGGCCAGCGCCAAAACGGACAACACAACACAGGATTTTAAGAACAGCCGAATTCATTTGACCGCAATAAAACAAGAAAAGATTAAGAAAACAGAACATGACGTCGCCAAGATTTGACCATACGTGACTTGACAGGCGAAATCCCAGCACTAGACGCGCTTCCGACAACGAGCATTCGCCGCCAAGTACCCGCAAAGATAATATCCGTCAAGAGAGAACCAACCAACTTCCTAATCTCAGGTTGTTAGATGATGATGTTTCGTAACCAGCTTGTTGGCGTGCGTTCACTTATCAGAAAGTTGATCATAAGCTTTGTTCTCCCCGCCCCCCCCCCCCCTTTCCCCTCTTATTTTCCAGGGAGTGCCGGTGGACGTCACTGCTGCCGGCCGTTGCGAACAGTATGAATCGCAGATGTCCTTGAAACTCGAGCGCCCACACAAGGAAGGTGAGCCACCGCCTAAACAAAGCGAGGAAAGTAGTATCTCGGAGTCGCTATCTTGGCGTTCAACACTGTTAGGTGGAAAACGAACAACATCGGCTTATCATATCAAAGTATCGACGTGTAATGTAACGTACAAGAAATACAGAAAGAAGTTGGTAACGCCAAGGAAGTTTTCTTGCTGTTTTTGTTGCACCACGCTAACCAAACATTTGGAGCCTGGAGCAGACATTTGCTGCCAGTTGAATAACTGGCAACAACAAACAAAAAAGCGTCTTGTTCGTTCCTGTGTTTCATGTTCTTCCCATTATATATATTATCCTTCATTAGCATTTGGAGAAAACATGTCAATAAAGATTTCCCTCGCTTTGTTTACGCAATGACTGACCATCATTGTGTGGGCGCTTGAGTTTCAAGGCAATCTTCCATTTATATTGTTCGCAACTGCCGTCAGCAGTGGCGTCCGCCGAAACTCCCAAGGAGATGAGAGGGAAGGGGCAGGACAACAGAAAGGTAAAACGAAGTTTGGGACAGTATAGACCTTTTCGGCCTCCGTCGCATGGGCGCTGCCATCTTGGAATCACGTGAAGCGGCCGCCATAAGGTGGCTTCAACTCGTCGCTCCACCCTCCCCTCCGCGCCTTGGCGAAGGCGCGGCATTCGCGTTTTTCGTCGCGTTTCACCGCGTTTCTCGCCTTATTGGAAATTGCCGCCCGATGTTTACATTTACAACTTAATTGCACGCCATCATTATGTGCACGACTACATATGCAGTTAATTTGGTAACCGATTTTGACTATTTTCACCGTCGGCGTACTGGATACGTGTGAGGAGGGAGGAGATACAGAAATCAGCGTCAGACCTGGCGCATATTGAGCCCAATTATTTATGACAACTTAAATTTACACAGTGATAGTGGCGGAATATTCGAAATAAGTATAGTGCAATGTATATGTATAATCACTCGTTTAGAATCTTTAGGGATGTGACCAAAATACTACGCAGCATATGAAGCCTCCGGCCTTGCCTTCATAACAAATTTAAAATAGTTGTTTTTGATTATATAGGACATATAAGATATACAGGTGATAAACGTTTAACTCACATTTTATCTGATGCTTGGGATAATGGTAACGTCCACATCGGGCGATTTGTTTGTGCACGACATTACACCTAAATCTGTTAGACGGTCTTAAATCGTTTTTTGCAATAGAAACGTTTGCTTGATTTGTTTATTTATGAATTTAGAGAAACTGTACACTATGCTCGGTCACATATCTGCAGTCATTAAAGGGTGCTAACATTTTTTATACAAAATGCAATTAATGAATTTTATTTATTTTAAACACAAAGACCTCCGTTAAATAATCTGTCACAGGCAGCTTGAGAGTGCCTAGGGCTCCCATTATGTGATGCCGAAAAGAAGCCTTCTACATAGAAATCACCCAAGTTCAGGGTTGTTGATTTTAAATCGCATCAGTTTGCATGGAGATTCTGTCATGAAGGTTCATGAAGTCGTGCCTAGCATTCGACTTCAACCAAACGTACGAGAGATCACTTTTCTCGTACCCTTAATTTTATTTGGCAAAGTCTGTACAAAGACAAAATTTCAGATTTCAATTGATGGGCCTCACTTATGTGCCAAGCACGTCGTAATCAAATGTCAGTAAACCAAATAGTTCATTTTCTAACGCCAACGTTGTTAAATGCTGTTAGTAAGTACTTTAGCAAGGTCAATAGCTAAAGGAATTTCCCACCCGACCTTAGGACGCGGACCATCGAAATATATCTCGAGTACCTAATTTGCTTAAAAAAAACAGCCCGAGACAATATCACTTATTTCTTAGAATATCTGCGTATTCTAGGAGACATTTCGAGTTTCTAAAGTTCACAGAAAAATGGAGTCCGCGAAAATCAGTCAGTGAACTTGCGACTTCGTGTGTTTTTCGCGATTTAGGAGGTGTTTAATCAGGTTGTGGACCTGCATTTTTACTATATATCTACTCAGTAGTCTCTTAATTCGTTTTTTTTTTCTTTTTTTAGGAAACTAGGGTACGTGGGTCAGGCCGTAGAAGATGGAACCCTCCTTGTGCACCGTAGTCGTTACGCCGCCGAACCTGACCGAAATTAGCGACGAACATGACCAGATGCATCGTAAAGCGTTCGTAAAAAAGTCCGCGAATATGACTCCAAACCACTTCGTAGTTCTCCATTTGGCTCAGTACCACAGTTTTATTAGTTGTGCGCTATAACGGGTACATTTGTAAGACGAAATTAGGCGAGAATGACATAACACACAAACACAGCCGAGAGCGCGCTGAAACCGAAACAAACCAAATTGAAGCCACCCAATGGCGCCGAGTGCGTCAGCGCCCTCTGTACGCCGGTCGGGTAACTACTGAGATGAAAAGGTGACTTTCTAAGAAGTGAAAGGACGGAAACGAGCTGATTAGGAAACATCATAATCAAACACCCTGAGATTAGGAAGTTCGTCGGTCCTCGTAGTCTTGACGGAGATGAACTTTGTGAGTGCTTGGCGGCGGATGCTCATTGTCGGAAGCGTATCTAGAGTCGCAGGGATTTATCCTGTCAAGCCACGTCTGGTCAAATCTTCGCTCCCAAGAGCGTGTCCTTCACGTATGTTTATTACAGAAATATCAAAAGTAAGACAAGGACAGTCGTTGTACGATCTTACGTGGAAATTCACAAAATACACTCGCGCTCTCGTGCTATCAACTCCCGCCGAAGGAGGTGAGTAGACAACGATATACGCGGCATAGCTCCGTCGAGATAGCTAATCTTTTATTTTATCTTCAATGCTATCATAAAACGGCATGCTCGTTTATATATTATTTATCTTGAATACCCCTAAATAAAATATGTCCTTCGATTCAGGATGTCATATGGCGTGTGTCTGTGTGTGTGTGTGTGGCGGGGGGGGGGGGGGGGGGGTTCAAGATACTAAAGAAATCCAAAAAATGATGAGAGCGTAACAAGCAAAAACAAAAAGTGCAGAAAAGCGATAGATAGATCCTGTTCAGAAGCCCAACGAACAATATGGGCGGTCGCCATTTTTTGGGCATCAAAGATGGTAACGAGAGTGATCTGATTATTTTTGGACGTACTGAAATTTCTTGGAAAACCGTCACCTCTTTTTCCCCTCTCCATTCTAACGGCGCTCTTCGTTCGCACAAGTTTCCTACCAAAAGAATCCTCGAACCACAGTCTCCGACAGGATAGTGGTTTACCAAAAATGGTGGATTAAGAAGATAAGTAGTTCATATTTTTTTTTTCTGTTTTAATCCAGTAATGGACAGCACAAAATGCCCGTTTTCAAACCACTTTGAGACTCTGAAGTAACCGCAGCAGTTACTGTTGTAGCAGTGGTGACCGAGGCAAAGACGTTGACGTAACGTGGTTCATTCGGCTAGCATCGCCGAAGAAAAGAGCAGAAGCCGCCGTGCTTAGAACGCTTATACACGTATAAGGTCGACGTAATAAGCGCACGTCAAAGAGCACCCTTACGCGCGTTATGGAGATACAACAGAAGCGATTACTGTTTCAAGTAACATCAAATTACTTTTCGTCTCGAGTCTACTACAATACTTATTTTAAGGAAAGAGTAATTATACTTGTAATCAATTAGTTTGTTTTCTTTTTCTGAGTGACTTAAACGAGACTGGTGAGGGCCCAGTCAGATGTTCGAAGACACACAAACATACGTGCTAACAGTGCAAGGGGAAGTCGCACTGCGTTTGATTGGTTTAACCGATGACAGACACAAACGAAAATGACGAAAATCGTGACGTTCTGATTTTGGCGTTTCCTGAGAGGCCTATGAGAAGCATAAGCCAAACAGGATTAAGGTAGACAAAATGAAAAAGTCCTATTATTGTCGCGGCAGAGGGGTTCATAATTTTTTATTCGATCGTCTTCTGTTGCTATGTGTGCGGAAAGGTGAATTCAATCGATAATTGTTAACGGTATGAGTTGTGGTGAATAAATAAATTAGTAATGTGTAACAAGTTTTCCTTCATAAGAACGATCATGACATGGAACAAGCGAACGAGTACCTGAAATAAATCGTCGTAGATTATGGGATAATGTAAATGTACTTGTTTTCAACTCAAAAGCCATTATAAAAAAAAAAAAAAAAATCCGGCTCTTTGCGGAACATTACTAATCCCCTCGTCTAGGTCGAGAACTACGATATTTGTATGTGCATATTAGATTATATGTATGTTGTCTTATCAAGACGTGCACATTTCAAACGCCTATGTTAAGCCTGTTTCTCCGAAAACCAAACATTTTAAGAACTACTTCGCGCAGCGTATAAACAATGCGCAAAACTGCTTTATCTTTTTAGGTGAAAACGAGTATAGGTATTTCTTCCGTGCCAGTTTTTTTTTTTTCTCTTTTTCTCCAGCATTCTTCGAATAATGCAAGAAGTTATACAGTGCCATTTAAAAAATTACTTTGCATCTAATGAAGCAAAACCTCTGTGTTTGCTCATACACGTTTACTCAGAAGCAAACATGAGTTTAACTTTTCCAATCTTGTGGCGGTAAAAACATACAAGGTTCGATAGAGAAAATAAAACACTGTTTTAGCCCGCCTTAATAATAATAATGAAAGAAGTCGTGACATAAATTCAAAGATTATATTTAAAACAATAAATTCGTTAAAGAAGTAACATTGTGGGCGCCTATAGCATTTTGTTTCTGTGAAGAAACTTGTCAGTGAGAAAAAGAAAACCACACTGTCCTTCGGACTTCCATCTATTTTGTGACTAACATAATTGTCAAAAACGCCTCAAATGCCATTTTTTTTTTTTTAGTTTGAATAATAATTTTAGATGTAAAAATACATCGAGTCTTTGGTATATGTTATATTTTTTTTATCTTTTAATCCAGGTAACGTCAAATTTCTCAAACCTCCATATTGCTACCACCTCCGCTACCTCGACCTCCATTCACATAGAGTTCGAGTTGTCTGCGCTGCTCTATTTATTTATGCGGATCGAAAAACAGGCTTCCTTCGACTCCCTCAGACCCCGTGGCATTTCATTGAGTGTTACGAATGTCGTGCGTCAGCGTTAGACGCGAGTGTGTTCTTTGCCGTACAGTTATTTCTTCGTTCGTTTTAAGTTAGGGCTTATAAATCCAAAGCGTGTGAACGGCCTGATTAGACGCGAGTTCGAAATCAACATAATTCGAGTGCTGCACCGTGCAAAGGTCTAGAATTCCTACTGGTGCTCCACGCCAGAAAACGGAGGTACAAAAAAGTGAGAGCGTGAAACCTCAGCGTGGGAACCAGAGCTAACAATAGCCCAACTTTAAAGTCTCAGACAAGTCTTAATACTGTGCGTTATCCGCTTCGGTATATGGTGGGCGCGTTCGACATCGCTCGCATCTTCCAGCGGTCGAGAGCTGGTGCCACGATTCATGCAACCTCGAGTGTGCCCATCACCGTGGTACCATCGGAAAGCTGGTAGCAGCGGCAAAATGGCAGAGATCGGGTAATTCTTTGAAAGTTGGGTCCAAGATAAAACGGAGCTGGAGAAACATACTAAAAATATGCGGGCTAAAAAGCTTAATCCGCTCATTTTTCCTGGCTTTCTTCCTTTTTTTTTTTTTTTTTGCTGTGCGCTTTAGACGTTCTTTGATCGGCTCTGTGGAGTCGCCACGTCGACCGGGGTCGGACTTGACGTAAAACGGAATATAGCAGACGGCGCCGGAGCTTCGCGCCCAGACGCTTTCGACAACACCTTAACAAAGGTAAGGGCGTGGCCCACTGTGATCGTGCTTCTTGCCTCCTGATTGGCTATTGGGCATTTTGAGTTGCTCATTCCGAGTTCACATTGGCCGCGCGGAGGAGTACAAAGATGCTCGAGACTTGCCACGTCCTGTGTTTCTTAAGCTGTCGGTGACTGGAGTGCACACTCCGCGCCAGTAAAAACGCGCCGCCTTTTTAATGCTAAAGCATTAACTGTACCATAGAACGAAGCCTGCGTTATCTGAGTAAAGCCAGCGTTATCGTTGTCTGTAGATGGGAAAGCGGCACCTAAATTCTCATTGGCTGAGCAAAACGGCACCCAAATTCCCATTCCCAATAAAATACGAAGAAAAGCACAGCACCGCAGATGCTTTGTCACGGAAGCCGTCGTGAAGCTGGCGGGGTTCGCCGCGCCTGCGGATTGGGGGAGCGTGATGTCGCCGCCGAAGCGCCGTGTGCGAAAGAAAGACGTTGCGCATTGCTTGTGTGAATGCGCTGCATCTAGGAATGCTTTCGTATTCCTAAACGTAAGCAGTCTCAAATGTGTATGCCGAATTTTTCGTCATACATGTTTGCAAGAGCCGTGCGGTGCCATTTTGTGCGGTGCTGGCGACGCGCAACGCTTCCGCCATGTTTGGGGCGTGCTATGGGCCACGTCATCGGTGTGTGGACCAACCGAGAAAGGCAGCATTTAGCCATGACGAGTTTCGCGACGCGTGGGCATGTGAAAGAGAAAGACGTTTGGCGCGGCCAAGGGCACACGCGAGGGCTGGGCCATGCAATAGATTGCTGGGCTTGCTCGGATAAATGGGGGTTGTTTCTGCCAGGCTGCTTGAGTTATTTACTTATTGCGGGTAAGCAGTGTGCACCGAACCCCAAAGACGTCAGCCAGAGGTGCACCTCGGTAGCGGACTATTTGCTCTTTCGCAAGAACACTGGCTGGAGGCAATGGGGGTGTGGAAGGAGCTTCCGGCGACTTCTGACGTGCGCTTTATAAATTTAGATTTTTTTCCTTCTAACTTTTCCGTTTTGTTACTGAGCCGGGAATTTATTTTACTGTTTGTGCTCGTTCTTGACCAAAAAAAAACACGTTTTATTTTTTTATATAAATAGAGTTTAAGAATATTTGATGCTCAGTAGTGTCTACCTCAGCAAGAGACGTGTGGCAACATTGTACGACAATTGCACTTCTTGATTGGAGAGTAGGTCCCCATCACTTCGGCGCGCGGTTCGAGGCTAAGCCGGGATCCCACGTGCAAAGGTTTATGCGTAATTTTGTGAATCATTTGAATACATTTGTTAAGAAGTAATCGCAGGAATAATCTGATTACTTTTGGAAGTACTAAAATAACTATACTCGGGGTAAACTTTCTATGGCGATGCAGCGAAGGCTACAGTGCGGAACCACGCCGTTTCACTGTGCAGCTAGATATAGTTCATCCAAAATAATTTACTGGGTGTAACCTAAGCAATTCAAAAATATATGTTGTATTTGTTTTATTTTTTTACCTTTGAATTGACAATGCTACTAAAATATTTGCCAGAATTTGTCAAACAGAAAGCATTTTGTTTTAGCTTTCCAGGTTTTTTGGGGTTGCGTTCGCCACTGGCGCCGCGGGGTTTCTGGGTTTTCTGCAGGAAAAAAAACATGGCGTCCTCGTCGACTGCGTTTTTCTTTCCTTCCGGAAGCTCGCCACTTTATTCGCTCCATTAGAATTTCGCGAAGTTTGAGAACCAAAAGTTGTCAAAACAAACGAAACAAATGGTCTGCAACGTGTACGCCGAAGTGAGACAGACGCAACCGGGACTCTCCGTTGTTTTCGCATTCCGTTTGGTTAGCCAGCTTACCGGCGTAAGCGAGCGTACCGTCGCACGGTTGAAGTCGGAGGCTCTGAGCAGTCCTTTCAAGTCCCCAAAGCGTAAAAGGCTTCGTTTGGCGACTGGAAGACCACCCAAAGTTACTGGAAAGACAAGAATGAAACCGGTACGATAGTTTCACCCTTTCTGCTCTTCGACGGAACGTACATCGGTACTTCATTCGCAACGAGGCGCCAACTGCGGACAAGATTCTCAGCGATGTAACCAGCGATCCCGAGATGTGCCTGCCGAAGCTGAGCATCAGCACTATGCGTAGGCTTCTGAGTGACATTGGGTTTGCGTTTCGGAAGCGAAAACGGAACTCTGCGCTTCTAGAAAGGGAGGACATAATCGTGTCGCGGCAATCACTCGCACGCTGTACATAAGATAATCATCTGTACCCACTTGCTCATGTTTTGTTTATGTTTGTCGTTTCGACTACAGAGGGTAGATTGTAGACGTGAACGTCCATGTAGAGCTTAAATAACTATTTTCCAACGCATTTCTACGGGCTGCTAAATGGCAAGGAGTAGTACGCATAGTAAATTTCTCGCTTTCAAATGTCGAAACGCTGAAAATGTCCCTGCTGTCAGCCTTAGATTTTGTAAAAAATAATAGACTTGATCCCTGCCCGAGGTCACGGAATATGAAGTCGAACACCCGAAAGGTAAAAGCACGCTGTCGTGCAAAATAATTTACAAAAACGTTTTGACCATTTATTTTTAAACTTAAGGGGCCAGCGGTAATTGTGTGGATATTTAGACAGCGTGACGTTTGTCAGCCATCCAGGGCTTGACACGTCTCTATGCTGTAGATGAGCAACTAGGCGAGTGCAGTCGACGCCGGTACGATGTTCATCGAAGAGATCGAAACGGACGGGTGGGTATTGAGCGCAGGATCCATGGGTTTGCAGCGCGAGATTTCGCTATGCCTCTTCCGAGCTGCGGAGCGCTAGGACACTGGGCGGGCAGTAAGTCAACGCGATTCAAATGGGATTTGACTTTGCGCCGTAGTGATGTACGCGCCCGCGCTATGTACGCACGCTACACATGTCCGTGGCGCTGCCCAGTTTTCAGCAACAGAAGAGTTTACATATCAGTGCCCTCAAAACCTGCGGCGGTGACGAAATTCACGACAGTTCTTAAATTGACGCTGCACATTGGCGTCGGTCGCAAGACAAGCAGAATTAGACGATATCGTCCACGGTATAATTTTGTTATAAGTCGGTCCAAGTTCTTTAGTCAAAGCGTTGGTGTGTTTTGGAACAGGTGAAGCATAGGGACACGCCGATATGCCTGCATGCTCGGTAATCGCGGTTCAGCGCCCTCAACCGCGAAACTCATACGAAGAGATGAACTATAGCAAATGCGCGTCAGTCACGCCCATACCAAAACCGAAACCGATTTATCGAGAACTACGTAGCGGAGGAACACAGAGCTGTTAGCGCCGCCCCCTAGCTTTCTCTTTATTGCCACAGAAAGTTGACCCAGAGTATAGTAACCGTTCCTCTTTGTTCGTTCCATTTTGGACGGCGCCCTTTGTTCAAGTTTCCGAGCAGGAAATCCTCGAAACCCAACCTCCTACAGGAAAATAGTTTAACAATATTTGCAAACTGAAAATATAAGCATTTCATAATTAGAAACTGGGGGATTTTAATTGAGCAATAGAGAGTGGAAAAAGCCCGTTTTCCACCCGGCAGTAAGATTTGTCCTGTTAGAACTTTAAAGTAATCGGAAAATGTAATGGTTACTTTTCCAGATAATTGCCAATTACCTTTTCTTCTTCAGTAATCAAGTAATATAAGTGAATACTTTTTAATCAAGAGTAATTGTAATCGTAATCGATTACTCGTTTTGGAAAGATGTACAAGACTGGTCTATATTTATCCTCGTACCAGAGTTCGATCGGGGCTGTGACGTCACTGTAACCTCTGAGCACGGAGACGTCGGACTTGTTCTTCGTATAATAATTACATATATGTATCACAGAAGAATAATGGCACATATGTATGATATTAACGACCTCATTCCACGTTCTGTACTCAGAATGATCTGACTCATTTGGAAAATCAACACTACAGTATGGTACGACAGTTTATAGACACTGTGCCCCATATCTGCATCAAAAAGAATAAAATCTATTTAGAAAAGGCTAAAAAAATATTGGCTACAAGAGCGAAGAGAAGTATTGTAGAATATGTGCACAAATAACTTGGAATATCAGACAGATTATGGCGTAATTATAAATAATTTTTGTTTTGTTTCAGAAACGAGCAAAAATTGAAATTATCAAAGGAAGAGTTTAAAGACCAAATTGAAAAGACTTGTAAATTATTTATAATTACAAAGTACAAAGAGACGTAAAATATGTTATGTGCCAAATATATTCACTCTGTTACCCGAAGATATCCTTATGATAATCTCTTCTAACAACTCTCAAAATGTCGACGATAAAATTTAAAATCGAACAAACGAACAGAGGAAAAGTAAGAAGGAATAAATCATACGAGGTAAAAGGACGCGTATTTCAATAGAACTTTCAAAATTGTATTTCTTAGAGGATCAAAGACAGTAAAAGTACAAACCGATATGGTTTCACAACATAATATGCGCAACTAGGTGTTGGTACCACTCTTTTCTGTGCTTCTGTCGCTGCAAGTAGTGGGAACAATATAAAATGTCCCAAGCCCCCTTTTTTAATTGAGGGCGGGGGGGGGGGGAGGGGGGGGGGCAAAAAGCTGGTTTAAGCTTCCTGTATTCTTCCTCCAGTTTCACTCCTTTCCCCATCCCGGCCGTAAATTCGGAGGTGCGCTGCATGTGGAAAATAAATAGACGTGTGTTGAAGTCAGAAGATGTGCTGTCCATGTTCTACCCTTCATTTATACCTCTTTCGTAAAAAAATTGCATGCAATACAATTCCGCCCCCTAAAAAACACTACACTATCCTGAGAGCTATGTGTTTGTCACGTCAACTTCTACCAGTCCTCGGGCCTCTGGAATTTGAGCCAGTTGTCTTTCTTCGAGGTACCCTTTTCGTCTTGAAGCTGTTTATTCTTCTCCTGCGTCTACGTTCCTACGGCCTATACCTCAAGAAGAGCATTCACCACTCTGCACTACATCAGGTATTTACTTTAACTCTACCGGCTAGACTGCAAACTACCGGATCAGGCAGATGACGCGCGGCGAGATTCGGCAGGAAATAGTTGTTATGCAGAAGTCACTTCCTGGGCTATCTTACTTTTCAAATTTGGGCAATAGCTACCAGAATCTTCCAGAAAGGTTATGCTCGCAACGGCTTTCGCTGGGAAGGGACAAACCCTACGCGCCCAGCTTTAACCACCTTTGACCTTTTCGGGGTCGCGTCTTTCGGCCCAAGCTGAAGCGCTGCTCTCAAAAGGACCCACGTTCGCATGCCTCATCACGCCGTCAAAGCTGGACCACCTCGCAGCGGTCCACAAGATCGCCTCGAAGATCCCGGAGCCTGCCCGACAGGAGGTTTTAGGATCTGGCTCCCGACTGATGTGCACATATGGTGCTACCCGACCCCCCAAAAAAACCCAGAGTTTCCTTCAGTCGTGAAAGAACTCCTCCAGGATAAATTAACCTATTGGAGACGGAAAAGAGAGGAGCATTTTTGGTTATGGACGACTTTACCTTTGAAGACAAGGTAGAGCAAGCTCTCTGAGAAAACTTCCCCCACGTCACAAAAATACCGTCCGGTACTCTCTGCACGGAGGTAAAAAAAACATCTACAGAGAGAACAACCTCTCGAAACTTCTAGCCAAGGATTTGGCCTCTGCGAAGCAGTATTTAACGGTATTTTTTACTGCTAAGAACCACAAGCCTGAGATCCCCATCAAGAGCATCGTCTCGCAGAATGGGTGCTGGCAGAAGCTTCTGGGCCTCTTCCTACGGGAGCACCTGTCAACCGTCCCGCTAGACGAACCATTCCGGATCGGCGGCTCCCAGAAAATTATGCCAACCCTTCAACGTCACCATACAAATGGCTCCCCCACTGCAATCTTTCCGCTAGACATAACTGACAAGTGTGACAGCCTGGATATCAACATTCTTTTGGAGTCACTGGGGAAAGGCAATCACCTCCCAGGGAATAATAAAGTTTCAAAGCGCCTAGGGGATACCCCTCAGCGCATTTGTGCAGCAAATTCGTGTGTCCCTCTGGGCAACCCCGCTTCAAACACAGAGGGACAATCTACACGCAGCGGTCAGGAAAGTGCATCGGCTTCTGCCTGGCTCCAGTGCTCAACGAGATTTAACTATCCTTCATAGACCTGGCCGTGAGGGACCTTCTCGACAATGTGGCGCCGGGGTATCAAGTGTACAGGTACGTCGACGACAAATTTGTGCTCCATGACGCCGACGTTTCCTCGACCACAATGTAGCATGCCTTCATAGAGAATGCGCGAGGCATGACTTTCATAAGAGAGGATCCTTCTGAGGAGGGGTTGCAGGTCGTCGACCTCCACCTAGTCACCACCCCAGAAGGCATCTGCTGGAGCTTTCAGCAGCGATCTCAGAAGCCAGTGCTCCCCTTCGCCAGCCACCACTCCAAAACAGTCAGGGCGGGCACCGTCAGAGGCCTGGCTGTTTCGTCTAGCGAAAAGTCATGTCCTCATCTCTTGGCCTCGAGCCTGGAGGGCCAGCTCACTCGATTCAAAGGAGCGTGTTACCCGCGCGACCTTATAGCCTCCACGCTTAAAAGACTAATCGTCGAGGGTTCGTGGGTCCAGAAGCTCGCTCGACCAAAGAGTTTCACCACGATCCCATACTATCATAACACCGCCCACCGGCTAAAGGCAGTAGCTCGCCACTTCGACACAGACATGGTGCTCTCCTGCCCGTTCCAGTTGGGCGAGATGTGCCATCAGGTGAACACACCTACACAAACCAAGACTCAGTCTCCAAAGAAGCACTCGGAGCCGTTCGTCCCCTGCGCGACCGGGCGTGTCTAGTCTGTGCCCCTCTAGTGTGGAGCAGAGTATATCGGCCGAACAGGGCGCTGCATCAAAGACTGCTTGCGCGAGCACAAGAGGGAGGTCGCAAAGGGAGACGCAGGCTCGCAGCATCCGATGACTGTACATTTCAGAGCTTGTTCGCCCTGCGCCCCGGACTTTTCTTTTCGTCAGCCCGTCTTCTGGGAGCCAGCAGAGGACGGTACGGGCGCGAGGTTATAGAGGCCTTCGCCTAAAACAGGCGATTCAGAACATATCGTCGCCATTTCTCTGCTTATCGGAGAGGGAGGTAGCCTTTCCAGTAGAGCTGACGATCCTGGCAACAGGAAAAAATGTTCGTTTATGAGAGGGTAACCCCCCCCCCCTCCCAATTTCCCGGCACTTCCCGCGCTCCATTCAGCCGCTGCGAGCCCTCCCCTTCCCCCCCCCCCCCTTTTTTTTACCCAAGAATATTGTTTTAGTTTTCTGCATCCCTTTCCCCTGTCTCTCCCCTTTACTCATCCCGGCCGCAAGTTCGGAAGTCCACTGCCTGTGAGAAATAAATATACCATACGTGTGTGTAAAGTCGGAAAGTGTGCTGTCCGTATTCTGTCCTTTATGTGTACCTCTTTCCTAAAAAATTGCATGCAATACCAACGCGCTCCCTAAAGAAGAGTCCAAATTGTGTTCACGTTCGTTTACCTTGTTCTTGCTTGTACCACTACTGCCGTGTCCCACATACAAGCCTTACTGGCTTACGCGGGAATTCTGTTGTAATATTGTAGGAAAACATAATAAATTATATAGCAGTGTACTGTATTGTATTGTTTACTACGGGCAGCAAGCGTGTGACATTGAAAACGATCGAAACTTTAGTAAAAGAACTGCTTACTCAAAGCAGAATAAAGAGCAAACCAAGCATCAAACGAGCGTCTGCAAAAGCCCAAAACGGTGTTCTGGGTGGTAGACCAACGAACTGGTGTAACGATCTTCGTGTAACGATTGCTACGTTAAAATATGACGTAATTGGGTTGGGCAACGAAAACTAAATAAATAGTTTAAGCATGTAACTAAAATGAAAAAGATAGCCAAGCAAAAAGTAGAACTATAGGCAAGAACCCCTTAAATTTTAGCGCTTTCCAATTGCCAAACAAAATGAATTGTTATATTTCCCCGATTCCACTACGTCAAAATCTGACATGGCGGCCGCAACGAAGAAACGGTCTATAGGCGTGCATAATTCAGCACCGTGGGCAATGCGACGCTGTACGGCTGCCGCTCAACCCGTCTCTTCGCCATGTCGTGATGGCAAACGAAAGTTCACGGTCGAGCTAAATTTGATCGAGCCGCATGTGCCTTTCGTTTGTTATTTGGTCGAAACAAGATATGGTGCTGCACGCCGCTCTAGGTTATATTTTAAAGGAATTCACGTGTTTCGAGGTAATTCGAGTTTATTTAACATGCAACGCAAAACACTCAACGGATCTGTGCCGGTGCATCACTTGCCTAGTACATGAGTCGAGGCCGGCATGACTGGGATTCCAACTCACGTCGTCCGAGTCTGCGGCGCAGGAATTTGCCTCGCGCGCAGCGAGCTGCAGTCCGTGCTTCACCATGCACACTGACAAGATGAAAATGTCGTCAGCAGGATATTATTTCTTCGGGACATCCGTCTTCCAATAGGCCAACGCGCCGTTTACAAACAAGTCCCCGTTGGGCCACACAGGGTGTTGGGCACTGCTCGCGCGCAGGCACCAGATTCGCTTGAGGTGAGCAGTCTGTGCAAGCGCTCTGCGGACGGCGCGCGCCACCGCAGCGTCGTGATGTCACGGCCGTGTGTTGTTGTATACGCGCTCGTTGCCATCCGTGGTGCTTCGGCTGAGCGCACTCGCTTGAAGCTCGTGGGATGTTCAATAAGTGTCATCGAGAGCAGGAAGCTAGAGCTGAAGGCTATAGACAAACAAGAATACGTCCCTGCTGTTCTCATCCATTCAGTGACTTTGGACGATGGAACATCCCGGGACCAGGGGGAACAATACAAAAAAGACGGTTACGAGATTGGTTTAAACAATGATTTTAGTCTATAATCTAACTACACGAGTTTAACTGCGAAGATCGTAATCGAGCTTCTCTCGCGAGACAAATGTGGAAATAATTTTAGTTACGATTCGCCTCATTTTAAGCTTCCCGCTTTTGTTTTTCTTGAGTTTAAATAAAAATATCCTGAAGCAAGAAAGATTTATCTAAGGCTGAACACGAGCAGGGAACTGTGCTCGTCTGTGCGAATCGAAGCACGGAACTTTCTTTTTACTAGCATGAATTCCTTCATCAGCCTCTCTACAGGTCTTTGTGCGCACGCACACGGAATGGTGGAGAGGGAAAAAGGTTGAGAGAGATATCAAGAGACGCATACAGAAAAACAGAGTTATGTGGAGCGCAAGTTCGTCTGCTTCTTTTGCAGGGGTTGTGGTGACGTCAAAACGGCAAGCCCTTAATGGCTCTGATTAAAGAATAATGGGTAGACGTCAAAGCAGCTTGCTTTAATAAAGCTTGAACTTAGGTTTGGGCTAGTTGGTTATGGTACATATCTGAATCTGCTGCGCTGCGAAGTTCTACAGTACAAGAGCGTGACCAAAAATTGAAAGAAAAACGATGAGGTACATTGAGATGAGGAGACGCACAACGCTGCGAAGTTCTGTAGAACTTCGCAGCGCAGCAGATTCAGCTTGCTATAAGGTCTGCCATTATTCTTCGATCAGGGCCGATCAGGGCTCGGCGTTTTGACGTCACCACAGCCCCTGCAAAAGAAGCTCTGCATATATGTATGGTGGATCTTGCACCATCCAAATCGCAAAGACTTCCGCGAACTTTCCTCCTCCTTTCTGAGATTATATCACCACTTTTCACACTTAAAAAAAAAAAATTAAAATTGCCGATTGGTGATTCTTGATTTTAAAAAGCACCCTTTTTCCTTATACCGTTTACAAAAACTTTGTCAACCAGAATCACTGGCTGTCGCCATTTCTGGGAAACCAAATTGGGTCCGAGCCCTCACCGGACGCTGGCGTAGCGCACGTTCTCGATACACGTAGATCCGAGTTCTACGCCAAACGCTGGCTCAGCCCCCCCCCCCCTTCCCCCCCCCCCCCTGTCCGGTACGTGCTGACAGTGCGTGCCCATAGGCGCAGTATAGTTATCAGATTGAGCCCACATCTGAAGAGCCTACAGTTCTACGCCGTCTAAGACTCATTTTTGTTTCGTAGCTTCGCACTTTTGATGCCCAGCAAAGTTCCCGTCAATGTTTCGTCAAGGGTCTGCCACAGAACCAAGAGCAACGGTGACACCGTGTGCACAAAGCTCTCATAAAAAAACAACAAAAAATTATCACTCGGCTGTAATTTTAGAAGAAAAAAGACAAAAACAAAGTTTGTTTTTCGGCGGTCTTTTTATATAGGTAAGTTCAAGAGTGACTTCCGTTTTGATTTGCTGAAGCATTGCGGCAAATAAAGTTTCTTCACTATACTCCGTTTCCCCTTAAGCCCGGGTGAAGCGGACGCTACAAGCTGATGACAAGAAATCAGACAGCGACAAAAGCACACTATCATGGCGTTCGTCATTTTTAAATACGTGTTCTCACGACCTACTGTAATCCTGAACTGCCCACGAAAGATGTGCCAGCGCGCACCTTGTAGTACATGGCCTCGCCCGCAGCGCTCCCTCATGCTATGACTTCGCGGCGTTGCCTAAGAGCTTTCTTGTGTCCTAGGGTATCCGCATGTCAATCGAAGGCGCGCAAGGCGCGACGGCCTTATCTGGCCCTGACCTGCTTTCCTTGCGGACCTCACGGGATCTCGCCAGTCGATGGTCGCGTGACAAATTCGTCACTAGAGGCGCCGGCTGCCAGCACAGTGGCTATTTATAAGTGGTCCGAGAACACTCCTTTTTGCGACGATGTCACAGGAGCAGTAGGGGCTAAAAAACGCCTTTGCGCTTCCGTGCCCGAGAAACGCGCTCTTTCGATACAAGCAAGCATGAAAGCGATGTCCCTTGCGGCGTGCACGGTGCTACTGCCAGAGGCTACTGCAGCCTGCTGGCTCCACGCTACGGTAGGTGTTAGTGTTCCCGAGAAACAGATATCACCAGCCGCGCGCCGTGTGGACCGTGCGAAAGACAGGCTGTGAAGCGCGTTCAGGTCGCAGACAAGCCTTTACAGAACGCCCTCAATGGCAACGTAACGCTCTTCTTCGGCGACAGCGTCTTCCGTAGGGAGCGATTCTGTGGGCAGGTCATGATCAGAGTAGGCCGTGCCTGTTCTATCGTCGTGAGACCAATCATGCACAGGGAAGGCCTAGGGACTTGCGCTTTGACGCTCTTTGATTGGTTTTATTAACTCGTAGCATCTTCAGTGTCTGGACTTAAGCTGAAACGAAGTATAACTACAGCATAAAGCTGCTTTTTGCTCAAACGTCAAGTATTTCGTGGTTTAGGCTGCAGTTTACAATGTAATTAAGTTTATGGTGTATTTTCTTTCCATACTGCCGTCAGTGATCGAGCAGACCGCATAACGAGTCTCGCATGATTAATAACACATATAGCGAAGAAAAGCCATTATTCGTTTATAATGCCTTAAATAATGTCATATTCATGGGTTTTTCGTGCCAAACTAACGATGGGAATCCGGCACGCCCCGGCGGAGGACTGCGGATTATTCGCACCACCTGGGAATCTCTTGACGTGAAACCGAAAGCTCACACGGTGCCCTCTCCAGAATAAGCCTCCGCCATAAGGACAGAGATTTGTTACAACTAACTTCTCCAGGCAGCACGTGCGGCTGCGCGGTATCTTGCATTCCTGAAAGGGAAGACCCTCGACATTTCGCCGTTAGCTATTGAGAAGCGGAGAGCTTTATACACGCGTGAGCGGTTTTCCCATGCACACAGCTACCGCTGATACTTGGTAATGTACAGTCGGGAGCAAAAGTTTGCGGGGCACGGGAGCGCCAGCCAAAAAGACTGGCTGCGCCTTCTCACGGAGCGTTGCCTCTCTCAAGACTCACGCTTTGCGCATGCGCTTCCTTTCTTGTTCGCGGTCATGCTTTTTTTCGCTCGCTTCCGTTCGACACCCACGAGATAACAGGGACTGGCACAAGGTGCCGCGAAATGTTATCTGTAGCATGCGCGAGCTCGGTCACCCATCACGGTGGCTGAGGAAGACGCGCGGCATGATAGCTGTCATATCGGCACCTTGCGCCGGTCCCGGTTATCTCGTGCACGTCGGGCGGAAGCGAGCAAAAAAGTACACGACTTGGAGCACGAAAGGAAGCACATTCTCGAAGCGTGAATCTTGAGAGCGGCCTCACGCCGTCAGAAGGCGCTACCAGTCATTTCCGCTGACGCTACCGCGCCACGCAAACTTTGCCGCCGACCGTACACCAACACGCGGCCCAGCACACACTGTTCGCCCCTAGCTGGGTTCTGCGTTGCGCGCAGCGCCCGCACGTGGTGTGGGCGAAAGCCGACTTGTTTGTAAACAAGGTGTCGGTCTGAAAACAGCGGACTACTGGAACTAGAGCAAAACCCTTACGTCGACCAACTTATCTGGGCTGGCCTATATGTCACCTCGCCACGCGAGACAAAGTCAAGTTAGGCTGTTTATCTTTACACTCACCGAACGGTAAAGAACGAGTTCCGACTCCACCCGAACGACGCTGCGCATTGAGAGATCGATACGAAATCGAAACGTCTGCTCGCTTATAAACAACAGATAGGCAAAGACTTAAAGACTGCACTTTCTCCGTCCTCTCTCCGTTTCGATTCGAACGAGCTGTGTACTATAGCACTTGGATGTGCTATCAGTGGTTACTACTGCGCGTTCCGAGTTAAAACATCTCGGGTCAGGCGTCGTACTGAACTCCAGACATCGCTCACTAACGGTGGCTTCACCGAACGTCGTTTCGATGCAGTTTAAGTTAGCGCTGTTTAAACCAACGTACACGAGAAATCTGACTTTGGCGAAATCCGCGTGGCGGCGAATCTGAGATCTGAAATCGACGTGTACGCAGTACTTTAACGTACTATACTGAACCTTTGAAAAATATCGACAGTGTGTGGCTTGCTCGATTGTATCCTTAGGAAATACTGCGACAATTGTATTTTTCGCAACACAGGCAACTTCGTTACTTTTATCTGAATTTCAGCGCATTTGAATCGAGTTGTTTTCGTTTCATCCGAAATATCTGCAGTAAAGCCGCAGGCACAGGAGCTAGATGTACAAATCATTAAAGGGAAATGCAACACGTGGAACTAGATTCAAAATGAGATAAATGCAGGGTGTCTGGGGAAAGAGTTTAGCGTTGTTGTTTTCCTCGCAAAAATATGTTACGCATCGTCGAAGGATCACTGCCCGCCCAAGTGTAGGGTTAGCAGTCCGTACCGAGCGCCAAAGTTTCAGAGCTTGTCGTTATTTGATTCAAAAGTCCTTCAGTCATTGCGTATATAGAAAAAGAAACGCGTGCTTCTTAGGTTATGAACGACAAGTATCAGTGGCGTAGCCAGAAAACTTTTTCAGGGGGCGTTTTGCTTCGCTTAAACCGTTCAAAATGAAAAAAAAAAAAACGATAGGAAAAGGAATTGCACAAACACAATTTTAGTTCCTATTTTCGTGTTTCTTAGAAGACAAAACTTCAACCCTTTTTGCCACATCTCGTTCGTTCAATCTGTAAAGAGGAAAACTTTATTGGTAAACAACGAAACCACGCTATAATAAAATATAATAATGGGCCTTGAAAAAAAGTCCAGACAGTCCCGCGAAATATTCCGGTGCCTACACTTCTGTGAGGAACACTCTGGTATCCAACGACTAAAAAACTACGGAAGAGTGCCAGAAAATAGTGAAGTTTAGAATACGATTAAACATTTAAAAAAAAATGTAATGCGCACTGGGGCAATGAGCGAGCAAAGCGTCACGCTCATTGTTCCTGCGCGGATCATATTTTTGAGAAATGATCGTGCAATTGTTACGTTTTGGCTTATTTCCGTTCTTCGATGGAATTTTATGAGAGAGGGGCAGAGAAAAGTACCAGTTTGTATTATTTTGTGGGGTCTAAACATCTAGAGCAAGAGGACGCTTTCGGGGCCGACTTGAATGTACCGGTGAATGTTCAGAAGTGGAACCCTTAGCAAGTGTTCCTGGAACGTTGAATCTCTCATATATGACTTGAGTCTTCGGAGTCTCGAGAACCAACGTTCCGCTTTAGCGGTGCTAACGGGTATAGTGGCCAGGATTTCCAGCAGGTGGTTTACATTAGAGTACAAGGCCTCGGGACAAAGGTAAGTTGCCTGTACCGCTGAGACGCGCAAAGTGGTGCGGTCCTTCCACAACTGTGTCCAAACCAAAACTTTCCCAGGAATTGCTTTTTTTTTTTTTTTTTTTTAACGAAACGAGTGCACTGCACAGGCTGGAGATTTGCTCGAAGTCGAGGCTCACGACATGGAGACCGACGTCGTTGGCTACAACATCGCTCTCGCCTAGGGAGAACGATGCTGTCAAACGTAAATGTGCCGACTCTGTTGGAGACCTTGATGGCACGCTTGAAGTTGTATGTCAATAATCATTCTTGAAAAACGCGTCAAACGATAGCTTGTCTATTGAACTCATTACTTTCACGACTCACGTGCTGAACGGAAGATTATAAACATTACCCACTGCAATCATCTAGGATGCAGCCACTTTTTTCCCTCGCTTTTTTTATTAAAGATGATTTTGTTTTACATTTTGTTTCGTGCATTATTGAAAATAAAGGAGTGCAGGATAGTAAACTCTGAAAAAGAAGAAGACGAGACGAAAACGAGAAAAGTAAAAAAAGCTAAGATGTTTGTCATTTCGTCGTCCTGTTTTCAATGTAGGGTTTGCTACCCTGAAATTGTCATCGAGTCCTTGAGACTCAAAGGGTAGGGGAACTTTCATCAAGCCACCTGCATTCTCCGAGGCGAACCCTGCGTCCTTCGAGGTCAGGATTTCGCAGCTTTTGTGACGTTGGGAGTTGAGCCATTTACACCTGCGAGCCCGAAGAAAAGCTTCGGTTACACGGCCGAGTTTGGTGAGAGCTCTTCGGAGAGCCGGAGCCGGACTTGCGTTTTCACGCAGTCCACGGACAGTGTCGTCATCTTCGTTTTGCTTTGGGATGTTGAGGGTCCGGCCACTCGCTGTAGTGGGTTGTCGAACAGAAAGAGAAACACTTGATTTTTATTGCCTTGACAAAAAAAAAAAAAAAACTGACACAGGAAAGGGGAAAGGGAGAAGAAGAGAAGCGTTGAAATTTCGGGGGGTGTTTCGACCCTTGAACACCTTCCCTGGCTACGCCAGTCACAAGTATTAATTTGAAGCTTTATGCACTAAAAGTACGAAAAATCATTGGACCGCACCTTTGCTTTTACTCTTTCTATGTTTTTTTTTTTTTTTTTGTTTCGGGCAGGGTCCAATAAAGGGCCCAGCGCAAAAGACTGAGAGGCCTGCGAGTCACTGGTACTTTGCAGTTTAGGTGTGTACTCAAACGCATAAAGCCGAATTCAACTGCAAGTCACACGCAGATAGCGATCGACATCGCTAAAATTAAACAGCGCACAAAACGTCGGCGGAAGAGAAAAGGACAGTAGAACGAAAGAGCGCTGACTCCCAACTGATTTATTTAAAAAGAAGGAAAAAGAAGTCACGAAAATTGAACCCCACGTGAAGTGAACACAGGATAAAAGAAAACGAAGAAGAAGAAAAGGAAGAAAATATGTACAGACTAGATCTATAATTTTGAGAAAAAGAAGGAAAGAAGGAAAAAGAAGGAAAGAAATTAAAAAAGCTAAAAAATAAATGGAAAAATTAGAAAACGGTAATTTCACTCTCACGTGGTATCACACGATCGACATCGTCACGATAACATAAACATCTACAAAAAAACAAGAATACAAAAATGCAAAAATATATAAAATACAGAAATTAAACACTGATTATACGAATGCAAATAGTTAATGCGGGAGAGCTAATAACTCAACTATAAAAACTACATAAATTATTCTTTATTCACGATGCAATATGGTTTACATTTATTTTACCTTCTATATCGCTGCCTATTCGCTGCATTCTGTCTCTAGAGTATGTCCGGCGTTTTATTAACTACATTAATTATTTGGTATCTCCAACTCTGCTTTCCGTAATTATTGCGGGTATGAAGTGCCATGTGTGAGTCACGACGCAGCGGGTACGACGATGTTTCTGTTTCGCGGAGAGTAACGTATAACTTTCTTTCGTAAATTATTGTGGCGATTTAAAATTATCGCTCGCTTCGCTTTCGAAATATCTGCATTGAAAGGAGCAGTGATACGATGTTGGGTAGTAATGTTCCTCCCTTTACAGAAGCTTACGGATACTAGTGGGACCCAATACACTCTGACCAAAAAGCTTCTTTGTCGCCGCTTAACTTCAAGGATAGAAGCGGACGTTTTCTTTCAGTCCCTCCTTCACAAATCTCAAGGACAAAGCTGTGGGAATCATACTGTTGGTGTTAGCTTTACGTCTAGCCCCTATTCAATCCAGTCATAGCTCGGAAATTCTGACGTTCCGCGAGCTCTCGTCTCCTTCTCTCCCTCATTTCCTTGGCTCACAGTCCCTGACAGGGTGAGAATAGAAGGGCATGTTCTCCGAACGCCCGGGTTTTCGGGGAGGGAGTCGCCCGCTGGTTTCGCCCATCAGTGACGTCACGCACGTCCCTCCCCGAAAAGCGTCCCCCGTTCCGAAATCCCTTAACTTGTGTTCGCTGGGCCGCGCCTCCAGCGACCAACTCGAAAAGTTCCGCAGGAAGAGGCAGTGATCAAGTAGCGGTGGTCTGTGTTTACATTTCGCCGCAACCTTTCCACTATAAAAAAGTTCATACAAGCTCTACAATTATTATAGTTTTTGATCAATAGTGAGTTCGCATTTTGCGTCTGAATGCGCCCCCGCATGAGACAAGCAGTTGTTTGCGAACGAATATAGACTCATTTACACCTGCCCCAAGCGTACGTGGCAAGTTCCGAGCCCCAAACTAAGATAAACAATGCGAATGCACACGAAAGAGACGCCTCGTTTGAATTGACGCAGTCGTGTGTATACACTCATTTGCATTTGGCTCTGACACAAAATCAAATAGGACTTTTATGATGGAACGCTCCTCGTAGTGAATGCGATCGATACGGACAAAACCGTGCGAGCCTTCTTCTTTCCAAGTGTGCGCTGAAATATCTAGAAAAGCCCTGATTACGATCTTATGAGTTTCTAATCTAAAGGACACTTTACTTTGTTTTGGACTAAAGACCTGTTCACACATACAGCGCACTTCCGAACCGCCGCTGAAAAAGACGCCGATGCGGCGCCGATGCTGTGCCGAGTTGTCGGTTTAGCCGCCACGCATCGGCGCTGTATCCCCTCTCATCGCTGTGGAACGGCAAGTCGTTGATAAGTCACGTGCACCACCGTGGAACCACGTCGGCCGTAAGTCAGGTGCAAGTCAGATCCGCATCAGAGCCGTTTTACAGCGCCAATTCGGCGCGGCGCTGTACGCGTGAACCGGCCTTTATACCACAACGCAGTCAAAGCTACTGACAAAGCCACAGGTTCCTCCCGCACCAAACATCATACACGCTGCTTACAAGCAAGTCCTCGCTTTCCCACACCTCGCTGGGGGGCAGTGGGCGTGCGCAGAAACCTGGTCTGCGTCGCGTGATACGCCGGCGCATACGTCGAGTCGACAGCAGCGCCAACGCAGCTGCATGACGTCAGAGCCGCATGTTGGTATGTACAGTAAGTGTACGCAGGTACCATTTAGAGTTACCAAATCAGGCGGCCTTCAAAGTAAAGATACCTCGGGAATCTTGGTGCTTACAATAATCGTTGGCAGTTTTCTCAAGCTGTATCTGAAATCACAAGAAAAGCTCAGTCCTCCATAAACGTTAAAACAGTCCGCTACAAAACAGTAGGGAATTGTAGTAGACCGTTTTTCTCCTCCGCTACGGTATCCATGAAGAAAACGCCGCAGCAGCGCATGCGCGCCGCCAGCCTTGTCTGCATAGTTCAAGGCCTTGTGGCGGATTACGGAGCGCTATCCGGGTGCTTAGCGGGCTGCGGAAACTGGTCTAATAAACTTCCCCAATAGGGACTTTTAGCAAACCGTTACCGTGCTCCGCGTACCGCACTAGCGGAGCCTTTGAAGCACGCGTTTAAAGGTCGACGTACTACATTCCGCTTTCCACTTTTGCCCGCCCCCTCCTTTAGTATGTCATCTCCACTTTTTACCTGGCCCCAAAAATACTTTAGTAGGGGGAATACATTCCGCTCCCCTCATTTGCATTAGACAAAACGCCTACCTCGCCGAATCCGGCCCTGACGGAGGGGACGTCCGCGTCAGTCCACGCGCATGTGCACGTGGATGTTCGCGGCGGCCGCGGCGGTGTCGTCTCCGATTCCACCCAGAGATTCCACCTAAAGCCCCTTTATGTTACAAAAGTAGCGCAAGGTGCGTCGATGCACGAGGCACGCGCAACGTGCAACCCTTGGGAAGATCATTGCGGCACAGCGTCGATGCACGTGACGCGACCACTAGAAGTGGCGCGCGGCACGTGTCTCGAGCATTTCCACAACAATGACTTTGGTATGTAGAACAACCATCGTCATCATCATCATTTACCGCCCGATAGCCGAGACCTTCCCGACGATAGATGGCTCTCGCCAAGCCCAGAGAACCTGTCCGCGCCGAGGCCATTGTATTTGAGAGGAGTGGAATGTATTCCCCCTAATAAAGTATTTGGCCCACACTTGGCTCCCCCTCGCAGCTGAGGAGAGGGGAGCGCGAAGAGGATTATCTTCCCTGCAGAAAACCGAGGTTGTAGGTCGGCCTTTAAGCGCTTGCCAGGGTGATACCATGACCGCGGGACGCGTGCTTAAATGCATGCTTTAAAGGCTCCGGTAGTCCGCTATGCGGGACACGATAACGGTTTGCTAGAAGTTTCTACGGGCCGTTTTCAAAGGTATCGATGCGACCACCAAATTTAATCGAAGTCGTGGGTCATTGAAGGCACACAGTCAATATTAAAATAGAAAAAAAGATGAAACCCATTTTTTGTGGCTTCAAAGAAGCTGCAAATACGTTGATTGAAAAAAAAAAAAAGTAGCACAGACAACCGGAAGCTTTCTGTGCGTTCACTCAACATGGCGTCGTTTTGCATATCGTGGGACTAGCACTAGCGGATGGCAGCGGACGACGGGCGTTGGACCTCTACTTCAGAACTGTCGTTCACGGTACTGGCGAATTCTGTCTTCCTTCGAAAGAGAAATTTCGGACCAATCAAAAGAACTGATACTCATCGTCTCATCCCGTACGACATGCCCGACCAGCAAGCCGACTGCACGAAGACGTCGCCGAGCCGTCGTCCCTTCTCCTGGCTGAAGACATCGCTCGCTCAAACGTCAAGCACGAAGTGCGTACTTCGAGTTGAATACGCACGGGTACGGTTACTTTACGAGGTGCGAATGTGCCCTATGCGTGGTGCTGCCCGACTTCAAAGCCGGGAGTGTATGTATTGAAGGGAAATCGGCAGCAAACTTCCGAAATACAGTCTACCAGCTGCATAATTACGCATGAGAGTGTTCCTTCAATAGCTCAGTGGAAAGACGTCCGATTCACACGCAGAGGGCACGGGTTCGATTCCTGGTGTGGGTGTACCTTTCATTTTTTTATTTTATTTTTTGTCAAGCATTCTGCGATGTTTACATTTATTTTTTTACAATTATCACAGGAAAAAAAAAATTGTTGTGGACGATACGTCGCTGAACTAAATGGTATGGATTCCATTTTTGACACCTGCGAACTCCGTGTATATCACTTTCCACAAAATGCAAGGAGCATATGAATAGGGTAGCGTCCGCTTTCCGAGCTTCGCGTAATGGTTCTACAGGAATTGCAGCCAGCCATTGATTCCGACGCGTTGATCTTTCGGAAACTTGTGCACTCTGGCCACTTTCAGATGCAGGACATGTGAGGCAACTCTTCACGCAGCACCTTGGAGTTGGGAGT
Organism: Ixodes persulcatus; assembly: GCA_013358835.2. NCBI lineage: Eukaryota > Metazoa > Arthropoda > Arachnida > Ixodida > Ixodidae > Ixodes > Ixodes persulcatus. Next base: position 451,633 of record JABSTQ010011055.1, read on the forward strand.
ATTCTTTTCGGAGCTGATCACGGGAATTCACCACGGCACTCGGGCACTCACTACTAATTGCCAACACTTAAATGTACAAAACAACTCATCTTGAAGTACAGAACAGCGAGCGGAACAAATATAACTGCAAAGGAATACCACGGCGAACGGACGCATTTCGTCTGCTACGTGCGGAAAGAGGAGAAAAAAAAAAAAAAACGCACGGTCGGGTGTAGCCACGTGACTTCCGCCACTCCCGCTATCCTTTCCACTTCTCCGTTTCGGTTTCGGTTTCGCGCAGTTGCGTTTTTTGGCTTTATTAAAAAAATACGTGACTCTGTAGCAAAATATTAATTGGGTAGTCTTCCGACACCATAATGAATCGCCTGACGAAAAAGGAAAAAAGAAATTTGGGGGGTGTCAGTGTCCCTTTAAATGCAAGCTTTAAAGGCTCCGGTAGTGCGCTATGCGAGACACGATAACGGTTTGCTAGAAGTTTCTCTTATTATACGGCCCCCGCACCACACTGCACACCAGTCCCCCCGCACCACCCTCCCACACACACCACAACAACACACACACACACACACACACACACACACACACACACACACACAACACACACACACACATACAAACACACACACACACACACAAATCTAATCCAGGACTAATGGCGCAAGAAATATGTTTAGTTGGAGTAATCGGACACATTAACTCTCAAACAGCACTCAGGCGAAAGGTAACGCATCCCGAATCAATAATTAAAGTTGTAGTGTTCAATACTCATCTTGCTGGGAATCACGGCTTGTATCCCAGTAAATTTTAACAGTTTTTGTCGCACAGTAAGGTTTACCGTAGGCACGTATAGTACCACACAAAAATTCAAAAGGGTAGGAAAGCAGGACTGTCGCGGCTCTTTTCAGTTCCATAAAGATATCTCAGTTGTTGTTTTTACGTGGAAGGAAGTCCTTGCAGGATTTCCGTGATCACGAATGGGTATGGGATTACCCTTACTGATTTATATTTCACATCACCGTAAGAATACAAAGAAATTAGGAACTGGTGGCGGCGACGCTTTCAGATGCGAAAGCTTTCGGCCTGAAGCTTGAGCTCCTGCAAATCATAAAATGTCTATGATTTTCTTTATTTAAGAATTATAGTATAAGAAATCAGTAAACTGGTTCACAAGGAAAATGTATGCGGGAGATAATACGCGATTTGAAAATGAATTTTCAAGACGGCCTCATTGATTTTCATAAGTATTCATACCACATACACATTAAAAAGAAAACAATTGGGATATGCAGCACGGTCAAGCTCAAGAGCTTTGTCAGATAGACCTCACTGATCACCAAGCAGTCGATCAGTTGAACGACGCATTCACAGTGAACGACTTCATTAAGTTTTATGCTGGCCTCCCTGAATAAAGTTTTTAAATCTACAAAAACTCGTAGCAACCTTGATTGCAACGTTTGTTACATCTGATAGCTCGAACATACATTTCCAGGAGGTAGAGCATTGATTCAGTTGTGCGTTTCTGAATGACAGATGAGCGGTTCTAAAAACGTTTTTCTCAGTAGCTTTAATATAAATGGACGCATTGTGGCAAGCAATTTTTAACCGTCGAGGGTAGAGTATTGGGCAAGTTTGTGATTCAAAATAGTTAAAAAGCGCAACAGGACAACAGACAGGAAGGAAGACACAGTGCGTTGTCCTGTTGCGCGTTTTAACCAATATTTTAACGAAAAGGTTTACCGGGGAAGGGCTCAAGCAATATTGTTACGCGTTACGCGTGTCTTAAGTAAAAAAACCTAATTACACATGAATTTGATCTTGTCATTTGTACAGGTTAGCAGCTTTGTATATTTTATTTCCCCGGGCTGACCCCCCCCCCCCCCCCCCCCCCCCGTCTCCTCCCCAGCTTAGAGTACTGGCATGAGAACGCGCGAGCAATTAAGACTGTCCTTTTTGCTCATACGCACAGTCGGAAGCAACTCTGGGGTATATCACGAATTTTTTGGAAAGTCTGAAGACTCTATTATCATTCTAAGATCGAGTACAAGTTTCGGTCACAGCCGAACGCCCGCAGGCTCGTGTTCTTGCAGTCTGTTTCAATGTCAGACCTTGAAGAGCGGCCCCGCACACGAAAATTCCAGCTCCGCCCACGCAAAAGAGGGCTGACCTGTCAATGGTTCTATTCTGGAAAACTATATTAGCGGCGAGATGTTTTTGGTGGCGCCTCGTATGGTTCCCTCTCGTGACGTAATCATTTTGCGAACAAAACTTTCGATAGTGTTTGTGACGAGCATGGTGGAAGCTTGAAATCATAGCATTCTGAAACCAACACTGCCAACACCGTCAAAATTGAAGTTCTTACATTCCTCTCATTTTCGGCGATTAGAAATCCTTTGTTGACGTCACAGCCCGCATTCGGCCAATAGTGGAAGGCCGATCACAGCGACGCTTTCGATCGCGCACCTCGCCAATACCGCTCAGTCAAAGGTGCCGTAGAAGATTCTACGGTATGCGGTTAGAGAGGTGCATGTTTCATGGTGCCTCTGTCTGTGACGTTGAGAAGACGGTGAGCTTTCAAGACTCAACTCCATGCAACGAATATGAGGCAAAGAACCGAAGAACTTTGCCTGGCCGCGAGTTCGCTTTGCGCGCGGCGCGACAGCCTCTCTTTGGACCCCATGTGAAGAGCGGATACCGCCGGGCAAAATTCGTCTCTTTTTTCGCTCCATGGAGTTCACCCTTTATTCAATGGAGCAGTTTTTTCTGGGAATAAAGAGAGTATTCACTGGCGGCCATAGCTGTGTGCGCGTCTGCTGAGCGCGTGCTGACGGCCAGCTTCCACAGTTACTTGCAACGTGCTTTCTGTACTTCAAGACTGCAGGTCTCAGCAGCCTGTTGATGTGAGTTTGTTCTGAGCATGCGCTCTAAACATCGCCCTCGAATATGACGCCCAGTGAATACCCCCATTAAAGGCGGCCCTAATTGTGCAAAAGACTAGAGACAACTTTCGAAAGTGTGCTCTTTGTTGGATTGAGTAGAGTCCCGGCAGACACAAGAAACAGAAGAGTGTTTAGTGACACTAGTTCAAGCTGACATTTTTCAGACCTTCTAACACTCGGCCCTTTACTTTCTGAAGGAATTCATAGCAGCATTCCTACGTGTTGTAAGGCATAAATGTTGCCTTACCTCACGCGAAGCTAGTTACCCTGTAAGCCCCAACAGCCAAAACTTATGTAAATGTATTTTCAAACACTTTTCCTGGGGTTCTGCAACCTGCATCTGTTAATGAGCTGTGCCTCGCAGACCTACCTTTTTAATAACCACTTCAACCCTTTCATACGTCTTGAATGCAATCAAGTCAGCATAATGCCTTGTAGCAGAGCCGACATGTGCCACAACCACCCGGGTTGTAGAAAACACCCGAGGAAATGTACTTCCAGACTAAACAACCCAGGCTCCACTGCGCCGAGCACGGTGCCAGTGAGCGCGCCAGCTGATGCTACCGCGTGGCCTCGGGAGCCGCGAGAAATAAGAGAATATATGCCTTTGTCTAAGCTCTGTGCCGGACGTCCCTTTTCTTCTCCGGTGCTTTCGAACACACCGCCGACAAATTGGTGACCCGGACGTCCGACTGCAATGAACCAGAGCGCAGGCAACTCCACCGACGACGCAGGCTTGACCACCACCGTCCAGCTCCGCCTTCCAGTCTTCTGGGCGAAAAATCCACGGGCCTGGTTTTCCCAAGTGGAGGCACAGTTCCACTTGCGGCACATCACCACCCAATTATCACGCTACTATCATGTCGTGTCGGCCCTCCCCCCAGAACTGGCTGATGAGCTGGACGACATACTGGCGGTGCCACCTCCTGACGACGCTTTCGACCACCTCAAGCGCACAATCCTCGCCAGGAAGACTGAGTCGGAGACATCGCGGCTTCAGCAGCTTTTAAACACCGAAGAGCTTGGCGACCGTAGACCATCCCAGCTGCTTCACCGCATGCGGCAACTGTTGGGTGAGCAAGCGTCTGACGCAAGCAATCCCATTTTACGGGAATTGTTCCTCCATCGCTTGCCCCAAGAGATGCGCATGACCCTCGCCCCAGCTGCAGACTTAAGTCTTGACCGCCTCGCGGAGATGGCCGATCGCATCGCCGAATACGCTACACCTAGCCTGTCGAGCGTCGCGGACACTTCACACCAGTGCTCCTCCACCCGAGCCCTCGAAGCCCGCATTGACGCTTTAACAGCAAGCGTCGCGGCCCTCAGCCCGAGAAGCAGACCGCGTGAACCAACAAGGCGCAGATCATCTCGACGTCGCACTTCATCGCAACGACGAGAAGGCGATACCTGTTGGTACCATCAGACATTCGGCAGCAGGGCAAGAAAGTGCGAACAACCATGCAACTGGCAGGAAAACGCTCCGGCCCGTCACTAGAGGCGGCAAGTGACCAAGGCCCAACAGCAAGCCGTCTGTTTTTCATCACAGAACGTACTTCAGGCCGCCGCTTCTTGGTCGACACCGGAGCTGAAATGTCCGTCCTTCCTCCAACACTAGCGGAAAGACGACACCCACAGCCCGGATCACGCCTCGTTGCGGCAAACGGATCCAACATTCCAACTTACGGAATGCGCTCGGTGACCCTAGACTTGGGATTACGCCGAGTCTTCCGATGGATTTTTGTCATAGCCGATGTGACCTACCCACTCTTGGGGTCTGACTTCCTTTCCCACTTTGATTTGGATGTCAGTATGCACCACCGTCGCCTGACTGACAACAGAACTCGCCTTGCGGTCAATGGAGCCTTTACCAACTTAACTTCATTTGGCATTCGAAACATCCTGCCTGCTTCCAGTTTTGCCGATATCCTAAAAGAATTTCCAGAGATCACGAAGACGTCTAACATGTCAGAGCTGCCACCACACGGAGTGACACATCATATCGTCACTTCTGGCCCACCCACTTTTGCTCGCCCTCGTCGTCTATCGGGCGAACGCCTCCGCGTAGCCCGACTAGAGTTCGAGCATATGCAGGAGCTCGGCATCATCCGACCATCAAAGAGTTCCTGGGCCACACCCCTCCACATGGTCCCCAAGAAAGATCCGGGAGACTGGAGGCCGTGTGGGGACTACCGAGCGCTGAACAATCAAACACAGCCCGATCGGTACCCATTGCCTCATATCCACGACTTCACACAGCACCTGGATGGCACATCTATCTACAGCAAGATAGACTTGGTGAAGGCGTATCACCACATCCCAATTGAACCTGCGGATATACCGAAGACGGCAATCACCACCCCCTTCGGCCTCTTTGAGTATGTCCGTATGCCCTTCGGGTTGCGCAACTCCGCGCAAACCTTTCAGAGGTTCATCCACGAAGTCTTTCATGGACTTCCTTTCATCTTCGCCTACGTGGATGACCTCTTGATTGCGAGCGCATCACCCGAAGAGCACAACGAACATCTACGCCTTACCTTCGAGCGACTCCGCCAATACGGACTCACAATCAATGTGGCAAAATGTACCTTTGGGGCAACAGCTTTGGAATTTCTCGGACACCACATCACACCGGCTGGCATCGAACCTCTCCAGTCCAAGGTACAAGTGATCCGAGATTTCCCCCAACCAAAATCTTTGAGGAAGCTGCGAGAGTTTCTTGGACTCATAAACTTTCATCGAAGATTTATTCCACACTGCGCACAAGCTATAAAACCTCTGACAGACTTGCTACGTGGCCAACAGAAATCCTCCACGGAAATACCGTGGTCAGGCAGCGCACTAAAGGCTTTCACCGCTGTAAAAAATGCCCTAGCCGACGCCACACTTTTGGTGCACCCTCGAAATGACGCTCCAACGCGCATCATGGTTGATGCTTCGGAAGTTGCAGTAGGAGCAGTGTTGCAACAACAAAACAACAATGAGTGGCTCCCACTGGCATTTTTCTCGCAGAAACTCACCCCGGCGGAGACACGCTATAGCACGTTCGGACGCGAACTATTTGCAGTTTACGCAACCATTCGCCACTTCCACTACTTCTTGGAAGGCCGAGTGTTTCACGTGATGACCGACCACAAGCCTCTCACCTACTCATTCGCCGGAAACCACAACTCCTATTCTGCGAGAGAAATTCGCCACCTTGCTTACATCGCAGAATATACTACAGATCTACGCCATGTCGCCGGTATTGCCAACACGCCAGCAGACGCACTATCTCGCATTGGAAATGCATCTCCGTCTCCAGTTGTCAATTTTTCGGAATTGGCCTTGGCCCAACAGGAAGACGCCGAACTGCAAAAGCTACGCACGTCATCGACATCTCTCAAGCTGCAGTCCATTACATTGCCACTTGCCACTTGTGAGATTATTTGCGATTAGTCAACTGGCACACCCAGACCCTACATTCCTCCAAAATTTCGTCAGGCCATTTTTCACGCTCTGCATGACCTCAGTCATCCGGGAATTCGGGCCACACAACGCCTAGTTACATCAAGATACATCTGGCCCCGGATCAACGCAGACATCCGTCTATGGGCGAAGACTTGCTGCAAATGCCAGCGCTCAAAGGTGTTTCGACACACAAAGACACCGCTCCACCCATTTCGACCGCCGGATGCCAGATTCGATCATGTACATATAGACATCGTGGGCCCGCTACCATCATCCAACGGATTTCGCTACATATTGACATGTGTAGACAGATTCACGCGATGGCCTGAAGCTGTTCCACTCGCAGACATCACAGCAGAGACCGTCGCCCACACCTTCATAACCACCTGGATCTCACGGTTCGGTTGCCCATCTATCATCACGACCGACCGTGGCCGACAATTTGAATGCGCGTTTTTCAAGGCCCTCACCAACATCTTGGGCGCGCGCCACATACACACGACATCGTACCATCCTGCCGCAAATGGTATGGTTGAGCGCCTACATCGCCAACTGAAGACGGCACTCATGACTAGAGAAGATCGAAACCATTGGGTCAACCATCTTCCTCTTGTTCTCCTTGGAATTCGTGGCACCTTCAAGACGGATTTAACTTGCACCTCAGCCGAACTGGTTTACGGCACTACACTTCGGTTACCAGGAGATTTCTTTACGTGCACACCATCCGCACAGCCTGACATGCCCTCATACCTTGAAGAGATGAGAAAATTCTTCACTTCTCTACGGCCGGTCCCACCAAGACAACAAACACAAAGACAAATTTTTACAAGTGAAGATCTGGATACGTGCACTCACGTATTCTTGAGACGAGATACGGTACGCGCACCTCTCATTCCCCCGTACGACGGACCATTCGAAGTCATCTCACGCACCGACAAAACTTGTACGGTCAACATCAATGGTCGTCATGACGTTGTCACACTCGATCGAGTGAAACCCGCCTACTTGGACTCTTCTCTGACGGACCCTGTGCTCCTGCACCATCCATCAGCCGTCACACCTACTCAAGTAAAAGCCTCCGTCAAATCACCGACTCCCCAAAGGACCGTGACGTGGGCCACAACCACCCGGGTTGCTTCACGACACTAGGGGGGGGGGGATTCTGTAGCAGAGCCGACATGTGCCACAACCACCCGGGTTGTAGAAAACACCCGAGGAAATGTACTTCCAGACTAAACAACCCAGGCTCCACTGCGCCGAGCACGGTGCCAGTGAGCGCGCCAGCTGATGCTACCGCGTGGCCTCGGGAGCCGCGAGAAATAAGAGAATATATGCCTTTGTCTAAGCTCTGTGCCGGACGTCCCTTTTCTTCTCCGGTGCTTTCGAACACACCGCCGACAGCCTTAATGCCTTAAATGCTGATTATTCACGTAGGTTGGGAATCCACAGAAATTTAACATATCCGTTCCCGTGATAAAAGAGGAACGCCGCAGAGCCCTATTTAATCAAGTTTGTCAGTGCTAATTCTCACCGCATTTCATTCAACAAGCTACGTGGCTTGCCAGAAAAAAAATGGTGAGCGTTTATGGGCGGAAGTTTATGTTTTATCCACATTTTCAAAACCTTAGAAGAGCAATGACAGAGCTATTCTAGTTTGCAGTTTGTAGAGATTTTTTTATCAGTTTTATTTTTAATATGTTTTAACAAAAGAAAAATCTTTCGCACAAACTTTAGAACAACATGTAATATAAAAAAATGCGAACGCGACATCATAAAGTAACCTGATGTGACGTTAGGTTTTTGGCAGAATATTTTTTGTAATTATAACTTCATGAACCAAAACGAAAGCGCACGATAATTTTTTAGCTTTCCAATGTCTACTAATCTCGCATGACAGTGTTTTCTATGACTACAAACTTTCGTCTCAAGATGTCTACAAAGGCGGTTATAAATATTGTCCGATAAACATATTCAATACATTTATGAGCATTTTAAGAGTAAAACGAAAACATTTGCCGTGTAGGATTTTTGCCATAGCTGACACAATCACCATTCGAAAACGTTTTTGGGTCCGTAAGTCTCAGTGCAATCGTTTACGTGCCAAGTCCGATACCGCGACTTGCGACGCCAGTGTGATCACAGTTCGTTCTCCTATTTTACCTTTCTTCCTCTTGAAGGCAGAACGCCATTCGTTGACACTATGGTCACATGATCGCTTGAGCCAGCCAATTGCTATCTGGATTGTAACACTTTTGTTCCTTGATTTCGCGTCTGGCTTTTGTGTATTACGTCTTCACCGAGTTACTCTCGTCTAGAACATAGTCTGCCTTAAACCCCACATCTTCAACATGGCCGACATGGGTCCTAATTCCTAAACATGATATGACTCTATAGTAGGTTAAAAGTCAAGAAGGTAGCGGCAAATGCTCCTCAAAGGGAATCATATATCCCAACGCCACCTCCGCATCCAATAGCGTCCCATCGTTTCCGTGACGTCGCGGACAACGCGCGAGGAGGGTGTTGCCCTTCTGTACATATTTGCTTTATCTTTCGACTTTGACTTAGCATTGTGGAAGCCACGAGAGGGAGATTAGAGTCTTCCCCTTCCGATGCAAACAAAGACGACTTTCGGGGATTAGCGTCCCCCTCCGATTGATACAAAGGCTGCTTTCAGGGGCTCGGTTCCCTCTCCGATGAATACAAAGGTCGCTTTCTTAAAACGTGGGGGTCGGAGACAAGTTGCCACCACTCTGTGGCCATTATCTATCCATTGAAGCGGAACAAGGAGCGTTTCCAGTGAACTCTTCTTTCGATTGCGGAGGGATTTGAAACCGGCGCACCACGCTTGTGGGAGGAGCTTCTCCTACCTTCTTAACTTGTAACCGACTATAGCGCATCTCATACCGGCGGGCTAAATCACTACCATCTACTCTATTTGATCCCCCCTTCTTTGTTATTTATTAATTTTTGTTATATTTCTTATAGATTGTCTGTATCTTTCGTTAACTATGCTTTTCTTCCGTTGGTTTGATAGTGTTGGGTGAAACAATAAGGGTTTGCCAGGGACGTGTCCTCTTTTATTTTTGATACTTTTTATTGCTAAAAAGAAAAAAAGAGAAGTGTTGGAAATAAAGAAAGTCGTAAACTTATTAACCACACCGTCGAATAGGGGGAAATATATTGATACATTGCTATTTTGCTAACAAACCCCAAGACAGCGTATTTATTTGCTGCTTGTGTGTTTGTGTGTACTTCGGTTGTCTTAATCTTGTCTTTATACAATGAACGTTCTTTACCCACTTTAATGTGTTATTTTACTGGTTGTTGTTTGTTTGTTTTTTTCTCTCGCTCCCTCTTGCAGCCTGTTATAAAAACACTTTGAAACTGTGATGTGTTCAAACCTGAAGAAGGGAAGTATCTTCCCAAAACTTGTGTCAAATAAGGCCTCTGTTGATATTAAAATTTCTTTCAACGTTTGTAGTGTTCTTCATTCAAAATATTTGGGAGTACATTTAACTTACGAAACGAAAGCTAGCCTGAGCCTTCCAAATTTACCAGAATGGCAGACTAGACAAAGTTTGAACAAGTTTTTTGCATTCGATTCAAAGGGGAGCTCCGGCTAAATTTGTATAGTCATTGATTTGCCTCCAAATTAATTCGACACATTAATAGACAGATCTGAACTAGTAACCCAAATGACAAGTCACATTATTTCTTTTTTCGCGAAGTTATTGAATTGTAAAGTTTCGTCTGAGAAGTTAGAAATTCTAATGGCATCATTGAAAAGGTGACGCCACATGTTCTAATATGGGAGTAGTAGAGATTATTCCCAACGAGCCACAAGAAATCTGACGTTGTAAAATTAACGCTGCGAAAGCTCACGCTAACCAATCTTTAAAGAAAACGCTCGAAATATTCTTTCTTTAGACTGCTTGCTCGACTTGCAAGTTACACAGCACGTGACGTCAACTCAATGGAGAGCACAGGAAAGGTTGAATGTTGGTTTTGGAAAAGCCTTCAGTTGCTGTTTTCCAACTAGCTATATTGTGTCGATAAAAATAAATAGGATGCATAAAAAAGTAAAACCTACGTACTCACAATTTTTTTCTTTTTTTTTTAGTTTCAGTAGCTCAAAAAATTGCCAAAGCTCCAGTTTAGCAGACGTATCGGGAAGAACGGCATCCATTACGTTGTCAAAACAACATCACTGTCCTCGACAAGCTCTTGAAAGTTTGGTAATTAAGAAATTATTACCAATACCATTCAAATGCACAAGTTGTAAAAACTAGATTGCAATTACAATAAATTCATTGTAATTATTTTAATGATTCCTAAAAATAATTTTTTACTTTCTTCGTGCCCAAAACCAACCTCGCAGTTTTGATGTGGTATCACGAGATATGAAATTAAGAGATATAATTCATTTCCTTTAACGGATAATAGAAAATGAAAAAAAGCTTAAACTCATCTTAGGAAAGTCTTAAATAAATACCACAAAGCAATCCCACTGGAAAAAACTCACGCTTCTCAAAACATTCGTTAAAACAATTCATGAAAAAATTTCTCCAAACATAAATTCCCCCCAAAACAATTGTCTATATTCTCAAGAGTCTTAAACATAAAGTTCACAGGCTAGTCTGCGTTCAAAAAAGTTCACTTGAACAAAGAGGTCCAAGTATGGAGACTCCAAATAGTTAAAGGCGGTGCAACAATTTTTGTGCTTTGCCCAAATGCAGCTTAGAACGAATCCCTGACGTTTATGATCAGTGAAACACGCGTTCAGTTTTCTCCCCACGCAATAAACGTCGCAGAAAAACGAGCAGCGTTCACCCCCTCAACTCGCAGCTAGAACAAGCGGACACGTGATCTGGAGCCCATTATATGCCGCCAATGTTAATCATAGCCGCGCGCTAGGGTTGGCAAGGCACATGACACGCGCTGAGTTCCAGACATTTTTATGGTTTGGCTATTGTCGTCATTGCCGCGATCGGACACGAGCCACTGTCTGAATACTTGTCGACCCATTAATTATCGTGAGCCCAAATCGAGTGCTGGAGCAATGCTCGGGTTCAGTCTATGAGCCGCATTCAAATATCGTCACTGGGGGACTACCCCAACCCTGCGACCACCCCCCCCCCCCTCCCTCCGCTACGTCATCAAGTTTTGCGAAGGAGAGAGAAAGAAAACACTCGCTTTTATTCTTGAAATTATACCGCAACAAAGGGGTTTCTTGACCAATGGCGTTGCGTGTGAGTAGACTTGAGTCTCACTAGTGCCAGTAAAATCGTGTAAAGTGAAAAACATTCAAATTGAACATCGTTCAACCCCCCCCTTAAAATGAGAGTTGCATGCGAATCAATGGTAATAATTTTTTTCTTGAATGAAATGATAAATAAAGAGTGGCGTCTTCAAAAGCGAGTAGGTGCATGAAAATGTATTGAGTTTATTATATCAGCATTAAAGTGACCATGAATTACTTTGTGTAGAATTAGAATATCCCGGGTGAGTCGGCGAGTGGATAGATTTTGTAAATGCAGACTTTTGAGTAGGTGGTCGTAGTCATAACAACCTATCCTGTTGAAATACCTATCACACACATATATGACGAATGAAACGCTTTTGTACAATTTCAATTCACGGCACATCAAAGGCCGTCTACAAGTTCCATGCTATACTACCGAACTCAAGTTTGTTCCTAGAAGTCAGGAATATAGACGTACAATGCAAAAATAATTCCTATAGACGCATGACAGGCGAGAAAGTAAACCAGGCATTGGTACAGAAGTTGCAACAATCTGTGTAACATGGCCGAAAAAAAAAAAAAAATGTCGTCGAGATAGATCACGAGGTCACGAATCATGGTGACACGTGTGATAGTAGCTGAGTGAAGAAGATAAGGGTAAAATAATATTTCACGCTTTCGTGACATTGTCGGTAGTTTGTTTAGTCTGGATCAAGCATCAAGAAATTTGCCGAACATAAATAAGAGACGCGATCAATATCCTCGTGTAGGACGCTGCAATTAGAGGACGAGCGTTTATTTCTAAAAATCTTGAAGTTATCAGAAAAGAGTAACAGACGTGAATTTTATGCAGACTTCTAGGTCATTTATGAAAAGGAAGAATAGGAGGGGCTCTAGTTTAGATACTTGGGGTACCCCAGATGTGGATATGAAGGTATCGGAATAGCTGTTCGATATCCTAACGCTACTTTGACGATCAGTCAAGCATGTTTGAAACCAACTTATAAGATTCCGTGAGAAACCATATAAGGAATTATATAGTAGAAAATCGAGATTTACTTCATCAAATCCTTGGTTATGTCAAAACAATCAGTATCTATTTGACCTCTTGAAAGAACTGTAGGAACTCCGTAATCAAGAACTTTACATAGATTAGTTTCCACCAAACGGCCCTTCAAGAACCGATGTTGAAGACGATTAAATTTATGGCGAAAGTAATAATAAATTGTGAACTCGTTTTGTTTTCTTTTAGTGAATTTAGCTTTAACTACGTACTTTTGGAGCAAAGCAGTTGTAGCTGTAATAAAACTTCTTTTTTCCAGAAAATTTACCAAAGTCTTCTCAGCTCCAGCCCACTGCTCGCCCTCTCGCGGAAGAACGAAGAACCAGAGAAGCGGGGACGGTGGCAGGGACTGTCGACCTGGGTGCCTTGGGGCTTCTATTACCGCATGATTCTGGTTGGCGTGTTCGTGCATGAAGCAGTTTTAACGAAAAAAGTGAGCGCGTCTGTATAGGAATTCTTGAGTACCGCCACGCAACAGCGTTGCATGAAGAGACCGGCCGGGATGCCTAATATCATGTGGTACTTTTCGCATGTCGCATGCGCTGCTGTTTCTAGTCGTGTGGTCGCCAGCTCAGTCTGTGCTCGTCGTGAGGGCAAACGCTCCGGCTAGTAGAGAGTTTTAGGGAACCGGAACAAAATACGATCGATAAACAAAAACGATCGATACCTTGGATCGGGCGAGTCGACCGATCGTGTACCTCTAAACGGCTTTGGGGGAACCGTATTTGCAGACGAGTGCAGACGATCGGTACAGGTCGCGCCCCCTGGCAACGGAAACCTGCATCGGCCTCATCGAGAAAAGTAAATTTGCGTGTGTTTGTACAAATCGCAGAAACTGAAGTAAATAAAAATCGCATCCTATAAATATAGAGAACCTAAAACAATGTATACCTACTTATAGTTCGTCTTGTTTTTTTCCTCGAATGAATGCGCTTCCGTAATACAAAACTTGGCGCTCCATGGCGTGTCGCCACTGGCACTGCGAAGTTCTAAAATGTTCGTCTGCTAAAGGAGCAGACGAGCTTTCCGACAACAATGGCGCTCGATCTTTTTGACGATGACTTGGAGTTGGTTCTATTCGGCGAAAACAATTTACAAAACGTTATTTTGTACGACTGTCTGCGTACTAAGAGAAGGCACTTGTTGGCGGCAAGGTATGGGACTTTCAACTTGGCATCGATGGACGAGGAGGACGTCGTACGGCAGTTCAGGTTCACAAAGGAGGATCTGCCCCATCTCCGATCTGCGCTGCGCATCCCGGAGACGTTGACAGCCAACGGCTGAATCTGGGCGTCGGAGGCTCGTTTGCCACCGGTTTTTTTTTGTTTTTTTTTTTTCTTAGTTTACCCGATTTATATCCTCGGGGAATAAAATAGTTCCTCGGTCGTACGTGGTACCTTGGTTTGTAAGTCATACGTTCTTCTCAGTGGGCAAGCTTTGGTGTTTTACATCAACCAAATATGATGTTTACTCCAACCACGTCCTGATATGCTGAAAAGCCGCCGACAGCAAACTCGATTTGACATACAAATAAGAACACGCTCGCGCGCGCTTATCATCAACATTCGAAGTCGTCTGCCAGCGATCCTGTGTCTTTCCCTCGAGGCCCACTGCAGGGTCGAGTATTAAGAAAGTTATGGACAAATAAAACTAGAAATATTAAATCGCGAAGAAAATACAAAAATAACAGAAATATAATCATTTCTCAGGTTGAGGCGGTCATTTTTCTTGTACAAAGTTACGAGGAGGTCAATCCGTTCGCTCCTCGCAACGAGAAGTTTTTTTTCGACGCCGCGTTTAAGCCTTTAAGGACGTCATCCCAAAGGGCTGGGGTAAAAAAAGGATTAGCGCCTAGCACCTCCCGAAGTAGGAAGGTATCATCTTCCGCTGAAAACCGCTTGCGAGGAGGAGGCGGAGGGACGGAGGTATATACGGCGCCCATGTTGCTCTCTTACGGTAAAGATAGCAGACGATCACGGTCGTACGCCCGCGAACCGATCGTTGAGCCGTGTACGGTACGACCACGAAAAAAAAAAATAAATAAAGGAAAACCTGTAACTTTACTGCTGTGCACTTATTAAAACTATCACCCAATATTTAAAGGGCTTTTTTTATAGGATATATGTGATTAGCATTAGAACACAAATTTTTAATTCATGCGATATTTTTAAACCAAAAAGTATCCAGATCCTTGATCCAGAAGGCTGTTGCTCACTCTGTTGACACTACAGATAACCCTCAGTCATAAAGCAGCTGTAAAAACGGGTGATAAGAGCTCGAATTGCGCATCCCAACGTTTGTATGGAAAAAAAAAAAAACTTAAAATATGAAAAAAAAGTTTAAAATATAAAAAAACTTAAAATATAAAAAAAAGCTTAAAATATAAAAAACTTCAAATATAAAAAAATCTTGAAATATGAAAAAAACTTGGAATATAAAAAAACTTAAAATATCAAAAACTGAAAATATCAAGAACTTAAAATATAAAAAAACGTAAAACATAAAAACGTAAAACATAAAAAACGTAAAACATAAAAAACGCAAAACATAAAAAAACGTAAAACATAAAAAACGTAAAACATAAAAAGCGTAAAACATAAAAACGTAAAACATGAAAACGTAAAACATGAAAACGTAAAACATGAAAACGTAAAACATGAAAACGAAAAACATAAAAAACATAAAACATAAAAAAATGAAAACATAAAAAACTGAAAACAAAAAAAACGTAAAAAACTTGAAATATAAAAAACTAAAAAAATAAAAACAAATTAAAATATGAAAAAGAAAAAGGTGGGTTCGAACCCCCCACTACCGCTCCCCTGCGAGCTCACGAAACGGACGCTCCAATCCACTGCGCCACTGAGCAGACGATTTTCGCTGCTGCTAAACGTGAAATCATTTCTATCGAGGATGTCTTATTGCGTTTTGATCTGTATTCTCTTTCTTATTTGCTGACTCCAACTTTATGCACTTGCTGTCACATATGGCGCTCCTGCCAGGCACTACCACGAGTTATTTTATTCATGTTTGAAGCCACGGCACGCTCTCTCCGCCAGCGAAGTAGCCGTTTTGCTAACCAAGCGAGACCGTCCATGTCGGCCATTGGTCGTGCCGGTCGCGCCTTACGGTTCGAGCAGCGCATTACGGTAAGATCGCGGAACACAAGCGCATGCGCACTTCGTACCGGAGGGCCCATCGTACCGTATCGGATGTGCAAACACGGTTCCCTAAAACTCTCTAGTAATGTAGTCTCTGGAGCACTGTCTACGAAGATTCTATTCTTTGCACTAAGTAAAACTGGTTAAACAACGGTATGTAGAGCAATAGACGTCAGGGATAGGTTCGCGTTTTAAGGTCGTTATGAGGAACATGACGATTTGCTCCAAGCGCTTTCAAAATGCAGAAAAGGCAGAGGCTACTTGCTTTCAGGTAATTACAAAGGAAAATAAAGAAATTATCAAAGCATTTTAAGCACATCTGTGCTAGCCAGCCGAACGTGACGAGAGCTTAGAGCCGGCAGTTTTGGCGAGCCGGATCTCAACGTTGCAAATAACACGGTACACAAATGTACGTACGGTATGTATAAAAAAAAAAATTCTTTTTCATAGAGCAATAAATGAAACCCCTATACACGCCGATGACGTTAAAGGGGCACTCCGGCGATTTTTTGAGCTACCTCCACTAAATATATTTTCTGACTCCCCGGCCTTTACCCTTTCTGGTCTGCTATTTAGTATCGCGAAATTCATAATAGTTATTGTGAAATCGTCAAATGAAAATGATGCAAAAACCAACATTCAAATATACCCGCACTTTTCAGTGGCGTGACGTCAGTGGCGGGCAGGTTTGCCAGTCGAGCAAGCAGTCTAAAAATAGAATGTGCCAATCATTAGTTCCGTGCTGGAGCGCGGGGACTGAAACGAGCTTCCAAAGCATTCATTTGACACCATGAAGCTGCTTCGAATCAGTTGGGAACAAATTCTACAGCCCAAAAAGTGAACCCCTGCCTTCCACTGGCGTCACTTTTTCGTTGTTGCCAGTAGAGACTTTCAGTTTGAAAAACACGGGGAAGACCAAAACAGTAAATTCAATAACTTCGTGAAAAAAAATATTTTTGACCCAATATTTGGGATACTATTTTAGCAATGTTGTTTGGAGAGTTTAGCAAAATTTCAAGAAAATCGGGGACCATGAAGAAATAGCCGGAGTACCCCTTTATAGACAGATTTAGCCAACCGTTACCGCAGGCTACTGTGAGCACGGCAACGCTCCTGGCGCGCGCTGAAAATGATGCTTCAAATGCGCAGCGCGAGCTTCCGCTCGCAGTGCTGCATCGTTTACGCTAGCCTGCGGTCACGCTATCCTAAAAAAATTAATTTCCCGTCTTTAGATTGTTGTGGTGAATGGAATATAAACATTCTATGCAAGAGTGTGAAAAATGAGCGTTTTGTTCTTGTTCATGATTTTTTATTAATTTTTTATAAGCTTAATTTGTAAATTGACCCTTTAAGTGTGACGACAGCGCTCCAATCAAACCGTTGCTATAGGGGCGTTGTTATGAACGAATACATGGAACTGGATTTCGCCCCGAAAGAATGATCGGTCAAAAATCGGATGTGGAATGGAAACGAATTTTTATAATAAATACAGCGAGCCTAGATGTCACACTTACCACCACAGAAGTTTGCCGAGCATCGGCTGTTTCCGAAATATCTGCTACGACAACTTCCAGTCCTCGAGACATCTTGAGATGCCTGCTGCAGACGGCGAATGAATGACGAACGCATACGGAATGACTCAAGTGTGCCGTCTGAAAACTTTTGAATTGTTTGCACAAAGATATTATTTTGATTTTGCAATTATTTGGAGCCTGGGAGGCCAAGAAAACTCACCATGTTTATTAAAATGAATTATGTTTGCGTGCGATACTATGCTGTCTGACGAAAATCATCACGTGCATAGAGATCTGATAAAAATACACCGAGAAACAGAATATGTTTAGAAAATGATATCAAAAGCAGCGCCGGCCCCTCTCTCTTATATTTCTGTTGACGTGCGTTGTAATGAGAGAGTTTTTTTTCTTTTTTTAAATCTAACACGAGCGGTTTGAGACCGCAAACTGTGTTTTGCAGGCTCGCAACTCGGGTGTGTGTTTCGTATCTGCTAGCTGGATAATAACATCGGGTAAGTTATATATTGCCGCGTACATGGCCGAGTAGGAACGCTTATCCTTACATCTAGCAGATTCGAGTGTACTGTACTGCCCTGACTGCAAACTTTGCATTTTTTTTTATGCTATGGGGAGATACGAAGGCTTGTCGAGCAACACCTTAGTTGCTCTTTTTCTTTTGCCATCCCTTTCGAAACTGGAGGAAAATAAAGAGTTTGAGTTTATCCTGTGATTCCTGCAATTACAGAGCTTCATTGTCACCCTGCGCGGTTCGCTTCTTAGAGCCCTAGTGGCCAGGCAAAGCGCAAACACCAAGATATCTTTATCACCCTTAAAGATATTGTGCCACAAACAGTGACG
Organism: Ixodes persulcatus; assembly: GCA_013358835.2. Lineage (NCBI taxonomy): Eukaryota > Metazoa > Arthropoda > Arachnida > Ixodida > Ixodidae > Ixodes > Ixodes persulcatus. The sequence continues at coordinate 469,854 of JABSTQ010011055.1, forward strand.
TGACCTGTGCCCCAAACGTGCTCACCCTCCAAAAAGCTTCGCAAATTGGGGTTTGCGCCACTTTTAAATATGAGTATGCTCGTTTTTCTAACGCGCATCAACATCTCCGTCGCCTGTAATACGATCGTGCCCTGACCTCTTCGCATTTGTAAACAAATAAATAAATTTTAGCACACTGACCAGCGTCAGCTAACAGGCGCGGGGGAAATCCGGGAAAATCGATCCCCGTCTCTTCCGCCTTCTAGGAACTACCGCCCCGCCGTCAATAGGAAGTTGGAGTTGCAAATAGCGATAGCACGGAACACACTCGAATTGCCTCTTGTTGTACCTCAGAAACGCAAGAATGCAGAGTATAATTTTAACAGTTCTGGGCCTGGTTCTCAATAGAGAGTAACGGCCGACACTATAAAAAAAATGGTACAGCCTTTACATCTCTTGTCCCATATCCGACACCCCAAAACACCAGTTCGCCGTACAGCGCACTGACTTCACACTGCCAGTCCGAACTTCTACGAGAGGCTTGATGACGGTGCGAAATAAGATATTAAACAGCTAAAACGCGCATCAAAGGATACAGAAAGAAAAACACTGAAGTTTTGCAGTAGGGCCAAGAAAATCCGATTACATTTTTTAAAGTCAGTTACACTTGAGCTATTTTAATAAGTTGAACAACTCGGCTATCAAGCCGCTAGGGAAGGTTGATATCGTCGATTGAACGTCAGTGCGCTGTACGTACAACTGAAGTTTAAGCGGGTGTCGCATTGGTGACAAAGGGTAGAGCACTGCGCGGGTCCCGGCCAGCCCGAAAACCCGAACCCGGCCCGGTTCGCGGGCCGGGCTCGGGCCAGGTAGCACGCATTTTCTCGGGCCCGGTCCGGGTTGGGGCTTGAAGAAAACGTTTTCGGGCCGTGCCGGCCCGGGCCGGCCCAGGCCGTGACTAGGCGGTCGTGTGCCACAAGTTCAAAATTGTTGATAACAAAAAGTGCGGTCCTTGATGTTTTAAGTTCAATGAAAACAAGCAAGCCAAGTGCAAAAGCACAACGGCGCCGTTCGAAAACAAAATAATGAAGAAAAACGTTTTGCATTTGGAACGCCTTCAAGTGTGTAAGAGAAAACGTATGGACTCCACCAGCCTAGTGGGATAGTGCGGGCTTTATGCTTAGACAGTTTTTAGGTTAAAGCCTACAAACTTTTTCGGGCTCATGTTTATAATCTGTCGGGCTCGGAGCGGGCTCAGGCTCATATTAAAAAAAAAAAAAAAAATGTCGGGCTCGGGCCGGGCCCGGGCCGTGTCTCTACCGGGCCGTGTCTCTACCGGGCCGGGTCGGGCCGGGCCTAAGAATTCCGGCCCGTGCAGTGCTCTAACAAGGGGTGTTAAAGCTACACCTCTTTTTTTAGTGTGTAGTAAAACTTTGTTGTTTCATGCTCAATTATAAAGTTACGTTAGCATAAGCGATAAATGAATGGACAATGGGATGTAATTCTCCGCTACAAAACGACTGAACTGTTTCATCTTGGGTCCACACGCAGCCGAAGCTACGAGCTGATGGGACCGATCGGAGAGAGTCAAAAGCGCACCGTCATGGTGTTCGTAGGTAATTCTGTGCGTGTTCTATCGTCGCTGAACCAATCATAAACAGAAAAGAACCATGTGACTTGCGTTTTTGACGGTCCTTGATTGGGCCCATTATCTGGTAGAGTCGGTTTGCATCTGGACTTAAGCTAAAACTAAGTATATGCAGAGTTCAATAGGATTTTGTGGACTGCCCTATAGCTGATAGGTTCATAAATTTCGCGAAAATTTAAAGTTGTTTGGTCAGACTATATGGTCAATGACCGCTCATAAAACGCAAAGCATGCGAAGCCAATTGCATTTCAGCAAGCACGAATCACGAACCAAGAATTGGGGTAGGTATAAGGTTTAAAAGCGCAAACAGTCAGGGACGATTGAAAATGACGTAAACGACAGAGAGAAGGCGTCATTTTCTATCGTCCCTGTCTGTTTTCGCTTTTAAACCTTATACCTACCATGGACCAACTAGCCCAAACCAAAGTTTTAACAAGAATTGTGAAGGTACTGAGCCCTGCGTTTTGTTAGCTGTCTGCGACTATCATTGGCCTACAACGCTTCTTTCTTTATTAGTCGTTCTTTGGCATTATTATCGGCTAATGATGCAATCTTGGTCACTGCGAAGCGATAGCAAGATGAACGAGACGCATACTTGGACTTTTCGTATTTCTATACATAATTCAATCAAGCAATCCACATTTCGTCATATTGTTCCCAAGTATTACTGATCTTTGGATGGTCGTTGACTCTAGTTACTAACAAAATAAAAACGGCAGAGCGTATTTTTCGAACGGCTGGCCTCCTCCAGCACGCGCACCACGCCTTCCGCCGGTCGTCAGCTGCGCGCGTGCGCTCGATGGACACGAGACGCCCAAGCGATGTCGAAGGTAGGAAGCTCGCGTTAGAGGCGAGACAACTGAAGCTCCTCCCTGCCGTTCTCACCCTTTAAGTTACTATACTTCTGAAGATCAAAAAATCACAACGGCCCAAGTTAAAGCAAACAAAAGAAAGCCGAGATAGAATCGGAAACTCGGGAAATAACTCCCTGGAAGCCGCCCAGAAGCTTAGCTTCGTCAGTGCCCGAAGTAGCTAGCGAATGTCGAGTGCCAGTCGGATCAAGATTACTTGTGTTTATAACTTTCTGGTACATTTTTTAACACGTTTTTTTTTAGCAACGGGAGTGCCAAACGAGGTAATAAACAAGAGGCGTCGTACTCACCACCTCTCCTTGGCCCGTGGTCATCCTTTTGACGCTCTTCATGTTCAGCGCATCACCCAAGTCCTTGAGCACTTCCTCGAATGTCTGCGTAGTCTTCAGGTTGAGCAACACTCTACTCTTGTGCTCCGGGTCCAGTCGGTCAACGATGTCTATCACACGGCCGTCTTCCCTACCGCCCGAGCCGGGCAGGCTGCCCGAACTCCCCTGTCCCTTGCGCAAGACACCGGGAGGCTTCTTGTTACCCACGGGCTGAATCAGGCGACTCGGGTCCTCTTCCGAACGCTGCGTCGTCGCGCGACCTCTGGTCTGACCGTAGGCCAGAGGCGTGAAAGTTCTAGAACCGGAAGCCACGTAGAATCCTCCGTCTTCGAGGTTATCCAGAGACGCCACCTTTTTGCCGTCAAGGGTGAAGATGACTCGGACGCCGTTGCTGACTTGGAGCCTCTCCGAGAGGTAGTCGTAGAGGTGTTCGATTGTCTTGAAGTCGCGTCCGGGGATGATGGACACCTTGATGCCCGACGAGAAAGGGTCCCCGTTGGCGAAGAAGGTGCCCATGAGCGCCTTCCGCTGCGCGGCCTCGGCCAGGAAGCGGGAGTGGGTGCTGTTGATTTTCCGAATTCGAGGTGCCACCGCGGCAGCAGCCTTGCCTGTTCCATTGGCTTCCATAATTCTTCTGGCCGGCCCATGCGGCAGTACGGCACGACCAGACTGGGATCTCTCCTCTGCACTGCCGCGGCTGGTGCGCAGAACTACGAACCAGCAAACTTCAGGTGACTGATGTTGCTGTCCGCAAAGCAATAGAAAAGCACCGAGAGCATCCCACCCCCAATATCGACGGGCGTCTCGCGGAAAAGCACGGTACAAACCCGGTCAAGTCACGTGGCGAAGTTGCAGATTAAATAGTCATGGCCCAGTGTGAAAGACGTGTATTACTTGCACTCCTAAAAATGCGCCCCACACAGGGATTATACGGAGCCCCCACCGCGGCGGTGTGAAGGCAGTGCTTCTCGTGAATTGCAGAGTGCCGTTGCAAACACGCGAACACAAACCAGGAGAAAATGTGTGGAGGGTCACGATGGTGCTGCCGTTTCTGTCGCCACTTCTCAAAAACAAACGTTTCCACTCGCAAACAATCGACGCCAGCAGCGTCGTAGGGCGTCTGAATACGCAGTCCAGCTGGTGAGGTTTCCCGGAATTCGTCAAGTCCCCGTCGGTTCAGTGAGACGCGTTCAGAGGTCTTCGGGCGTAAACATGTCCCCACGTTGTGACGCTCGCCTCCTGTGCACTTGGAATGGCGCTCGCAGCTTGCTGCCGCCGTCTGGTGCGCCTTCCGCCCAGAAACTCACTTGTGGCGCTGCCTCGCGTATTTTCAATCGCCATAGAAACGACGTAAACGACTCTCCACGCTGCCGCGGGTCTCCTCCCACGCGCCCTCTCTTTCTCTCCTTCCTTTTGCGCCACTCTTTCTCTCGTTTTTGTGTTCGTCTCTTGTGAACCGAACGCAAATCGATGGATTCCGAGCGCTGTCCGTCCAGTTTAGGCCCGGGCATTCTGCTCGTTTTGGGGGCAATTTTATCGGCTTCTGTGGGAAAACGTACCGGCCCGACGCCGGGAAATGACGTCACAGGGCTGTCCGGGCGCTGATGGATTGCGCCACTGAACCGAACTGATTCGAAAAACATGCGACCTGTTATTTATCCAGGGTTAGTGAAACTGCTCTAATCCGGATACCCACGGTGATCAGCAGGGCCGGTTCATTTGATACGGTCTAAGCTGAGGTAGTCTCAAAGAAGGCCTGGCACGGATGACGACACGCGAGTGCTCAATTAAAGGCCCACCAAACAAGCAAAAAGAAGCAACCCCACCCTCACCAACCTTCGTATTCCTTCCCCCCTCAACAAGAAAGCAGGGAATACACTCTCCTTTTCACTCAGCTATTTCCCAATTCATTTCCTGGCCGCCCGCGTCCCCGTTATCCTTGTTGTTAGCGTTGGAGTGAAGGCTAAAACATTTTGAAAGGATTCAAAAAGGTTAGACCAGAGTCTAGTAATCCCATAAGAAATGAAAACACCGCTCATCCTTTCTTCCTTCACTATTACTCCCTTGAAGATTCACCCTTTCACCTACTCACCCCTCTAACCGACTTCAGACTTTCGGACACGAAAGGCAGGCTAAACTGAAACCCATGTGAGATTGACAACTATTCTCAAGCGGTCTGGTCCCCGCCTTCACCAGAAAGTTTCGGATGTACGCTTGTACGCTTTCCAAAGTTGCTGCTCTTTGACTTTTTTTCTCTCTTGTTTGTATTGGTATGCATAATGATATATCGTCCACTCGCTGATCAAACTTTGAGCAAAATAAGTTAATACCGTCACTTCGAAGGTACATTCTCAGCCTCTATGTAGTTGGGAACTTGTTTCATTATTTCTGTAGCACAGCTGACTATAGCGCTGTGGGAACAAACAAGAATTATAACATGCCAAGAACCTTTTCTGTGAAATTTCTAAGTTCAGAAATATATGGTCATCTTTGAATTCTGCTGTGATTTGTCGCAACGACCGGTCTATCCAGGATTTCTGTTGGGAATAATTTGTAAGGGAAGATGTTGTTTAAAATATTCGCGCTAGCGGTCCTGCCAAGGGACACGCGTCACTAAAAGTTGACTCGGCGCGTAATAAAAATAAATAAAAGAACAGCAGCACATTTGCTCAGCGCCCTTGACCGTTATTCTTTCCTGAAAGATACGAGCTCGTCACAAGATAGCACAATAAAGAATGCACAAACAAATAAAAATAAAGAAATCACATTTTTTAGCTTGGTTTATGCTCAAGTAACCAATCCAGTAGAAATCCGAATGATCAAAAGGATTATCCCCAGTAGAGAATAAAGGGGGACGCTTTGCGTGAAGGTGGGCGAGGAGCACGTAAAAGGGCGAGAAGGGAAAGAAGGAAACGAGGGAATTTTCTGCCAGGAAGAATCGATTTCTGCGGGTCGGGTTTTAAAGGACACCTGAAAAGAAAAAAAGTTTAAAACGGTCGGGTTGAAACACGCATCTAAAAAAAAAAAATTAATCCTTCACGAAAAAAACAATTGTTAGAGCAATATTGACGGCGCGAGACGCCATTTAGTCGGTAGTCCCCTCCTTTCCACTTGTTTTCTCTCTCGGCATTTCGGGCTCGTGGAGGAAAGGTGAATCGGTTTCGCTTTCACGGTAGCTATGTGGGCAAGAGCAGCCCGGCTCTCCGTGTTTTCGCCATTGCGTTCTATGGCGTGCGCACGTTGTTGACGTTGTAGGGACGCTTGTATCTTTATTTGTGCGTCGTATTTCCTCACAACGTATGTCGTATGCTATGCCCGACTATTTGAGCTCGCTGCCCGAGCCTGAACGGCAGCGGTATCGAGACAAACTGTGCGTGGACGGCGTTGCCTTCGATGATCCGTACGCCGTAAACAAGGCCTGCTGGACTTCCGACGTAAAGTTGCTGCCACCGAAGTCGACGGCTCATGTCGTCGTTTATTTAGTTTTTTCGCCAAGCCAGTTCACGGCCGACACGGTGGCGTACAAGTCTCTCGGGGCCTACGATTACTTCGAGTCGGTTTCCGCACTGCCGGCGGGATCAGCAGTCTGTGGGTCTGCGGAAGTGTGTGTATTCATTAATTGATTAAATACACATAGCGTCTTCATGTCAAGGTATGATATTTTTCCTACCCTCATGACCACAAGGCATGACAAGCAGTAACGCTTTGTCCTTTCTGCAGTCTTGGCTGTAACACGTTACAAGTAACGGCGTTGCCGGTAACGCGTTACTTTTTTCAATAACGTAGTAACCTACTCATTACGTTTTCGACACAGTAACGGGTAACGTACTTAGGTTACTATTTCAAGTAACGTAGTTACGTTACTCGTTACTACTTCCCAAGTCTTAAAGAAATTACACTTCAATTTTTTCCGTGTTTTAGGCGTCAAGCCATGTTTTTCTTTGCGTTTTTTCTCGTGAGTATTTAGGTGAAATCGTAAAACGAGATAAAGTAATTATGTTCAGTTTCTGCACGAACATAATGTTTCTTGACATATATATGACCTGTATCGTCAAAACCGTAAAATGTGTTAAATCGTAATTTAAAAAAAAAAAGTAACGCAGAAGTAACGTGCGTTACTTTTTATCGGTAGCGGTAACGGGTTCCTTTTATTTTTAGGCAACGTAGCTCGGTAACGCGTACCTTTTATTTGCAAGTAACAAAGTAACGTATTTCGTTACTTTTTTTCAGTAACGCCTACAACACTGCCGTTCTGTCGCCGACCCTCTTGTGCTGGGTAGCACGGGCGCAGCGAGCCTCCGACGAGCGCTTGGCCGATGCTTTGTGCGCGAACACCATGGGAACAAAATCCCGGTGGTCTTGATCAGGCAACGCTTTCCCTGCACATAAGCAAGCCTCGCGACGGAGATTGAAATGGAAGCCGCACTTTCCTTCAAGAAAGTGTTTGCCGCACAAACGGTCGTTCGCGCGAGGCGACGATTCTTTTCGATCCACGAATATTATCCACCTTTTATGCCTTTCAGAGTCTGCCGGGAACTTGTGGAAACTCACTCCGCTACTTTTCTTGTACATTTCGGTGCAATTAACGGCGACACAGCTTCGCGGCATACTGAAATGCTATGACGCCCATGCGAAACGTGCGCGCTTTTGCCCACACCCCCCGGCTCCGGCGCGATCGCAGCGCCGCCGCAGCTCCGTGACGTCAAGCCCGCGTGTCGGTGTATAGCTTTGGCAGTGCTTCCTTTCACAGATATTTATCTACGTCTAGCAAGCCGGCCCCGGATAGTAATTGGAATTTTGTTCATCGTTAGACGTTCGCTACGTCACTGCTTCTTGAGAGGGCCATACCTCATAGAAGGTGTTACTGTATTTCGGATATCAGTTACAGTGACGCTACAGTGCAACTACAATCGCAGCAACTTCATGGAATGAAATGGCATCGTAGTTTCAGCTTCGAACAAAATAACATCGCTGAAAATGTGTCAAGGTATTCCTTAACAATTCCATCCAAGTTATTCAAGACCCGATCCCTGAAGACGTTGAGAAAAGCGAAATTCCATAATTCAAATGTAACAGCTCTTTCCACACAGCACTCTCCTCGGCCTTGCTCAAGAGCGAAAAAAGAGCGTCCAGTAATATTTTTTTATTAATATCGCGAAAAACGTATTTCAAACTCGAGGTGAATTGAAAATCTCTAGCCTCCATGGATGTTAATTTGGTCGGTTCTCTCCCATTACCATAGTCATACCTCGTAGCCAGGAAGCTAGCCCCGAGGGTAATTGCTGTGTTTGTTTGAAGCCTGCGTATGCAGACCCGTTCCCACCTACTGTAACCAGGAGGGACAGGGTCATCATCGGGAGGGAGTAGGGCGGCGAGCCTGAGTTTTCTGGCTGCCCTCTACTCTTTTTTTATCTCTTCAATGTCAGGTGCGAGCAGTCTTGGGACTGAGTAGTCCCAAGACTGCTCCGCCGTTATGGGACTGAGTAGTAGGAAAACTGCACCAGCTCACACACCTGTCAATCAAAGCCCCTAAGGGGGCGGGGCCAGCCCCGACCAATCACAGAGCCGCAGGGCGGGGCCTCTTCCCTCTCTTCCATCCCAGGGACCAATGACAGGACATGGGCGTCGGCCAGTGACCAATCTGAGGTCACCCGGGTCCCGCCCCCTCCCGAAGTAGGCGGTACGTGAGGTCACGTACCTCAAACCTCAGACCTCAAACCGCAGACCTCAAACCTCAAACCACAAGCGTGGTTGACCAGGTGTTGACAGCTGCGGTCATCATCTGATAACAACCACGTGATGTCACACAGGGTCCGAGCTTCCTTCGACAAAGGGCGCTATAGGACATGAATTGCGGCGCTCAGGGCGTCTCACGTGTGATGTCACAGGGTTTGAGCTACGTCCGACAGAGGGCGCTCACGTGATGCATTCGAAAGCAGCGCTCCGGTCGCATGACGGTCACGTTTTGAATTTGAATCGCTGGGCGGTAAATGCCCCTTTTAAAAAAGGCTCCGTGGCCGGCGGGGAATCGAGCTCGCTACTTCGTGCTCACCAGCCCGACGCTCTACCCCCTGAGCTACGAGCACATTTCTTTTTTTTTTCTTTATTGCCTGAGCTACGAGCACATTGCTTCCGAGACCGCTTAAGTCGGGTTAGTTGTTCGTGCGTGTGTGTGTGTGTGCATTCAGATCACGTGATGTGATGGCGACGTTGGTGTGACCTTGCGACATCTATTGCTGAAAAGTTAAATTGATCGTATTCCGAAGGCGTGCTCATCCGTATTTTTGTGCACGAACAAGTCCGGGCTTTGTGCGTATGAGTTGCCGATTCCGTTTGTAGATGGCGCGCACCTGAATCTCTTTTAGCTGACGTGAACTTTTACCATTATCACGCGAAATCTCTCGCTCATTTTCGCGCCAGATTGGTAGATGGCGTTAACTCTATCGCGCGCGCGCGACATCTCTCGCTAATTTAGCGTCATCTGCAGCTGCTGAACGGAGCAGTGTGGGAAATGGACCGGAGCGTGGTCGCATCCATACGCGCTAAAGACGAGACAGATCTGGTGTTTCATATTTTTATTCATTCTCGTACGCTCTAAAAACACCACACTTCTAAATGCAGATACGGTGTTCATTTTTTTCTTTTCACTCTACGCAACAAAGAAACCATTGGAAACGTTTTACACAAAAAATGTCACACAAGCTGTTTCAAGATACAATCAAGGCAAAGAAGTTGTGAAATGACATCTCAGGAGCAACGCGCGATAGGATCCTCGCATCTCAGATAACTCCTTGACGATGTCGCTCACCTCCAGAATGTATCCTGTCGGAGCGTCATCTGGAACGTCATCAATGTTCAGGCGGGCAATCTCGTCTTTCGTCATCCACTCAAAGTCCGACACGGTCAGGGCTTCTCTCATTGTCGCCGCATACAGAATATTTACGTCCAAGTCCAAAATCTGAGACGGTTCGTGCTGCGGGTTAAACGTATCCGTTCCCGGAATATTTGCGACAGCATGGCGGGTTGTGCATTGGGTAATCCCTCCGCGAATACCCTGTTCGATCATGAGATAGGTGTCAGGATCGTCAATTAGCTGCAGTCTTATTTTCGACTGTTTCAGCGCACACGACAAGCTTAGGGACGGTAACGATACGAAATATGAAGCCTCAATTTCGTACGTCTCCAGCGTCCAGCGTCTAAAGTTTTGGAAAGCATCGGCCAGTAGGAGGCAGTCCTCTTCACACACACACCCCGTTCCCAGTCAACTTGTTAAAAAAGGCCTCTCGTGGCGGGAGGCTTTGACCCTCGTAACTCTCAAAGCTTGTAATGAAATTATATCAAAACACTCCTTCGCACGAGCGTCTCCAGGCTTGCATTAAAGGGGTCATGAAACGATTTTTCTACTTCTTCCTCCTTAGCTTTAATCCTCAACTCAAATGCGAATTGTGAAATCACGTCGTCGTGACATTCTGCGGCACCGGTGCGATGACTCCTAGCTTCCACCGTGCTTTTTATGCACACCATAGAACTTGTCATTCGCCAGTGACGATAAGTTCCGTCAGGGCACTCATTGGCCACGAACGCGAATCCAAATATTCGTCGACGAATTGATTGTTGACGAGCGCATACGTCCGAGTGACGCGATTCTCGTGTCCAATGCGTGAGCTGGGCTCGGCTGACGTCAGTTTGGAACCGCTGACGCGCTTTCAGAACCGCGGATGTATCATAGTGAAAAGGCGGAGAGCTTTCGAAGGAAAGAAGGTACAAAATAGTCCGCTATATTTTCAAATGTTCGTACCGAAAGTCAGGCTTTTGACTTTCTACCTTTTTTCTTTTGGCCCACCGAACGATGTGCTATTAGTAAAATCCCAATATAAATTGATTTATTCCAGCCCAAAACTCGTTTCATGGGCCCTTTAAGAAATGCGAGGCTGTCAATAAAGCCAAGGTTGCCTATCTCTAACAATTTAAAATTCTGGCACGAGCTTCCGCGAGTACTCGAACAAATTAAGCTTGCCTAGAAAGAAACTGAGGTCGTAGGAAAGGTTATGCGCTATGAGTGGAACGGTATGTTTGTTGATTCGATGGTTTAGGTCACACTGGGAGCAAAGCACCCGCCTAGACTCTCCCGTCATGCAGATGACGCTAAATTAGCGAGAGATGTCGCGCGCGCGCGATAGAGTTGACGCCATCTACCAATCTGGCGCGAAAATTAGCGAGAGATTTTGCGTGATAATGGTAAAAGTTCACGTCAGCTGAAAGAGATTCAGGTGCGCGCCATCTACAAACGGAATCGGCAACTCATACGCAGAAAGCCCGGACTTACTCGCGCACAAAAATACGGATGAGCACGCCTTCGGAACACGATCAATTTAACATTTTAGCAACAGAGGTCGCAAGGTCACACCAACGCCGCCAGATATCACTGATGCCCTAACAACAAAGACGCTTAGCAACAAAAACGCGCACCATCTGTGAACGGAGGTGACAACTCATACGCCTAAATCCCGGATTTAAACTGTGGGTGCGCGAAATCGAGAAGAGGAAACGCTAACTTCATCTCATTGAAGTTTAAAATAATCTTCGACCAGTTCAAAGTTTTTACGCTAGGTGTCGGATATACCACAATTGGATGGGACTGTGCAAAGTGTTACGCGCTGGGCTCGAAGTTTTATTAGGGCCACTTCAGAGTTTTACGCGATGGGGCCAGCTCCCAAAATATGGCAGTGCCACGTCAAAACTTTACGCTTTGGTCTCAACTTGGCACGGTTCGTGAGCTTCGAATTTTTACCGTCACCCCTCAAAATTAAGTGGATACAGCTGACCATGTGTGCTAAGCGCGCGGGAGGGCAACTTCAATGCTTTACGCTGGGCCAAGATATAGCACGGCCTGCGAACTTCAGTTTTACCGTCGCTCCAGCAAAAAAAAACTTCAGCGGTATCCAGCTGGTGCTAAGAGAATCTTCAGATGACGCCCCAAATTTAGCGGGTGGAAGCTTTCACCACCAGATGTCAGCAATTTTTGGCGATGACCACTTCAAAGTTCTAACGCGAGATGGTGTTTATTCGAAAACAAATCACTGGGTCCAGCACGGTCTGTGAGTTTCAAGACTTTGCCCCAACGTTTAGCAGGTCCACTTCAAAGCTTTGCGCTGAACGAAGATTTAACACGGTCTGCCAGCTTCAAAGTTTCACCGTCACCTCACCCCCAAATTAGCGGGACCGCGACTGTTGCCAATTGGACCGTCACATGACGTCCAAAGTTTATATCGGGTCAAAGCTTTTACCATCAGGTGGCACCCAATTTGAACGAGGACCACTTCACAGTCTGAACACTAGATGGCGCCTATTCCCGAAATTGACTGGGTTTTTGCAAAGTTTTTGCGAGCTGGCCCCATATTTTAACAGGGCCACTTTAAAGCTTTACGCAGGATCAAAATTAATCACGGTCCGCGAGCTTCAAAATTCTACAGTCACCTCAACCCTTATGTAGCGGTACCCAGCTGCTGCTATTGGGGACCGTCACATGACCCCAAAATCCAGCGGGTTGAAGACCCCAAATGCAACAGCTAAGGGGGCGCCACGAGGGTACGAGTCCGCGAACACCGCTTGAATCGCGCGCGCGCGAAATCACGTGATAGGAAGACGAGCAACGTAACACGACCATGGTCACATGACCTGCGGCAATGACGCATTCTGTTTTAACCGTATTACAAAAGCCAAGTAGCGCGCGGGACATCACGTGATCTGAATGCACACACAGACACACGAACAACTAACCCGAATTAAGCGTTCTCGGAAGCAATGTGCTCGTAGCTCGGGAGAAAGAAGAAGACGCCGTTTCGAACGGCCGGGCTTTCATGATCTCCATGAAAAAATCATCAATCGGCCTCAGTCCGAGGAAACCCCAGTACTTCAGGTTTAAATGTCAATAACAATCTTCGAATGATGCACCCGGGGAACACTGTGACGACACCCGTAGGCCCAGGAAATACCCAGGCTCAGGCGGTAAGCCAAGAGGAGTACCGAATCCTGCTTCCACGATTTCCGCCGGCGGCTTTGTGCCTTAACTCTGTCTTTCTTCATGCTGACCTCACTGGTCGTCCGTACCGTGCGATGGACTTTCGCGACGGTCTGAAAGATGTGATTGATCTGAGTGAGGTGCTGTCCCTCGGGCAGTTTCAAATGAGCCACTTCTGGATGGCAACGATGGCAAATCCTGCAGCCGCGGAAAAGCTAAAAGCGGTGAAAGAACTCAAGGTAAAAGGAAAAAAAGTGCCTCATTATTGATCCCAATTCGAAAGATGTCATGATCAAACTGCTCAGGGGGGCTATGTTGCGCTTTTTGGACTCCCAGGAGACTAGGGAGAGGGAAGTGACGTCAGGAACGCAGCAAATGCAGATTGGATGTTGATTTTGTTTTCTTCTGTCAACATCCAATCTGCGTTTCTCTAGTCGTTGACGTCACTTCCCTCTTCCAAGTCTCCTGGGAGTCCAAAAAGCGCAAGATAGCACCCCTGGTTACCGTTGCACTTAGACGAGAAAAAGGTCGCTGAAGCTTTGGCGCCTTTTGGAACAGTGCGGAGTGTCGCGAGAGAGAAGTGGCGCGTTCCCGGGATGGAGAACATGGAGACAATGAACAGAGAGGTCTGCATGACTCTTCACGACACCGCGACACAAGAAAGCATTCCTCATCTGCTAAAAGTCGCCGGATCACAGTCCCTAGTAGTCATGTCCGGACGGCCGCCCTTGTGTCTGAGATGCAAGAGAGTTGGCCACATTCGACGACAATGCCGTACTCCAAAATGTTCCCGATGCAACAGATACGGACACGAAAGCGACGAGTGCTATTCCAGCTACGCAAGCATACTTCGAGGCCCCGGCGCTGAAGCAGATTCCAACTCCCAGCAGCTGATGGACATCTCAGAGGTTGTGAATGCCAGTGGAGACATCCTTCCCACCCAAGAGGTCTCTGCTGAACACACGCCCCCAAGTCCCAACGAGTGCTAGGCGACGGCCGAGAAGAACATCGAGCCGCCTCAAATCGGCCCAGCGACGGAAGTTGAAGCTCCATCTACACAGGAGTGTAAGGACGAGAGAACTCAGCAACCATCGGAAGCATCGAGGCAGTCGGCGGACCCCGCAGAGAAGCCTACGGATTACGACAACAAAGATGACCCTGAAGCCACCATGGACACGACCCACAGTACATCAAAGGACACTAATGAGAGCAAACGAAAAAAAGAGGTACCGCCCGACACCATCGCGAGTAAGCGGAAAACCTCACTTGCGCGCTAGATGATAATATAGCCCCTCCTCCCCACTCCCCTCCACCCCCCCCCCCCTCACCCGCATACCTCCCCTACCTCCTCCCCCTACTCCTTCTCACGAGGGCATTCGTTTTATGACCTTGAATGTTAGAGGCTTCAATTCCCGCAAAAAGCAATATCATTTAAGGCGTCTCCTTGACGATAAGGATTTTGACTTTGTGGCACTGCAAGAAACAAAATTGTCAACAGAGGAACAAGTAGAAGCTGCCCTGAATATTTTCCTCCCTCAATATGAAATATCTGTTAGCCATGCTGTTGGTTTCTCTGGCGGTGTCATGCTGTTTATTAAGAAGTCTTTTCAGGTATCTGAATTAATGGTCACGACAGATCTTTGCGGGCGCTTCATTATGTGCGACTTTCGAGTTACTGACGTATATTGGCGTGTAATATGTGTTTACGCACCAAATGACGTTAATCAAAGAGTAGCGTTCTTTCATCATCTACGGCCCTATTTAATTTGTAACAAATTAGTAGTTCTTCTAGGAGATTTCAACTGTGTTTGTGAGGAAGCAGACAGGACGTATACTAAATCGCGTATTGACAAAAGCGCACAAATACTGCTGAATATGGTTGACCAGAGCAATATCTTTGACGCAGCCTCATTTCAACAAGGAGGAAAGCAACTGCAGTTTACACATTTTCAGAACTCCTCTCACGCACGCCTAGATAGAATTTATTGTTCCGTAGACCTTATTATCAACTGTCTAGGGAGTTATACGGTGGATCCAGTATTTTTCACTGATCACTGTGTGGTCTCGTTAACAGTAGGGAAGAAGATAAGAAAAAAGGCAATAAACTGGAAGCTATGGAAATTCAACTTCCAACTACTAAAAGACGAAATTTTTTTAGCCACTTCTAATGACCTCTTAAAACAAGTAGGAGAAATGTCTGAGCACATTTTTGTTAAATGGGAACTATATAAGCAAGATTTAAAACAGTTAGCAATTGAGAGGAGCAGTATTCTGAAATTTGAGAAGTCAGAAACAGAAAAAGCACTGTTACGTAATTTGCGCGTCTTGGTCGAACTTGAATGTACAAACCCCGGACAGGGATTTGAAGACATAACTCGCATGAAAGCCAAATTAGATACGTTGTAACAGGAACGTTACCAAGGAGCTGTTGTGCGCACGCGCACAGAAAAGTATCTTATGGGAGAACAGCCTACAAAGAGAGCAATGGAGGAGGAGAGCAGGTATGCCATAACTAAAGAAATTACGGAAATAGAAGATAATAACTTGATAATCACAGATAAGGAAACCATAGCCAAGGTCTTTGTTGAACACTACCGGAAGATGTTCGGGAAAAGTGCTTCATCGGTAGATAACGACTACCTTAAGGAACTGGTAGCTTCACTACCGAAATTAGACGAGGAGTGCAGAAAGGGGCTAGAGGAACCCATCAGCTTACAAGAAATAGAAAAAGCCATTGATGACCTTCCAAAAGGAAAAACTCCTGGTCCGGATGGTATCACAGGGGAATTTTATAAACTGCGTAAAAATGCTTTAGCTCCTATTCTGTTAGATATATTTCAAGAGGCCTACAAGGCAAACACGTTACCCCCCTCTTTTCTATATTCTCATACCAAAGACTGACGACAAAACCAAACTTTTGCACGTTATGCAATGTAGATTATAAGGTCTTCGCAAAAGTTTTGACTAGCAGATTACAACATGTTATTTGTGAGTTAATCGGTGATCACCAGACTTGTGGGATTCGTGGGAGGGTTATACAGACCAATGTTCACATTGCAAGAGGTGTACTAGAGTGCGTCACGAGCAATAACGACCAAATTGCGATGCTCCAAGTTGATCTAGCGAAAGCATTTGACCGTGTTTGTCATACCGTTCTGTTCATGATTTTGTCGCAAGTTGGTATTGGAGATATTGTTTTTCAGGGTGTTAAAATGTCTTACCGCAACTGTTCCACAAGTTTAATCGTAAATAACAGTGTCACAGAGAGCATCCCAGTGCGTTCTTCAGTTCGGCAGGGCTGCCCCCTTTCTCCTTTACTGTTTACTTTGTACTTGAAACACTTATGCCAAAGTATAATAAGACGTAAAGACGTCCACGGTTTCACTCTATGCAAAACCGAAATTAAGGTACTGGCTTATGCAGACGATATTGCCTACTTTTGCAGAGACAAGAAAAGTGTGACCAAGGCTGTTGAACTCACACGTAACTTTTGTGAGGTTACTGGGGCTTCAGTGAATTTAGAGAAGTGCAAAGGATTCTGGCATGGAGCGTGGGCCACGACGCCTGAACAATACGAAGACATACAGAGGAGTTGTAGTCCTTGCGACTATCTCGGAGTGCCCTTAAGGCACTTCCGGAACAGCAGGACCTACTGGTCTGGAGTGGCGAACGATTTGGAAAAGCGAACGAAAGGCTGGTCCCACAGGAATTTGTCAATTTTCGCCCGTTCCACAGTCTGTAACGTATTTTTGGCGGCTAAATTGTGGTACGTTCTACATTTACTGCATTGTGCCGGGACAAATATACAAAGGCTGCAGAGGGCGTTCGCCGTTTTTGTATGGAAATCTGTTTGGGAACCAATGCGTCGAGATAACTTGTTTCGCCGTGTACCTGACGGAGGGATCGGACTTCCACATATGTTTGTTCGCCAATTGGTTTCCCGCTTTCTTTTTCTAAGAGACCAAGAGCATCCCTTTCTTTGAGAAATAGTACAGAATAGACTGGCAAGCTCTCTTACTGACTATATTGTATCTTCGGGTGGATACCAAGAAACTGTACTGGTGGGATATTTAAAAGAGGTGGTCGAGGCATTTCAGTTTTTATCGGTAAGATTTACTAGAGACTACCTAACGAGTGTAACGCGGAAAAAGTTGGTAAGAGATCTTTTAAGTGTCCTGCTTCCTCTACCAATTTACCAAACGGTGACTGACGGTGGATTCAGTTGCGATGTCCTTTGCCGAGTTAAAAAGATGTGCATCCCGCCCGCAGCAAAAACTTTCTTCTTTCAACTACATTGTTTAGTATTACCTACAAAATCATGGCTCAGAGAAAAAGGTTTATTCGTTCCATGGTCAGAAAATTGTACGCTATGTAAATCGCCAGAAACAGTTGAGCACGTTTTCATCCACTGCTGGGATGCTGTATTTTTCTGGGATGTTCTGCAACGCACTTTAAAAAAAGATATTGATATCACTATGTTTACCATTCGTTTTCTACATGTGTCCTCTAGAGACACCTTCCCTAATGACCTTGTAATGCTGCTCTCATTACACAGCATGTGGAAGTCCCGTATGGACATTAGAAACGAGAACTTACACCCTAAGACTGTAAGACTTCATTTCATTGAACTTGTTACCCGCATCAAAAGTGTTTATGAAACCCAGACTGTTGTACCTGAATGGGTACCTTTATTTAATACTCTCCAACATTTAAAAACTTTTGATGTAAAAACAATGATGTTATAAGAAATTGACCTAAAAAAGTAGTCTGTATACTCATCGTACCCACTTCCATGCAATAAAGAAAAAAAATGTGCTCGTAGCCTAATGGGTAGAGCGTCGGGCTGGTGAGCACGAAGTAGCGAGTTCGATTCCCCGCCGTCGCGGAGCCTTTTTTATCGAATAAAAGGGGCATTTACCGCGCAGCCATTCAAATTCAAAACACGTGACCGTCATGTGACCGGAGCGCAGCGCCCTCTTTCGGATGCAGCACGAACCCTGTGGATGGATGGGGCTGAACCCTTTGAATCGGGCGGCGGCTTGCGCGACCTAGCCAGTATTTTTTAAGCTATTTAATTTACGAGTTACAAATCTAGATATTTAGTCTTAAAAGCTACGGTCCGTACGACGGAGGCGCCTCTATGCAACCGGGTGCACACACCTTCCGCAGAGAGGGTCGCCCAGTAGGGAATAGGAAAATATTCACCCTTCCCTTGACCTATGCCACCAGTCAGATAATCTCTTCTTGGTTATCTCCACCTTCCCCATGTCTATTTTCCCCTCACTATCCCTAAATCCCAGTGCGGTTGTTATATTAATAGGCTCTTCAGCCACTACAGGGTGAAGCCCCTTACAGTAAAGTACCAAATGTTCAGCCGTCTCCTCCTCCTCTCCGCAAGCTCCACACACGGTGTCTACCTCCTGATATCTAGCTCTATATGTCTTAGTCCGCAACACTCCCGTTCTGGCTTCAAATAGCAGGGAACTCCCCCTTGAATTATCATAGAGACTCTCTTTATCGATATCTGTTTTACACAACCTGTACATCTCCAATGCTGATTTTGTTTGCATACCGGCTTCCCATATACACGTGAGCGCCCTCTGTCGGACGCAGCTCGAACCCTGTGACATCACACGTGAGACGCCCTGAGCGCCGCAATTCAAGTCCTATAGCGCCCTCTGTCGAAGGAAGCTCGGACCCTGTGTGACATCACGTGGTTGTTATCAGATAATGACCGCAGCTGTCAACACCTGGTCTACCACGCTTGTGGTTTGAGGTCTGTGGTTTGTGGTTTGAGGACGTACCGCCTACCTCGGGAGGGGGCGGGACCCGGGCGAGCTCCGATTGGTCACTGGCCAACGCCCATGCCCTGTCATTGGTCCCTGGGATACGAGAGAGGGAAGAGGCCCCGCCCTGCGGCTCTGTGATTGGTCGGGGTTTGATCAAAGCCCCCGCACCCTTGGGGGCTTTGATTGACAGGTGTGTGAGCTGGTGCAGTTTTCCTACTACTGGACTGCTGGTTTCGTGCATGATGCCACCCCATGTGGTGATCCTGGAGACGGAGTGCCAGGCAATCGCTGCGCGGCCGGCGTCGTCTCTGGCAGCATCTGCATACACGACTTCGGCGCTTGCTAGTGAATCGATCGCCTCGAGGGGCTTGTCGGCCGCATGCTTGCGCCTTCCTTTGCGTTTTTTTCCTTGATTTTCGGGAACCGCTTTGATCGGGACGACGAGCTCGTTCTCCCATGGCGGAGATGGAGCTGGTATTGCTGGTGTGTTTGCGAGAAGCTCATGATTCTCGGGTTTGGTGACAATGATTCTGCCCGGTGGAGATCTAATTGTCCTCACCAATGACCATTTCCTTGGCGATGTCACGCAGAGTACTGATCTGTGCGGCAGCTTCAAGCTGTTCCACCGGGCTGAACTTTAGTAGGCCTGTAATGACTCACATTGCTTTTCTGTTGAGTATGACCAGCGCTGCTTCTTCTGTATTGGTCAGGCGCAGGTAATTCACACCGTAGGCGGCCTTGGACGCCAGAGGGGATCTTACGAGTATATTGAGAAAGCCCTCCTGGGTACCCCACGCCCCAGTGGCAATTTCCTCGAGAAGGTTGATGCCTTTGTTCCACTGGACCTTTTTTGTTTGAGCCAACTTGACGCGACTCCACATTGGTCAAAGGGAACGCCGAGAATCTTTAATGTGCCAGTAGACTCAAGGTTGGCGTCGTTAAGTTCAAAGAGAAAGGGGTGCTTGGGCTTGCGTCGTGTTTTGGAAACGACCATGTACGCGGTCTTCTCGGTGGAAAGAGTAAGTCCGGACCAGACCGCAAATGCGTTGGTGATGTCAAGGGCGCGCTGCATATTCTGCTGTTGGGTTTTGGCAGGGACCCTGGTAGTCCAGAGCGTGACGTCATCGGCATAAATGGTGAAACTGACGTCCGGAACATCTTGCAGAATGAAAGCCAGACCCACCATTGCCGTATTGAACAGTGCGGGAGAGATGACCGCGCCCTGCTAGATTCCTATGTTATTGTGCTTCCACTGGCTTCTGGTGCTGCAAACGACAACTTGGAAGGATCTGTCATTCAGAATAAACGCCTTAATGAAGTTGAGGAGCTTTCCCCGAATGCACCTATTTTAAGCCACCTCGATGACAGTCTTGTGTGGTATAGAATCAAAGGCCTTTTTGACATCTATAATAACGGCAATGACGGGTTGCGTATTAAACTGCGGTTTGATAAAGAGGGCGTGGTGAAGCATGGCGAGGCCTGTCCTGCGTGGAGAATCCTAGTCTGAGGCCGGTCTGCACGGGATGCAGCGGATTTCGGGTTTCATGGATCCACCAAAGCCGGGACTGAACCATGCGCTCAAAATTGTTACAAAGGCTCGAAGTTGGCGAGGTGGGTCTTAAATGTTAGACAGAGGTAGACGGTTCTGCTGGCTTGGGTATGGGGAGGTCTTTGGATTTTTTCCAGTCGGCCGGGATCGCGCAATCCAAAGCGTCGTTTTACATCTGCATAGCCATTTCATGATTTTAGTTGGCAGGTTCCGAAGGGCGGTGATAAAGATGCCGTCTGGACCAGGTGCCGTATTGTTCTTGGCGGACTCTAGAGCCTTGATGAGCTCGGCCAGCGTGAAGAGGGGCGTTCTCGGGTTCCTCGACGTTGACCCAGACTGGAGCGTAGATCTCATTACGAGTTGGCGTTGATTGCTGTGGGAAGAAGAAACTGCCAGACTCGTTGACTAGGTCCTCTTCTGACACTACGAGACGCAGGGTTAAATTGCTGCCAGTGTTGCGAACCATAGTCTTGCCCAAGAGGCCCTTGTAAGTACCCCAGACCCGGCGCAGGCCGGTGGTCTCGTTGAATGAGTTCACAATCCCCCCGTCGGGTGCGGAAGAGTTGCATAGTGCAACTCGCAGCCCTGGCGGTTGCCAGGTTGAGCTTGGCCTAGCGTCTAAGAGTTGTCTTTTCACTGTGCGTCATTAGAGCCGACAGTCTCGAACCCCAGAGATTCCTGAGGTGAAGATCCGGCGTCGGGGTATACTCCTTTATTGTTACTTGGACTTGGAAGGATAAACCACTTCCACGATTCTGCAGTCATATTTTTTGAGGTCGGGGCTCGATAAAAGAATGTAAAATAATAGTCCCCTTTGTCCTCTCCCGCCATGAGGCACTGCAGACTTAAAGCCAATTCTAATAAAAATGAATTGGATCAGATTTCTCAGGAAAAAGCCAATTGGGGACTAACTATTGTAAAAATAATGCTAGGCGTCGCCAAGCGAACGACCCAGGAAGGACCCGCTGGGAAGAGGACCCCGAGACCCCGACCCCCGTCCGATCCTGTACCGGAACGAAGAGGGTATGAGAGTGTTGCAAAGTGGGTCGACGAGGCCGCAAGGCGGAAGGCAAAGCGGAAGGTCTCTGAGGCTGCCCGTGTTGGCACGAAAGACATCCCACTTGATGAAGGTGACGGGTCTCTTGGGAAAAACTCTTAGCGGGAGGTCTATACCAATCGGGTGGTGATCACTTTCCAAGGGGTCACGCAGCGTCTTCCACCTAACCTTAAGGTATTGGTAGCGCACGTGAGATTGGGTAACGTGTTCGTTGCAGAGTCGTGTTGAGAGAGTCTGGTGTGAGCCCCTTTGTTGTCGTATAGTTGTAGGCGTAGTGCTTCGCACGTGACCTTGAGGTGTTTGCCTCTCGTGTTTGATTTCGTATCCCTACGCAGTGTGCATGGCGTTGAAGTCTCCTGCACCGACCGTAGGCGTCCTTCTGTCCCGTGTTCTGCGCAGCCAGGAGAAGTCGTTTTGGTTGAACCCGGGTCTAATGTACACGTTCATTACGTCCACGATTATGGATTTTAGTTTGAGTAGAGCTGAAACAATTTCGCGGTTGTCACCTTAGTAGGGAACCGTGTCGGGTTGTGTAGTATTTATGCAAAGTCCATAATGCCGGCAATGAAAAAGAAGCCAATGACGCGCTTGAAATACACAGGGCCGGGCACTCGCGCTCGGGAGGCTCCAAATGCAGAGACCATGACCAGCCGCCGACAGGTGTCGTTCCTTCTTTGAGCTTCAACTGCGGGCCCCTGGCCGCCGCTCGATCAGATATACTAAATTTTGGCGAACAAAGAGTTTTGTTAACGAACTCCGCGCCGCTGATGGGTGGTGGCCGACACTGGCAAGTACTAATTGATTTATCACCAAGTTTACTTCCTGCTCAACGTCCGAGCCTGTCCCAACATGGCGGCTGTTTCATTCCCAGCTCCCCCGCCATTTTTGCCAACGTCACGCACCCCCATACAGCCTTGGACGACATGGAAATCGAGTTCTATTAATTAGCTCGATGTTATTGAAGCGGACCAGTATTCAGCTCATCGCAAACGTGCCTTACTTATAAGCTTGCTTGACCAGGAGGGTTAGCGAATAGTAGCTACCTTTAACATGGCAGGCCCCACAGTGAACGAGAACATCAGAAAGTTTCACGTTTTATTTACAGGCTCTTGACGGTTATTTTGCTGCTGGTACGAACGTGGTCCTTGAGCGGAAAAAGTTTCTTAGTCGTGTCCAGGCGCCCGGTGAAAGCGTACTGGATTTTCCTAGAGTGCTGCGGCACCTCGGATCGTTTTGCGACTATGGTCACTCTCTTGACGAGCTAGTCGCAGAAATGTTTTTGGCGGAACTTAGATCATCAGAGGTACAAGATGAGTTGATCCGAGAGTCTGTGGGGGCTATCGCACCGAGCCTCGAACGTGCTGTCTCCCTCGCACAACAGTTCGAGCAGACATCTCGAGACTGCGATCTGTACCATTGATTAGCGTCTGGTTCGCGTTCTGATGCATCGCAGTTGTCCTCCGTTGATCGGGTAGTCGCTCCGCTCTCTCAAGATGGCCACTCTCCACAGCAGTTCGTCGCTAACCCTAGTCAAGATGGCGGGCGTCGGCATCCTGCCGTCATTTCCTACTCACCTTTCCACCAATCTCGGGTGCTCACCCGTACCTCGGACCGTCGTTCGGCGCGTGATGCGCCTCCTGGAGCGCCCACTTTTCTGCGCAAAGAAGTGCCATTTGAATTTAGTGGCAGCCGGCCCCAGCCCAGAGATTTTGTCCTGCTTCGAGGGCAACGTGTTTTTTTTGTGTGGCAAGTCCGGGCATTTCGTCAACGTCTACCGGAGTTACCCGCCTCCACCCGTCGGCAGCGATCGACGTCAACTAGCCTTGCCAACTGGATGTGGCCAATCCTTCGGGCGCCGGTACCAGCGTTCCGGAGCTGGTCATGCCAGGACTCCCATCCATGGCATCGTGACGTTCCCAAATTACGACGACGACCTACGACCCAGCGTGTACACGGTTGGGTCTTACGATGAGTCTCCGCAGCCAGCCAGCCGACGACGACAAAACTTGATTGCCGATGTACAGGTAAACGGCATCCCGATGTCTTTGTTAATTGACACTGGATCAGAAGTTTTTATGATCTCTGAACCAACCTTCCAGAAAATTACCAGGAATGGTCGAATTCAACTTATGAAACCACCGCGCACTTTGGTGCATTACCTTCACGGATCCGTCCCAGTCTTAGGCCGTTTTCATGCAAATGTCGTTTTCAACGATCGCTTCGCGACGATCCTCTTCTACGTTGTGAGCAAGGGACGTTCTCTCCTCGGCACAGACACCGTCCGTGATCTCAAGCATATCTTTGTCAGGGGTACAGCTGAAATGTTTTCTATTAATGCAGCTGACTTCCGTTCGGCCGACCTCGGGCATGTGAAATCGGCTGACGTCCCGCAGTCACCACGTACCGCGGGTTCCTCTACTTTACCATCACGGGTTCCAAGTTCATCTGGTGCTCCAAGTAGTCCGCTCACATAATTATTTTACAAGACTTCAGGTGCTCCTTCATCTGATACTGCGGAACGGAATCGAAAGTCTTCTTCGGTGAGTGATTTCTCTAAACTGCCACCTGGTTTCGAGGAATTTGAAGATCTTTTCAGTTCTGAGTTGAGACTGGTTAAAAATCACACTCATACATTCACTGTATGGCGCCATGTTTCACCAGTACAGCCAAAGCTCCGTCGTTTATCGCTCACTCTGCGTGATGCGATCACAGCAGAGATTCTGAAACTCTAGCGCCAAGGCGTCATCGAGCGCGTTAATGCCTCGGAATGGGTTTCACCTATTGTCGTAGTAAAAAAGCAATACGATGGAATCCAAATGTTTGTTGATTGGAGAGCGCCAAATCGAGCTATTGTCGTTGACCTTTTCCCACTCCCACATATTGACGAGTTGTTAAACTCGGTTCGAGGAGCGTCGCATTTTTCAAAATTGGATTTAGCATCCGCCTACCATCAGGTCCGCCTCGACCCTAATAGTCGCGACCTTACCGCTTTCGTGGCTCGTGAGGTGCTTTTACGTTTTAAACGTTTTGTTTTGGATCAGCTTCCGCACCTGCGGCTCTACAACAAGTAATGTCCAAAATCCCCAAAGACTATCCAAAGACTAGCCATGTCATTGAACATGGGTCAACCCAACAGGAGCACGATGTTAACCTGCGAGACGTACTCAAAAGAATCACTCAGGCAGGAATGAAATTAAATCGAGAAGTGTTTTTATGTTCATGAACTTTCTTTTTTGGGACATCGTTTGTCTGCAGAGGGCCTAGCACCCCTTCCCTCAAAGATAGACGCAGTCCTGAAGTTTTCAGAATTTTCAACACTTCTACCATCGACATTTCAAGTAGAAGGACGCCCAAGACGTAATACACGTTTACCGGAACGATTTAAAGGCTATGTCATGAATACCTTGGGCATTAGCTCATCATCCACAGCTCATGAAATCATAGGCATTTGAATCTTTGGACTATTTTTGTTTTTCTTTTGTTGAAACTTTCGGTAGAGTGTGAAGTGCAATTTTGTTTTTCAAGAAGAAGTAATATTTTCCTTCTTTTTTGTTTTTGTTTTCGGAAGGGAGGGAGAGAATAAATTATGTGGTATTTTCCTCTTTTTCTTGTCTCTGTTTTTTTTTTCTTTTGTCAAGGGAGGGAGAAAATATGTAGTATTTGTATGTAGTCCATATTGCCGCAAATGAAAAAGAAGCCGATGCCGCGTGTGAAATAAACAGGGCCGGGCACACGCGCTCGGGGTGCTCGGAATGCAGAGACCATGACCAGCAACCGACGAGTGTCATTCCTTCGTTGAGCTCCAGCGGCGGGCCCCTGGCCGCCGCTTGATCAGATATGCTACACGTTGCACTTGGGGAATTGATTTCCTGACGAGATTAAGCGTCGTGCATCAAACTTCGGCCTGTCTTAACATCTTCCTTTAAGAGTAGATATTATAATTGCGGGCCTTGACATCTTTGACACAGGCCTCATCTAGCAGAATTACGCCAGGGGCTTCCTCCCGGAGAAGTTCGAGTCAAAGCTTGAGCTTTGCGAACTTGGAATGCAGACCCCTAAAGTTTCACTGCAGGAACCAGGTCGTATGTTGTTTCTTTGGCTTTAGAAGAAACCTCTTGGAAATGTCTGAGATTGTCGGCGTTAGCGTTTATGTGGGTTGACTAGAGGGTAGACGAGTAGGCAAAGACTATCTACCTTATTTTCGAGGGTCGAGATTCTTGTCTCAAAGCTCTGTAATTGTTCCCTGGTGATAAAAGGTCCCGTGGGTTCCAAGACCCTCAGAGAGACGCTCCATGCGTTGGTGTTTCTGGGCTTTGGTTTCAGTGCAGGAAAGTGAAGCGGTGACGGTCAGCGGTGGGGAAGGAGGGGCAGACAACTTTTCTATTTGGGAGGCAGGGCCTCCGGAGCCTTCTTGTTTCTGGAGTTCCCTCTTATCTCCGCGCTGCGGCTGCGGTCGCAAACCGGGTTGCTGTCGCCATCTGATGGGAATCTTGCGTAGATGGCAGTCATTGCTCCTTGCTACGTGAGCACCACCAGTTACTGCATTTAGGTAGAAGCTTGCACCCCACGGCGGGGTCTTGCTCATGGCCGCAGCCGCCGCACCTGACGTTGTTCTCAGGGCAGACGACGGCCTTATGGCCGAACTTGTGGCGCTTTTGGCAGACGAGGGCTTTGGGCCTTTGCGAGGACACCTTGAAGGACTCACAGGCATAGCGTACGTATCTCGGAAAGGTCTGACTCTCGGAAGTAATGAGCACGGTTCTTCCAGATTAGCCGATAATCATGGCTGCCTAAATTTCTTGGGTTCTGCCCTCCAGCTCCTTCATCAGTGACTCCGGAATTTCGTCGTTATAGTGTCCCCTGAGGCAGATGACCCGATTCGTTTGGGCACTCGACGTGACGACATACGGCTTCATTTCCAGCGCCTTGCCTTTTTGCTCAATAGTACCAATCGTGAGGAGCTTATCAACCGCCTGCTGATTCCTGGCTGTGATGGCAATCGTATTTGATTTCTCGTTGACATAAACCGAGTATTCTTTTTTGTCGATGCGTGTTTGAGCGATGGCGTCTCTGATGTTTTTGGTGGCGATGTTAAAGACGTTTTCTTTACAGATGGATTTCAAGATGACCGTGTACTTCGGTGTTGATGACGTAGAGTCACTTATCTCGTTGGATCTCTGACGTCTCCCGCGCCTGCAGATTTAATACCACGTCTATAGAGGCTTTACATACGCGCCAGAGTACAGCCGCCATTGCTGACCTTTTCTTGTCTTACAGATATGTCGAGCCACTGAGGCGGGTGTTGACGAGCCTCCAGAAAGGCCAATGCTGGGGAGAAGGACACCATAGAATCTAAGATGGCAAAAACCTGGCCTGTTGTGGTAATCATCAAGTGAAGTGAACGGATAAAGTGGAAACAAAAATTGAAGGTCGGGTATGGCGGCGCCCATGCACAACTGCTGCAAAGTGTCAATACTTCTTTTGAGAGAGTTTGGCCAAACATTGGTTTGAATAGGCGAGCATCTCGGGCCAACCACAGGCCGCGAAACAGCCCCTAGCGGTGGTCGCGTGCTCTAAATTTGTGCCACGACTATACTTCGTTTCACCTTATGTGCGAGCGAAGGCAAAACTGGAAGCGCGAGCACGGAAGCTCCCTGCGTTCAGGCTTTGCTCGAGCGTGCGAGCTGGGGAGAAATGCAAAAAGCGCTGGTCTCGCGCTTCTAGCTTTGGCTTCGCTCGCAGGTAAAGTGAAACGAAGTATAATTTGAGCCGTGCCGAGCGGAACTCCGCGTCTCAAGACGCTCGCGCACCCCACCCTTTGCACTGCTTTCTTTCAGCCAGTCTCAGGACGCTGTTCTAGCAGTGCAGACAAAGGCATGGGCACGAGCGCGTGGCTTTGGAAAGTGCCTCCTATGCACGAGGTCTAGTACAAACAATAGCGTTTCGCTGAGCTAGGCTCACGCGCCTGTGCCTTTGTCTTCACTGTCGACATTTGTGAGATGGAGTAGAGGTCTCCTGATTGGTCGACGCTGTGTCACAAATTTAGTTTACGCTCTAAGCGTGGGGGGAATATTCGGCGCTGGCGGCGGCCTTTGCTCCGCCTATTGTCCAAACTCTCCTAATATACGGCTCTGCTTCTTTTCACCTTATCTTGTACCACAGCGAAGGCTAGAAGCGCGAGCCCACAGCGTTGGCAGCTGCCCTTGGTGCACGAGAGCGTGTGCCGCCGAGATGTGCTTTAGAGCAAGGAGCTCGCGCTTGTAGCCTTTCCTGCGGTACAACACAAGCTGAAACAGAGTATAGCCACACCTTTTTATTTTTTCCTGTCCTCGTTCATGAACGTTATGTGTTGCTGACTCGCTTCGGCGCTGGAGCTGCCTGAGAGAACTTCGCTACCACTAGCCGACGAGTGTTCCATCGAGTTTTATCGCTTGTATTATTAGAAAGCGGCCTTGTTCTGCATGTATTTATTAATAGCCGCCTTGCTCTACTCGGCAGTAACTGGCCGGTTCTGGACATACTCGTCAATAGCGGCCTGGTTCTGTTTGAAAATCAAGAAATGCTGCCTTGTTCCTCGTGTATTTCGTAAAATTCGAGAGTTCTCGCTCACATTTGGAGTAAGCTGGCAGTTCTTCGTCCGGAATAGTGTAAAGGAGTCCTACCTTCTCAGTAGGTGTCTCCTAGGGGTTGCTTTAAGGCATGTAAGGTTGGGCCGGATTCGCCATGCTCTTGCTTCTTGGGGGGTCCCAGGATCTTGCCAAGAGGGTTGGCTTGTGAAAGTCCGTTGTTGTCCACTGTCCCTCCGGAAGCGGGAAAACCCGCTCATAGACAGGGAAGGGTAACGGTGGTCGTTCAGCCAGCGGGCCCCAAAAATGGGGGACCAGGGCCGAGTTGTTAGAAAACGCTTACAAGGCGACGAGGCTTAGCAAAGACAGAGCGGCGCGACTACGGAGAAGGAAGTGACGTCAACAACGCAAAAAACGCAGATTGGATGTTTCTTCTGCGGGAATTCGTCATCAGCGACTCTCACTAACCAACATCCAATCTGCGTTTGCTGCGTTGTTGACGTCACTTCCTTCTCCATAGTCGCCGTGGGAGTCCAAAAAGCACAACATAGGTCTCCAGGATTCGGAATCGAACGCTGCTCAGCTCGCGAGCGGGTGGCTCTCGAATGAATTCTGCTTCCCATCAATGTAAATAAGACCAATGTCAGACTGTCAAATTTGACAGTGTTGGTTTAAGAACTCTAAGCTTCGTGACTTTAAGCTGTGCTTTTTACACCCACCATCGAAGTTGCCGTTCGCAGTTGGTAATAAATAGCTGGCGGCCATAGCTGTGTGCAGGACTGCTGAGCGCGTGCTGATGTCGAGCTTCCGCAGTTCTTTTGGAACGTGCATTCCGCACCCTCAAGATTGCCGGTCTTAGCAGCCTATTAATGTGGGCTCGTTCAGAGCATGCGCTCTAGACATCACCCACAAATATGGCGCCCAGTGAATACTCCTTATAGGGAGTATTCACTGGCGGCCATAGATGTGTGCGTTACTACTGAGCGCGTGCTGACGGCGAGCTTCCACAGTTCGTTTGCAACGTGCATTCCACACCATCAAGATTGCCGGTCTTCGCAATCTATTAATGGGAACTCGTTCTGAGCATGCGCTCAAAACAGCACCCACAAATATGACGTCCAGTGAATACTCCCTATAGAAAGTATTGTAGACGTCTCCTACATGGACGTGGTGAGAGAAGATAGCGGTCGCACTGGGATTGCATGGCACTCTCCTACTCGCAACAAGGCGAACCATCGGTTCACATAAATCGCAAGAAGCACTTGCACAGCGGAACTCTTTGCTATTATGTTCGCCACAGACCGACTCTCAAGAAGCGGTGCGGTCACTTCGGCGCTCGACCTCGTGCAACACCACAGTTGCGCAAATTAGAGAACTTGTTCGCCAGGCCGGGCCTGACAGCCGATCATCATCGCGTGGAATCCTACCGCAGGCATCCCGGGGAACGAGAGGGCGGACGAGGCTGTTACAAAACAGCCCAAAAAGGGAGCCAAAAACAAGAAGTAACAAAAAAATTCTAGTTTTTACTTCTTTTTAAGCTTGCTTCACGCCTAAGTGACTAATCCAGCAGAAATTTGAAGGCTTTATCAGATTATGCCCAATAGGGACTAAGGGGGGGGGGGGGGGGGGGGTTCGCTTTGCATGCAGGTTGGCGCGGAGGACATAAAAGAGCGAGAGGGCAAAGGGATGAGGAATATAAGGAAACGAGGAAAACTTCTGCCAGGAAGAATCAATTTTTGCGGGTCGGGGTTTAAGGCCCGTTCACATATTTGCGTTTGACTACGATCGACTCCGGCACAACCGGTTTTTAATCCTATTGTAACGGCTCACGACCGGCAGCGCTGCTGGAGAGCTGTAAGTAAACCATCACAAAAGGCTTAAAAACCGGTTTTGTGCCTTTGCGGTCCTAAATAGTCGCAAGTGTGTGAACGGGCCTTTAAGCTCAGACTACAGCCAAAACTACAAGCGCGAGCTAGACCGTACTCCTGGCTTTCAGACGTGCCTTCCTAGCGCGAGCGCTCGTTCTGCGGAAAAATGTTTCAAAGCCATGACTTCGTGCTCTCGTGCTTGTTGCATTGGCTGCAGTATGGAGAATATTCACTATTCACTGATGGCCATAGCTGAGTTTGCGGCTGCTTAGCGCGCGCTGATGGTGAGCTTCCGAGGTCATTTTGCAGCGTGCGTGCCACACTACCAAGGTTGCAGGCCTTAGCAGCCTATAAATCTAAGCCCGTTCTAAACATGCCCAATGAACAGCGCACTCAAATTTGGCGTCCAGTGAATATAGTGACATCCACGGCGAGGCAAATTTTGCTTGTGACGTCACGGACAGGAAGCATATTCCTGTCTGTGATGTCACACTATACAATATATAGAAGCAATATTTGCTTTTTCACTTTCAAACACCGAAAGCATGACGTGAACAATAAAGGATTTTGAAATTTATTACATGTCATCTCATGGCGAACGATCCACATGTGAAAACTGGGTTCTCGCTAAAAACACGTTCATGGAATCGCTTGAAATATCTGTGCCTACCCTATTGAAAAAGACCAATATGAACTCGGCTTATTGGAAATATTGCATTCCGATGAAGTTCATGAAAACCAATAAAAACTTATTGTTATTCGATTAACCCAAAACGCACTATGTGAATTCATATTCGAGCACAATATCCCGATATAACTTGCGGTTATTGGTATACAACACGATATCGGAGAACAATACCCCGATATAATACGCGGTTATGGGAATAGAATACGACATCGCGTGCACATTGGTGACCGACGTGGACATACTGTACGGCCACACGACATATAAATATCGGTCGTCGATCACAGGCCCAAAGGAGAATCCAATATCATATCGCGTGCATATATATCAGAACGTATACCAAGTTACCAACGTGAATTACGTCGGCATATACCGCGGACTAAAAGGAAACTTAACACGATATTGAACGTTTGTGAAGCAAAATGAAGATATCGATATGCCAACATATACGACATCGCGTGAATAATATCGTAAAACAGCAAGAGTTACCATACGGCAATACGAGAGAGAATGATATTGGAGGTGGATACACACAGAACACAAACGTTCTGCGTTGCGAACACATTAACATTGATCGAAAGTGCAAGTATGTACGGCCGGTGGTACGGCACACACTCCACGCAGCCTTGCGCGCTTGAAATTCTAGACTACCACCAAACCATTCAGAATAACTAGCAGGAACACCCGCGACCTACCTTTTAATGAAAAAGTCCAATAACGACGTGCTTATTCGAGTGATCATTTTCCTACAAATGTTTATTCCAGGTTTTTGTAATGCCACAAAACTTGATGGGAAAACGATAAACCCAACGTACCGCGATACACTTCGATGTTGCAACACGACATCGCAATACAATAAGAAACTGTCGGTGTTGCGACACAACATCGAATACGATATCAACACGAAGTTACCGATGGCGGGATACAACATCGAACACGTTATACAATAGAAAGTTTTCGGTGTTGGACACAACAATGAACACGGTATACAATACGAAGTTACCGGTGTTGGGACGCAAATCGAACGCGATAAGGGACAATGTCGGTTCGCTCGATAAAATAATGAGTGTGAATAGGTTTGACAGGTCACGTGCATGTAGTTGCTTCTTACGCTCACATTTATCATTAGTGACCCACCTTTCTGGGTTATCCTAAGTCGTACACAAAATCCACGACAACATGCGAGCACATTCCACCCACCCCTCTTCGTCGCTTGTTTCGCGAGATTCGCACACGGTAAAAAAACGACGTGAAAAATGCGTGCATATGCGCCATCAAACGATACCTTGCAGACTCAGTTCTTGAGAAGATAAGTTTCCACCGTCAACCCGCGCGCGCGCCAGCTCGCGCTTCGTAGAGAGCGAGCCTGCGCTGTAGCCGAGCCAGCCGAGCCGCCGAGCCTGGCCGAGCATGCGCACTGCGCAGCAGGCGCCCCTCGTCGGGCGAGCGGCGGATGGCAGTTCGTCGCGCTCTTTGCTCGTGGGCTCCAAGCATACTTGGGTAGTAATTCAATTACTGTAATTGAATTACTGTAATTTAATTACTTTTCTTGGTAATATCCAATTGTAAATAATTACTTTTGGCTAAGAGGAATTGTAATAGTAGTTTAATTACTTTCTAGTGCCAGTAATTGCAACATTTCAGGCACAATTACAATTACTTTTGCAAAAGCTTGCGGCGCCGACGGAACCTCTCTAAAAGTCTCAGCGCTCGCACAAGCGGCCTTGCTCTCGGTGAAACAGTCACACACAGACACAAACTCACACTCACGCACATCATAAATAGCGTCGCATTGTTTGTTGTTTTGTTGCTTACACTGCGGGCTTAGAGACAATCCTCTTTGGAGCCTATCTCAACGGCGCCGTGCAGCGCCATCTGCGGTGCAAGAAGAAAACAATAGTGTGCATATGCCAAAATATTGAAAGAAAAAAAAATTGAGCTTCATCTTTCAGCCGAGGTTGGAAATTTTAATTGTCTTTGAAGTTACTTTTCTTTCTTTTTTGCCAGTTTTTTTACGCCCCTCTTCCAGTACGGTCGCATATGTGTATATTTGTATTATTTTCAAGTTTATTTCGTGTTGGGTTTACTTCGGATATTATTTGCATAAGCACTCTGGAGATTGACCTCCAACTGAGAATATTGTCACCAATGATTCGGGAGCCCCGATTTGGTACTTATATATTTCTGAGCCATTATAATTGCAACTAAAAGTAAATGATTTACAATACCATTATTTTATATGTGAATGTGGTCGTATTTGCGCATGTGGATTTTACTTTTATATTCACACTTGTAAAAAATTCCAATATGAATATATGACACTTGTACTATTTGAGCGTGTTGGTGCTTTTTAAAGATTTAGAAAGTGGAGACACATAAGAGACGATACAGACAGGACAAACTTTCAACTTCAACAACATTTATTTTCGCCCTCAAGCCCAAACCCCGCCCGCTCCGTGGAAGTTCGGGAAAGGGAAATCAAGGGGGAAGGAAAGGAAGCGGAGGAAGTGAGGAGGTTGCCAAACGAGGAAGGGAGACGAGGGAAGGGGGCTCGAGTGGATGCGCGGGATAACGGAATGAAAGGAAAGGCCGCTTCTGCCGGTGACCTTGTCGCCTCGTCTAGTCAGTCAGCGTTCCGCTTCCATTGTGGGCCTCAGAAAGATAATCTCCTTTCTTGAGAGCGAAATAGAAGGAGTGCTTATGGTTTGCGGGCTTGTCGCCATCCAATAGGCCTCAATTATTTCTCTCCCGACTCGCTCGCAGTGGCCTCCCATATCGTGCCGGCGAAATTAGGAGCGCAGCCGGAACATTTTCTCCCGTGAATGACGATCGGGTGCTGAGAATCCGAGGCAGCTCTTTCGGCGTCTATTTGATGTTCTCGGAGTCGGTCGTTAAGGCATCGCCCCGTTTGCCCGATGTACCTGGCCGCGCAGGACAGGGGGATCGCGTACACTTTCTTCGTCATGCAGGCGGTGAACTTGCTTGCGTGTTTTTTGGTGCAGCTGGGTTGTGGGGGTCCCTCCCTGTTGACGACCCTACACATGTCGCCGAGTCTCGATTTGCACGTGAAAAGCACTCTTGTGTCATATTTTGAGGCGAGAGCTTTTAGGCGGTGAGATGTTGTGTGGATATATGGAATGCAGGCTGGTCTTCTGGTGACGGGTGCAGTCTCGGGGGTTGGCCTGGCCCGGGGGTTTGTAGCCAATTTTTGCGAGGTAGCGAAAATCAAATCGGTAGTGTAGCCTGCCCTCCGAAGCCGTGCGCACTGTTGGCTTAGGCTGGCCTCCCGTTGGTGTGCGCAGGACTTTGTGCACGCCGCGGAAAGCAGACACCTGACTATGCCGGATTTTACGTTTTTTGAGTGTGCGCTTGAGAATGGAAGCACCGGCTTGCTTGTGCGCTGTTGGAAAGACCACCATACTCCTTTTCCGGAAGGTTGTAGGCGAACCTCAAGGAACTGCAGTTCTCCTTCCGTAGGGTCTTTCCTCTTGAATGTTAGGTGCCCGGGCGAGGCGCTGAATGCTTCGATGATAGCCTCCGGAGTTGCGTGGTTATGGTGAATTATTAGATAATCATCGACGTACCTGAACACTTGGCAGTCCAGGGATTTGGTTTGCAGATGTCACTGGATGCCTCGGTCTACCACGGAGAGATAAATCTCGCTGAGAGTCGGGGCCAGACACGATCCGATACAGACTCCAGCTTTTTGGATGAACACGTCCCCGTTGTACTCGACCAGTGTTGACCGGAGGTAAAGCTGGAGAAGTTCCAGGAACGCCTGTGATGATACACCGCAGTTGTTCTGGAAGGCGGGAAGCCCGTGCTCCTCGATGGCGTCGGCGACACACTGCACAAGGAAAGGGACGTTCAGACTATAATACATGTCCTCCACGTCCATAGAGAACATCAAGATGGGCTGCGTCGTCTCGTGGAGGCGGCTGATCGTGGAGACTAGCGCCTGTGAGTTTTGAATCCTGAATGGCTGAGGTGGTGTGAGAATCGAGAGGTGGTTCTGGAGGTGCCTGGCGAGATGCTTCTGCCAGCACCCATTTTCCGAAACTATGGATATTAGGGGAATTTCAGGCTTGTGGGTTTTTGCTGAGAAGAATACTGAAAGACACTGTTTGGAAGGGGAGCCCACGGAACTCTTTAGCTTCTGCAGGTTATTTCTCTCACACAGTTCTTTCACCTTGGCTCGGAGTCCACCCGATGGTCGTCTTCCCACTTTGACGAAATTCTTGTTTAGGGCAGTGGAGACTTTTTCCTGGAAGGTTCCCCGTTCGAGAACAACAAACTCCCCTGCCTTGTCTGCCTGCAGTAGAGTGAGGTCACGAGAACTATGGGAGGTCACTGCGAGCGAGTTGGGAGAGAAATAATTGAGGCCTATTGGATGGCGACAAGCCCGCAAACCATAAGCACTCCTTCCATTTCGCTCTCAAGAAAGGAAATTATCTTTCTGAAGCCCACAATGGAAGCGGAACGCTGACTGACTAGACGAGGCGACAAGGTCACCGGCAGAAGCGGCCTTTCCTTTCATTCCGTTATCCCGCGCATCCACTCGAGCCCCCTTCCCTCGTCTCCCTTCCTCGTTTGGCAACCTCCTCACTTCCTCCGCTTCCTTTCCTTCCCCCTTGACTTCCCTTTCCCGAACTTCCACGGAGCGGGCGGGGTTTGGGCTTGAGGGTGAAGATAAATGTTGTTGAAGTTGAAAGTTTGTCCTGTCTGTATCGTCCCTTATGTGTCTCCACTTTCTAAATCTCTATATGGCACATTTATATTTGACTGGCTAACAAAGGTCTGTCAACATAATTTTTTCTTTAGCGATCTGGCATCTTCCAACATATGAAAAAATTTAATATTATTTATTAAAAAAATATAAAAACGTAGTATTTAATTGCCCCATACTGTCAAGTTCTATCATGACTTTAACAAAATTCATAAAAAGAAAGTACAATATGTGAACATTGGAGTAAGGAATGAACAAAAACTTTGTATTCTATAGACCGACACGCTGTTTACAAACAAGCCCGCGTTTGCCCACACCAGGTGTGGGCACTGCGCATGCGCAGAAACTGAAGTCGCGTGAAGCGTTGCGTCTGCGCATGCGCAGTGCCGTCGACAGCGCCACCGTAGCTGCGTGACGTCAGGGCCGCGTGTTGGTCTATACAACTCGTTTCAAGTTATATGGCCCAAGTCACGTCGTTCTCAGAAATAAGTAATTGTGAAGTAATTGCATTACTTTTTAAAAGTAATACGTAATTGTAATTAATTAATTTCACGTAGTAGTAATTGTAATTGTAGTTAAACCACTTTTGAAGCAAAGGAATTGTAATCGTAATTAAATTACAATTTGGAA
Organism: Ixodes persulcatus; assembly: GCA_013358835.2. Lineage (NCBI taxonomy): Eukaryota > Metazoa > Arthropoda > Arachnida > Ixodida > Ixodidae > Ixodes > Ixodes persulcatus. The sequence continues at coordinate 505,573 of JABSTQ010011055.1, forward strand.
ATAATTTACCCATGTATGGCTCCAAGCGAAACCAACACACTTTAAATCGCTTCGAAAGGTACGTATACACGACTTTCCTGGAGTGGTTTGGTATACACGGATCAAAGTAAACACCGAAGGACAGAAAGCAGACATGAAGTTTTGAAATCGCAGCTTATTTAAACTCACGTATCCCCTGTTGAAATCCTCTAGCGGTGCTCTGTTGCAGGTGTCATTTTGACTGCGTGTACTCCAAGGTAACATCAGTCAGTGTTCACACTCGGGTAGCTTCGCGATCTTGTTATCTCATGTGCGAAATAGACGTGGAAACCAGATGTAGAAACTAGCGCCGCGTCTCTTTCGGTTATTCATCCTCCAGCCCCCTTGCTTCCGGCGTGCTTGCCGCCGCAACCGTTCGACGCATTGGATTCGCGGACTCGTTCGGAGAGGCGTCGTTTGAAGCTGTCGAGCTGCCGAAGTGTTACCGGAGTCACAATCGACGCTCGGCTCTGAGCTCGTACTTTTTTCCTCCCGGGTAGACTATGAGTGCCGACAAGTCATATGTGGTGCCGACTGGCGCCGAACGAAAATGAGAAACGCTAGCCAGTGAGTCAGATTTCTGTGACGCCGCCCAACTGCCCTGCTATCGGCTGCGCAGAGAAAATGGTGTCAAGAAAACGGCACGCGTTGTTTTATCTTCCCGTCGGCCATGTTTTACCTCCGTCAACGCAAAGTGAATCGCGGCTTTCGTCGGTTGTCTCCCGATTATTGTGCCTTGATTGTAGATTGTCTCACTACAACGGAGCCTCTTTGGTGTAATCTTATTCTGATGATCGTTACATCTTGCTTTTTCGTCTTGGCTAAACACTTCTAGACGACCTTCTACACATTGCACTCTTTGTCGACATGTCGCTGGTGCTTGAGACAAATTGGAAGTTACTGTCTGCTCTCTGCTTGGTGCACATATTTCATGTTCAACATCAGGTATCTGAAGGAGGCACCATGCACCCTGGAGTTTGTTCAAAGGTACCTCAACATACTGTATTAGAGCGCCGTTTTTTGTGTTGTAGTTTTATACAAAACCAAATTGCACTTTGTTTTCAATATGCCCCATAAGTGTTCACTACAATTAAAGTTACAATGAAACATTGGCCACAAGAGGTGACTCGGAAAACGTGGCCGAAAAATTCGTCGCATAATTTTCTCGATGGGTTGTTTGGATGTTTACGAATTTTCTTGTGAATAATGAGTGTTATGCACATATGTTTCTTCTACTTTTCGTACAGGTACTTCAGTTAGATAAACAACAGCAAAGGCATGAAAACAGTCTCATGAGGTCACACCAAGAATAACGGCATTCCTGCCTAAGTCCCGAGTCTTGTAAACGAACTTCATTGAACATAATGGTACAATCCCTTTTCTTAACTTTTCCCTCTGAAATGTTTGTTTTTGTTGTTGTTGTTGTTGCTGCTGTTTTGTTGTTTGTTTTTTTTTGTAAAAAGGTAGTAAAACGTTTGAATACCCAACGTTTTTTTTTTCTTTTCGAAAAAGGTTAGTGCAACGTTTAAATACCCGAACGATCCTAAATGATATCTGTACTAGACAATAGGGTGTCTTAGGGAATTGAATTCAAGGGCCGTGGAACTCTCGGCTCAAGCCCACCTGGAGCAATTTGTTTTTCTTTTTTATGACATATATATATATATATATATATATATATATATATTAGTTTTAACTTATAGACGCGTAATTTACACACTAATTCCCATTCAGAAGCACTTTTATTCGCGCTCTGTGGCTCTTTAATGCTTGCAATAGCCTCTCGGTGAGATATTGCAAGCTCTGCAAAGGGAGGGGCATCTTCCCACCCTTTGCAGGCTGTAAAGCTGTGGCTTGCACAGCTCTAGCAGGTCGCACCTCGCTCACTGGCTTCATCACGAAGCATAGGTGCTGCATGAGTCGCGCCACACCGTGAGGCTTATACGGTCGGGACCCTGCACCTGAAACGCTGATCTTCATCACATTTGAAACGCATTTTTATTACTTTTGTGTTGAGTTGTCAGCATTTTTGGTGGTGAGGAAGCAAGCTGCAGCGACAGCAAAAAAAAAAAAAAGGTTGAAAATAGCTTTCACCAAGAACCTATTACGAGCACTAAGAAGCCACTGAGGGTAATTAAAACGCTTCTAAAGGTGAATTAGCGTATGAATTATGTGCTTGTGCCTCAAAAATAGAAAAAAAACAAGTAAAATATAATTAATAAGGATAAAAATATACACCAGGAGGACTTAAACCAGAACTACGCAGTCTGTAAGTTTGAAATTCGGCACCTTAAACCACTCGGTCACCATCCCAATTTTATTTCCAGGTCGTTTATCGAGGTATATGAGCAGAATGTAAGGGCGCAAGTGAGCTGGTGTTTATTAAACATTTTAGTGAAAAACCCGAGACTGAAGTAATGACAGACAACAACAAGGAAGAGAAGGAGAACTTTAGTGAAAAACCCTAGACTGAGGTAATGACAGACGACGACAAGGAAGAGAAGGAGGTATATGAATTTAGTTTGCAGCTGTTGGCTGCAAGAGAGGTTGCCTTATTTTCATTTACTTGACTATTCCCACCAAATATTACAAGTGACCAAGAATCGAACCTCATTTGACGACCGAGGCGCTGTGCTTGCGTCAAAGCAAACTAGCCTGGCTTGCTGGGCTTATATTTTGTTTCCTCACCCGTGTAGGATTCGGTTGTCGCTCATCAAAAGAAAAAAAAAACTGTGGCTAAGTCTGACTTGTTCTGGTGTACAGGTATCCTTGGCAGGAAACTCTGCTAAATGAGGCAAAATATAAATTCATTTTTTTTTTGCGAAGATTCATTGTTTTAGTATGGTGACCTACACCATTTGACTAAGGTGAAACAGAGAACGAGCCTCTCCACCTGGGTTTGTTTTCATCTCTCGCAGTCACTGTATCCTGCTTTTTGTGGTCTTGTATCAGGCTTCTGTGGCTCTGTCCGGCCAAAGCATCTGTGTTAGCTAAGGCTGGGTTCTTTAGGATATGTGCAGGTATTCTTCGCAGCAAATGGCTGCCAATCAGGAACACGAGTTTGTCCTCGGCCACCAAGAGGAAGTATCTTCAAGGTGAGCTATTGCCCGCCTATATGAGTTTCAGCATTCGTCAAGGAGCGCGAAATCAAAGCGCGGGGGTTCACCATTGCAAAATGTTGACTCTGAATCGCATAGGGAGTAAGCTTCACAAAAGTATCCACCTGCCTTAACAGGTGAAACCAAAACTTAAAACGTGGGTTCCATTCATCCACGTGAGTGGATTATGTGCCTTGTGGCCCTAGAGAGGGGGAAAAAGCAGGTTTGAATCTTAAATCTCTGTTGCGTTATGTCCCCGAAGTATATGACACCATCTTGCGCACAAACTAATTGGAGAATATGACACCGTCTTGCACACACACTAATTGGATATCTTTCCGACACCTTTCTCTCAGATACCCGAGATGAAATCTGGGGCTGTAACTTCGTCATTTCAAGAGGTACGTGAGCGTTTTATATCCTGCTGTATGAATGTGAAATAGGGGTAATGAATTCAAATGTGCATGTGGAAATTTTTGTTTACTTTGTGGTGAACGACACTCTGATCCTTGAATGAAGCTTTCTAACATAGCTTTAATATGCTCGCTTGTGGACGTGTGCATTCTGCCCTAATGGCAAACTTTTGTAAACAATTGGGAACCTGCCTTGCCAATGTAGTTTAGATATTACTATCCTAGCAACTCTAATTCCTTATACACACACTGATCGTTAACGTGTTTCCACAGTTCCTGAGTGGAAGTAGCAGATCTATGGACAGGAGTCAATTATTTCAGAAAAGGTTCTGCAATTCTCAACGGAAAAATTAAGCTACAAAAAACCTGAAACTTTCGTAACTGAACATGTTTTGCAGTTTTGAACAAACGGTGGACGATTGTTAGATGCAGTAGCAGCGGTATTATAAAGAAAGTTTGTATACATGCCTTGCACGTTACGTCACGCTGCGATGCTCCGCCCCCCGCCGCCATTACCCGGTACCCCGCGAGCGCCTCCCTAGTCTTCGGTATGGCCCGTTTCGTTCAGCCGTCCAATATTTACGTCGTTTGACAGCATCCCATTTAATTTATTGTTCTGTTATTACTTTGTTTATTGTCTAAAGTCACACGGTCGATAAACGAGTGTATTTAGAGTATTTACGCGACGCCGTCGGGCGAAAGATGCCGTCGTCGCTAGAGGGAAGTGGCCGCTTCGCGGTGGCTATATCGACGTCCTCGTTGGTCTCACAAGAGTCAGATATGCGAAAGGGTTGGAACTTTATTTGTTGCTACCCGTTGTGTTACGCGTTATGAAAAAAGACTCCGCTCCCAATATGTGCCCTCCATCTTTAACAAACTGCCCGATTGTGTCTTCAAAAGTACCACAAGAAGAAAATTGAGAAAAATGATGATCAACTTCAGATTGTAGCCTGTCTCAATCGCCATGTTTTTATTTTCGCATATAGTTGTCTTTTTTTTTCTTTTTTGTGTTCGTGACTTTATTCAGTTCCCAGCCTCGCCGTTCGGTTGCCGGGTCCTGTCCCACAAGCCTCCTTTGGCTTGGACAGACCCGCATTTCTACAGTGATATTTCTTATATGTGGAATAAAATTATTAATAATATTATTATTAATGTTATCATTATTTATGCCTTCAATTATCAATAGAGACATTTTCAACAACAATTTGTTATGGTGGAGAGTCGGCGCATCGAATGCTCCTCTTGTTCACATTGCGATGTTACGCCATCATCCAGGTTACCGGCGCCTTCCAACAAAAAAACACAATCGAAAACATTCTTACCTTTGATGAAGGGGAAGCTACAGACCTGTGAGTTGCCGTTAGCAGCCACGTCGGCTCTGCTGATACTCGTAATCCACATGCTTCTTCGCCTTTTCGACTGCTAAAGCGTTTGCTGACACTGGCGCGTAACCACTTTTGGCTACCTGAAAAACCTTAAGTTGCTGAAGGTGTCGCGATCGCGATGCTCGTTTTCTCGTCTTATTTTCACCGGCAGAGAGGCAAGGCGGAATCGCGGAAGGACGCTCGCCGTACTCGGCTGGGTACAATCGCTCTGATGGTTTCAGCTTGGGTGCGGAGCCATGGCGCCGTCTATTCCAGCACGCAATATTGATGACATACGTGCAACGGATGTATGTTTTGGCTGCAATTTGAACTACAATCACATTGATATGATTCATATGGTTTCACAAAGTGTAGTGATGATGATGCTTCCATGGTAATAGATTATGCACAATGGTGCCAAGCTGTGACTTAGGCCTCTCAGTTAGTTTCCTGATGTGCAGGATATCTTGGCACATGTTGGGTGGAAACTAGGGGTGTCTGAATAGTGATTTGTCGAACCGAATCGAATATATATAAAATAGTTAGGGGATCGAATCGAATATGAATAGAACAGTGACAAAACCGACTCGAATAGTTTTTGGGTACTTGGTACACGGTTTACAAGGGTGAAAACTACTAGAATGAGGTGGGAATAAATAGCAAAAACAAGAACTATGCAAGTGTGAGTTAGCTTACTACAGCAGGGCCCTGGCAACACGCAAACTGCGGAAACATAGAAATCATGCGAAGGAAACCGCTCGAGAACGGTGTGAGAAAAACCAGGAAACCCAACAACGTCAAACGCCGAAATTAGGTTATAGGGTATCACTGATAGAAGACAGTTTTAAAATAAAAATAAAAAAAATATATTACTTCTCTTCACATACCTTTCCACAAACCACACGGGGACAGAAGCAGTTGGGGCGTGAAATTCAGAGTGTGTGCTACAAGTGTCGCGAGAAAGACTGCCAGGGCCGGTTTGCTCATCTTGCGGACGCGGCTGCGGCTGCGGCCAAGAGGGATTTTTCTGTCACGTGACCAGCTCCATGGTTACAAGGAAGTACCTAGCGTTCCTGCCTAATGGCGGAGAAAGCCGTATCGCTTCAAGCACAAAAGCATAACTTCGCTCGCAGATACTGACTGCAGGGACTTTCAACTGGGGTCCAATTGACCACTCCTTCATACTGTAGGAGCGGCAGGTAAAGTTACAGGCAGGGAGGGTAAATATAAGCCAAAATAAAGAAAAAACCACGCGAGATAAAAGCAGTGGCAGTATATTTATATACTTGCGCCAGCGCCGGCGGCTCGCGCTTTTTGCCGTGGTCGAGAGGTTAGAGCGCCGTTACTTTACGTCGCGGCGTGAAAGTACCGGGTTCAAATCGCGCCAGAAACTTTCTGTTTTTTTTGTTTTTTTTTTGTATTTGACTGCACTCCCACTAAGACAAGGCCCTATGAGCTCTATAAAATCACTGGGCGGGTAGTTCTGACTCTCCAGTTCGTTATTCATGACCTCGGAAGAGCGCATACATGTCTCTGGCTTTTTTTACCAATTTCCGCCACGCCTCCGGCATCTGCCGTACACTCCGCGGAAAGTTGACAATATCTTCTCATGCCCGTCTCTTCGTTCGCCAGGTAACTGTGCTGCTGAATTTCTCTAGAATTTGTTGTTTCTCTTTTTCAACTGCTCTAATTAATTCCATTTGTTGAACCAAATTCATTTTAGGTGTTTGCGTTAGAGAGATAGTTTGCGATGTCGACGCCTGATTCATTTTTGAATTCGGTTGTGATCGTCTGCTATTCTAACTAAAATTCAACAAGTAATGTGTTAATATTACAAAACGACTGCCACAGCAAAATGTAAAGAGTAAAAATATACCTTTTATCACATTCCATGCAAGTAAAAGTATGATCTCTTTTATTTCAGTTTTACTACTTTCTCAGACGTTTGACTTGCTGCCTTGGCTGTAGGATTTCGCTCAACCAATACATCAAGAGCTGATAGTCTTTTTTTTTCTTTTTGCTTATTTTGTGGAAGTTTTTTTTGTTTTGTTTTTAATTGTCACAACTGCAGTTTTTATTAGTACTAAATAGGCGTCTCCTGTTATTGAAAGGAGTCGTAGCAAGAGCGTTGTATATTTAAAAACACAAAATTGTAGTTGCTGGGGAAAGGATGCTTGTTTCGGCTCCGTTTGTGTGCACGCCATACCGATGTTGTTACCTTGGTTTCCTTTTAATGTGCATTATGAAACGATTGGATTAGCGCTTTAACTTGCCTTGATGGTTTTTTTCTCTTCCCGGTGTTTCAATTGAACAGGCGGGACTAACAGTAAAAACAGTGTAAAGCGCAGTAGCGCAAGTGGATGATTCGTAAAAGGATCACAAATAAAAAGTGAGACACGCGCAAAATACACCCAAAAAAAATGTTCCTAGCGCGATTTGAACCCGGAACTTTCACGCCGCGACGACAAGTACCGACGCTCTAACCTCTCGACCACAGCAGAAGGCGCAAGCTGCCGGCGCTGGTGGAGGTATATAAATATACAGCCACCGCTTTTATCTCGCGTGGTTTTTTCTTCATTTTGGCTCATATTTACCCTCCCTGGCGGTAACTTTACCTGCCGCTCCTACTGTATAAAGGGGCGGTCAATTGGACTCCAATTGAAAGTCCCTGCAGTCAGTTTCTGCGAGTGAAATTAGGCTTTTGTGCTTGAAGCGATACGGATTTCTCCGCCATTAGGCAGGGACGCTAGGTACTTTCTTGTCCCCATGGAGCTGGTCACGTGACAGAAAAATCCCTCTTGGCCGCAGCCGCAGCCGCGGCCGCAAGATGAGCAAACCGGCCCAGGGGCTACATTAGACGAATAAACGACACCGCTCGAATAGACACACCGGTACTGCAAGCGGTAATCATCTGTCTCGGACAGTAGGGACACAGACGTTTTGCCGAGTATGCAGACCGCTTGAGAGAAGTGATATCTTCTAGCACGTATGTGGCATGCGTGCTGTATATAGGCGTCTATGAAAGAAAATTTGCGGTGCTGAATCGTGCGGATTCTGTTTTTGGCTATTAGAGAAAACTATTCGAAACTTTGAGAAACACCTTATTCGAATTGAATACCGAATCGAATAGCTGTTATATCGCCCTATTTAATTTGAATACCGATTCGAATAGGGCTATATTCGATACATTATTTAAAAATTGCGAATATTCGAGCACTCTTAGTGCAAAGTGTTTGGTGCAAAATTGGCTATAGCAGGGTGGTCAAACTTGCATCGCCCATAGGGGTTGGGTACGATATGGTGGGAATACTATTCCTTTTAGAGGTTTTCATCAGTTTCTTGTTATGTGCCCGTTGCCATAAAGCATTGTTCACTTAAAGTATAGAAATTACAATTTCACAGTGCTTTAATTTCAGTATATGTTCCAAACACCTTCAGAAACATTCTGAAGCATGTCAGCAATGAAGACAGCTAGTTACATCACAAATAGAATTTGTTTTTCGTGATGCAACATGTCATAATTACGAAATGCAATGGCAGCGGGGGTTGATCGCATTGAAGATCATCACTCTTTAATCTTCTCCAAACTTGTTTTATCCATGTTAGTGTTAATGATGAAATGCACACAAATAGAAACAAATGTGATTACTCCAAAAATCTGCAGACACATCGCCCCGGCGTCTATTATCTGCTTTCAATGACGTGGTGCCATCCCCAAAAAGGCGGACTCTGTTATCAACGTTGGACCCCATTGCTAATTCTTTATGCTGATAGAAATCCAGCTGCTTCCCGAGATTTCGGAGTAAAATTTACTTTTCAAATACTCCTTTCAATATTTTAGGTTCGCAACCGGGGTGCGTAATTATTGACTTCTCATTTTACATTAGGCCTCTGAATTTAAAACTCACTATAAGTGGCATGTCTGAGATTCGTTTGTAGGCACTTCCTCTCAGCAAATATATAGATTATGTCTCAAAAGGTCTAATCTGATTGTGACAACACCTCATGTAACCACCGACGGACGATTCATCAGGACGAGGCCCAACCGGGACACTTGGGAGGAGCGGCTTAAGCGACGGAGGCTATATATACGCCAGCTTGTTGCGGACAAGAAACTAAAATAGATAGATGGTGGGTGTTTCATTTGCTATGCATTTTTGGCATGCACACTCTGTTTGTAATGTTTAAAGATACCTGCAGAGCTCAATTTAAACTATTGTAAAATACCGAGCATGCGCGCAGATTGCAGAAGCGCCTACCCCCTGTTTTCGGAACGATCCGCAAATAAGCAAAGGGCGTACCAGACACCCATCCACCTGTTTTGAGCAATGCTCAAACTTTTAAAAGAACACATCAACAGCACAGGTGCCGTGGCGTCCTTGCCACAATAGCGCCGGTCGTGGAGCTGCCAGATCCATCCCTGGCGCAAGCCATAGCATGGCCTTTGAGAACCAGGGAAGCGAGATTAAAGAAGTAGCACAGAAATTGGAGGCAAGCGGCGAGGTGAGCAGGGTCAACAGAAAACAAAGATGAAGGGGGTTCCGTCGCATGAGGCATCTATGCCCTGTGCATGTAATTTTGAGTGTGCTGTAGGCGGCTACTCAAAACGATTGTTACTTGGACGCAACTAATCGCAAATATTTCTTGCAGGTTCCACAGCCCATAAGCCAGCAGGTGCCAGCTTGTTCTTTTTGAAAGGTGAGGATTCCAGATTTTCTAGTTTGGTCGGAAGCAGAAATGCTGAAGCAAGACGAGTGGTACAGAATATTTAATTGACAGAGCTCAGAGTGACTGGGGGCATTTGCATTGAAGCTTATTGTGCTGCAATACATGCGGACTACATGTTTCTCGACGCGTGACCCGTTCCGTCGCAACACGCATCTATGTCCCGCACATGTAATTTTGAATCTTTGTGGCTTAGTGTGCTGCAGGTGGCTACTCAAAAGAAATTGCTACTTGGACACAACTAATCGCAAATCTCTCTAGCTGTTTCCGCGGCCCACAAGCCAGCAGGCGCCGGTTCGTTCTCGTTCAAAGTTTGCTCTAGTTTGCTCCGAAGCAGTGGTTCGGCATATTTCATTGACGGAGCTCAGAAAAATTGGGGGCACCTGCATTGAAGCATATTTTTCTGAAATAGACGCGGACAACATGTTTGTTGATGTGTGCCCAGTTCTGTCGCAAGACGCATCTATGCCCTGCACACGTAATTTTGAATCTATCCAGCTTAGTGTGCTGTAGGTGGCTACTCAAACAAATTACTACTTGGGTGCACCTAATCGCAAAGCTCTCTTGCAGTTTCCACGGCGCCTATGCCAGCAGGTGCCAGTTTGTTCTTGTTCAAAGGTGAGGATTTTAGATTCTCTAGTTTGCTCTGAAGCAGCGGTACAGCATAATTAATTGGCGGAGCTAAGAACAACTGGGGGGCCTTGTATTGGAGCTTATTTTCTGTAAAAGACACGGACGACATGTTTTTTGATCTGTACAGAGTTCCGTTGCAAGAGGCATCCATGTCCCCCACATTTAGTTTTGAATCTATGGGGCCTAGTGTGCTGTAGGCGGCTACTCAGACATTGCTGCTTTTGCGCAATTAATTGCAAATCTCTCTTTTATTTTCCACGGCCTACAAGCCACCACGCACCAATTCGTTTTTCTTCAAAGGTGAGGATTCCCGATTCTGTAGTTTGTTCCGAAGCAGGAATACTGAAACCAGACGACCGGTACAGCATTTTTAATTGACGGAGCTCAGAACGAATGGGGGCACCTGCATTGAAGCTTATTTTTCTGTGATACACGCGGACGACATTGACGTGGGCCCAGTTACGTAGCAATGTAGCAAGAGGATATTTATGTCTGGCACATGTAATTTTGAATCTTTCCGGCTTAGTGTACTTTACGTGTCGACTCAATAAAATTACTACTTGGACGCAACTAAATGCAAAGTTCTCTTGCAGTTTCCATGGCCTACAAGCCAGCTGGCACCAGTTACTTTTTTCAAAGGTGAAAATTCCAGATTCTCTAGTTAGGTCCGAAGCAGGAATATTGAGGCCAGACGACCGGTACAGCATTTTTAATTGAAGGCGTTCGGAACAACTGGGGGCACCTGCATTGAAGCTTATTTTTCTTTAAAGCACTCGGACGACATCAACGTGTGCCCCGTTACGTCGCGAGATGATATCTATGTGCAGTGCATTTAATTTTAAATCGCTGTGGCTTAGTGCGCTGTAGGTGGCTACTCAAAGTAATTGCTACATGGACGCAAGTAATCGCAAATCTCTCTTCCATTTTCCAGGGCCTACAAGCCACCACGCACCAATTTGTTTTTCTTCAAAGGTGAGGATTCCAGATTTTCTAGTTTGGTCCGACGAAGGAATACTGAAGGCAGATGACAGGTACAGCATTTTTAATTGACGGAGCTCAGAATGACTCGGGGAACCCGCATTGAAGCGTATTTTTCTGAAATACACGCGGACGACATTGACGTGTGTCCAGTTACGTCGCAAAAGGAAATCTATGTCCCGCGCATGTAATTTTGAACCTTTCCGGCTTAGTGTACTTTACGTGGCTACTCAAAGAAATAACTACTTGTACGCAACTAAAGTCAAATCTCTCTTGAAGTTTCCACTGCCTACAAGCCAGCTGGCGCCGGTTATTTCTTCAAAGGAGAGGATTCCAGATTCTCTAGTTTGGTCCGAAGCAGGAATACTGAAGCCAGACGACCGGTGCAGCATTTTTAATTGATGGAGCTCAGAATGACTGGGGGCACCCGCATTGAAGCGTATTTTTTTGTAATACACGCGGACAACATTCACGTGTCCAGTTACGTCGCAAGAGGATATCTATATCCTGTGCATGTAATTTTAAATCGTTCTGGCTTAGTGTGCTGTAGTTGGCTATTCAAAGTAATTGCTACTTGGGCGCAAGTAATCGCAAATCTTTCTTCCAGTTTTCACGCCCTTCAAGCCAGCAAGCACCAATTCGTTTTTCTTCAAAGGTGAGCATTTCAGATACTGTAGTTTGGTCCGTAGCATGAATACTGAAAGCCAGACGAGCGGATACGTATATTTAATTGACTGAGCTCAGAATGACTCGGGTCATTTGTACTGAAGCTTATTTTTCCGCAATAAATGCGGATATCATTTTGAATATCTCCGGCATGTGAGGAATTGCCACCTGTCGCGAGCTAATCACAATTTGTTTTCTTGCAGTTTCTATATGGCTGCAGCTAGCAGGTGTTGTTTTCATTAAAAGGTGACGACTTCACATTCTGTTTTCAAACATCCAGTTTTTCAATGAGGGTTCTATACGATTAACTTTCATTTGCAGTAAATGCCGGATCCTCCAGTTTACGAATATGTTAAATATATTTGGTATGGATAAGCTCAGTGTTTTGCTTCTCTATTCATAATTTGACAACAGCAACATTTTTTTTTCATCACTCAGAAATGCACACAAGGAGACTTGGCGTTGCGAAGAAATGTCGTGCAGAATGTGATATTCCAACTCGTGTATAATTTAATTGGTAGCCGATACAATATTGAAGGATTTTTATTGGATTTTAATATCCACGATACGCTACATGCACTAGAATCGTTAACCTTTATTGGATCTCCATGCAAATCATGGGGGTCCAATAAGGTTTTATACGGTATGAGATTCCAATGTCTTAGCGTATGATGGAATTGTAACCCCTTATTGTAATATAATAAATGTAAAGCATAATAGAATCCCATAAAAAAAACTATTGTAATACGATACAATAAATATAATGTTTTCCAATACACTGTGCATATCATATTGTAATCTAATAAAAATATATTGGTTTACCAATATTCATAATACGCTATTCGTACTGTGGTTTTCCAATAGGGTAAACGTCCATTCTATCTGATAGCGCATCTCTCTGGTTTACCTATAGCTTAAAACTCAGGATAAATACAAAAAAATTATTCTCTAGCGCGAAAAGACTGATGAGTTGCTTGGTCATCACATCGCTCATTTTAAAATTGTGCGAATGCGAAGTAAAGAAAGCAAAAGTAACATTGTTAGCTTTTTTTATCAAGTATTTTTTCTATTGATATCAAGAAGTACTGGAAGATAGTAAATCCAGATGAAACTAAAAATAGTCCTATGTTTGTAAATAACCAATATGAAACCCTTAGTGACGACCGGGCTGCCAACTTAATTAATTCATTCTTTTTGCAGCGTCTTCACTCACAAAATATTTGCACTCCCCTCCTACTCCTCGACTGATCAGTAAATGTCTATGCCTTCAATCTTGTTTCAGTTCTGACGGAATCGTCAAGACAATCGAAAACGTGTCCTTCATTAGCACCCCTAGAATTGACGGTATATCAGCCAAGTTTCTAAATTGGCAAAGCACTCGGCATCAAATGTACTCGCCGCTCTTTTCTAGCGAAGTCTGAGTTGTGGTGACGTAGCTTCTGACTGGCTCTTCGCAAAAAATTAAACCCATCTTCAAATCAGGCGACAACTCAAACCCATCTAAATACAAACCTATTTGGCTCACTGGTGCTTCCTGTAAGCTCATGGAACATGTTTTTAATACTAATATTATCTCATAATAGGATTTATTCACCTTTCTTCTCCAACAAGCACGGTTTTAGAAAAATTATTTATGCAACAGCTAATATTTAAATTTGTCACATGTTTTCATCTCAATTTTCATTCATCGGTACAAACAGACCTAATATTTATACTTTACAAAGGCGTTCGATATGGTCCCCCACCAGCGACACCTTTTAAAACTAACTCTTCTTCAGATTGACCTGTTAGTCATCAGCTGGATAACCTTGTTTTTAATAAACAGACATCAGTTAGATTCGGCTAACACTTATTCACCAGTATCAGTCCCTGTAAATTCAGGTGTCCCCCAAGGCAGCATTCTCGCTCCCTTCCTTCTCTTTATATATATAAACGATCTTCTACCTCCAATTTAATCAAATATTTGATTATTTTTTTTACGACTGTGCTATTTACCGAAAAATTTCAAATCTCATTTACCATCACATTCTTCAAAAGGACCTCGACGCTATAAGTTCATGCATGTTTGCAATGGTAGATTAATATTCCCCTGCAATATTTAAGCTGATAAAAATTTTCAGTCTCAATAAAATCCTTCATCGAATATTCATTACGTACGCAGCAACTAGAATCGGTGCCATTATACAAATATCTGGGCGTTCATTTCTTAAAAACATTAGCATGGTATCAACACACCGACAGCATAATAAACAGCTCACTACAATCACTAGGGTTTTTTAAGGTGGAATCTACCTGGCTTTTTAAGGTGGAATCTACCTGGCCCCCATGGCCACAGAATTACTGGCTTATAAAACAATAATTCGACCTATACTAAAATATTCTAGCATTTTATGGCATCCACATCAGAATTTCCTATTCTTCTAAGTTAGAGTTTGCTCAAGACAAGGCTTCCCATTTCATATTAAATGATTTCTCGCTTGAAAGTAGTGTCATCGCTTTAATATTGAAGCTTGATTTTCTTTTATTATCCAACGGCCGCAAAATTAGCCGAATGTGTTTCTTTCATTCCTTGTAGTATAGAAACTCATACTTCAGAAACACATATTGCCATAATGCCCCTTTCTTTTCGCCTCAAACCGATAATTCATGCAAAGATCATTAATTCAGCTGTCACACTAATTATTTTCTTTTTTCTTCCCTCTTACTGTCGATTACAAAATTCAATGACTTGCCAGACCAGGTTATTACTAAAACAAGTCATGAGTCATTTAAAGCAGTGGTTCTCAAAGGGGGGTCCGCGGACCCTTTGGGGTCCGCGAAGGCATCCTAGGGGTCCGCGAAGCCCTGCCTCATCAGTCACGCCCGGTGATAAAAGTTGTCTTTTTAGGTCGAGAATAAATGTTTCAGTTTTCTGGCTAGTTTTCTCGTGTGTATGTCAATAAGAGAGGTCTACTTCACACTAGCCCTTAGTTATATCTCTTTCTTAAATCATTATTATAATTAACCTCTACATTTCCCCTCCCCTCACCTCGAACGGGGTGCTCCATCATCTCCGCCGATCCACAAGGGGTCCTCGAAACATCGATGGTTGAGAACCACTGATTTAAAAAAATGTGTGAGCGTTCGTGTTCCGAGTAGAAGATGTATAACTTCGCAAGCATTATTTTCCTTGTTACTTCTTTTTTGTGTTTAGTTAAAAATCCGTTCTGTGTAACGCGTTAAGGGCGAAACACATGCGCGTCAAAACTGTCCGATCCGACGTGCGAACTGCCGGAACGAACGCTCGAGGGCGAGGGTTTTCGTAGCCTCCGGTGCGACGAAAACCCTCGCCCTCGAACGTCCGTTCCTGCAGTTCGCACGTCGGATCGGACAGTTTTGACGCGCATGTGTTTCGCGCTTTACCCTGATTTCGCATACGAAGATCGGTGGCCGAGTGGGCTAGAGCACACCGGCTCGGAGCACGTGGAGTGAAAGCTTGTGCTGGAGAACCCAGGGATCCTGGGTTAAATCTCCACCCCTGCCCCGTTTCGATCTTGAGCATCGTACCGGCGTGCGGTCGTGTATCACTACTGCGTGAGGCATGTGAAAGATTTAGGGTTAGCGGTTGACTGAACTTTCGTAATTACTAATGGTGTGATCATGTTGTTATGAATATATTTAATGACTACTCCCCTCATTTAATGCGTCCTTGAAGGACTCAAATATCGTAAGGGTGCAGGCAAGCTGGTGTATATTAACCATGTTGAGTTAACTTGAGACTGGGGTAGAAAGTAAACATCAAAACGTAGAAGAAACAGAAAATAGACGGAACGACGTCTCCTGTCTGTGCTCTGTTTTTTTCTACGTTTTGATGTTTCCTCTCTACCCCAGTCTCAGGTCAATTCAACATGGTTGAAGGACTACCTTGGGGTAAATAAATTAATGAAAGGAAATAAGACGGCGTAATTGAAAGAGTTTGGTGCTAATGAAGAAGTTTTAGCTTATTATACCGCTGTCCCTAGATTACCATGGTCTGGAATCTTTTCATCACACTTTGGGAAAGCTTTCCTTATTAACAAATTGAAGAACCTGAGGCGCTCTGCCAACATAAGAAGTAAACTTATCAGATCGTTCGGAGAACCTAACGGATGAATGTGGGTTCAAAAAAGCTACTGGGAAAGTCGATGGATGTGTGAATCTTTTTTATAAAACCCCAAGAATACGTCGAAAAGATGGACGATTATAAACGCGATCTATAGAGTGCAGCCATAAGGACTAAAATATTTGGCACGCCTTGCAAAATTTGAATTTCAAACATACATATCAGAAATTGAGCCCGCGAACGTAGTTTCGTGATACGTTTTATGTCGTTTTTTTTCTTTTTTTTTTTCAGAGCTCAAGTCAGATATGACAAAATATTAAAAAGGTGGCGAAAACTGCGGCTCAGCATTTCCTATGCCCTATGCCGTACATTCGTCGTCTGCACTCTGATTTGTGAGTTTGCTCCCAGGTAGTCATTGTTCCTATATTTCTTTAAAAGTATTAATTATCGGGATTATCTCGCCCATCGCCAGTCTCTGCTATAGGTTTTTAGAGTTTTTTTGCGTTCAGCAAGCCACCTGGGAGCGACCTCCTAAACCAGTGTGCAGACGACGAACAGACTGCTGTAAGACATAGGCAATACACGGCCTCCGATTTGGCTTTATTTTTTAATTCTTCAATATCTCATAAGGGCACTCTAAAAGATAGACATAAAACTTCATGCGAAACTACGTTTGCGTGCCAAATTTCAGGTATGTACGTTTGGAATTGTAATTTTGCAAAGACTTTCCAAACTTGTTAGTCCTTACGGTTGCATCATGTATGCTTAAAGACTTTGGGTCATATTTATTTATTTATTTATTTACAGATATTACTGCCTTCTAGGAAGGCGTTGTAGGACGGGCTAGAGCTCTATATAGCTCCTTCGGAGCAGAGTAGCGCAATCCAGAACGCCCTCTCTCGGCGACTAGTGGCGAACACCCGAAGGTTCCAACTCCGGTCAGAAATGCATGGGGAACGTGAGAAAATCGTTGTTTCTTCAATATTGTGGAGATATATGGAACGACAATAGTTTTTGACATAATAAAGGAACATTTCATAATCATTTGCGCTGAGTTGTGTGCCAAATAAGGACGTAATGTTTTTTTTTTTTTTTTTTTTTTTTTTTTTTAAATTGCATAAGCGGCATCCGGCGGCATCATGTAGCAGACGACGCGGCGACGTCACAGCGTTCACGTGACCCGCTCCGGCCAACCGAAAGAGCCCATCTCCGCTGCGTGCAAAAATCGTCTGCTTCAAACGCCATTGCCTTGGAAATTGCCTTCTCAAAATTTGCACAAGCATCCAATATTATTAAAACTTTTATAAAGTGTTTAGTGATTTACCAACTTCACGACAGACTAGTTTTGAAAAGTGTGAACTCGGCGTTTATTTTTTCATTAGCCGTGTTGCGTCGATCTCCATGTATTCTCCCATAGGGCGGGCCGCCTCCTGGAACCCTGAGTACCACGTGACTTGCGCCGAGCTGCTCTGTCGGCCATGTTGTCGGCAAAACACGCGGATCAAAGGATTGCGCTACTCTGCTCCGTAGGAGCTATATAGTGCTCTAGGACGGGCTTCTAAACAATGACTGAAACGTACAATATGGAACAAGGCCAGTGCAAGGCCAGTGCAATATTATTTTTAAATAATTGAAAGGCTACACGAAGGGTGCTACATGTTTTAGATAAATTATCAAAATATTGCAAGGCTTTTTACAGCCGAGCTGTTAGGGGCTACGTTTCCCAGTTTCGTGCCCGTAGACAAATAAATCTTGACACAACCCTCTGGACATCTACCGCCATCTATGAACGACGGCGGTAACCAGAACACCGGCTAGCCGATTGTCTGGTTGCCGCCGTCACTCATAGATGGCGACACATAGTACAGCTCCGCTGCTCTTTCTTCTTCACCAAAGTGAAAAGGCTGAAATTGTTTTTCTTTCTTTTTCGGTCTTTTATTTTGTTTTAACCTTTGTTTACTTCTCATTACATTAGCGCCAAAAGACTCCTTTCAAAAGTTCGCGCCAACGCTTATCCGCCATTGATTGCTTACATACTCTGAGCATGTATTGGACGCGAGGCCTCCGTCAGCGTTCGGCGATGACTCGGATCAAACCACGCGTTTCGTGAGCGTGGCTGAATGGATGGACGCTAACAGCTATACCCTTTATCAGGCGGTAGCTAGCGCCACCTAGCCTAGAAGTTAAGAACCAAAAGTATGCTTTCCTTTCTTTCGTCAATTTGTTTAGCCTCTGCAATTTCGTAATCATCACCAAGCGGAGTGAGATATCGCTGTCCCGCCTGTCCCCAGTTGGAACGGTGACCGCCAATGTTGCTCGATTAACTATTGAAAAGGGTCTATTATGGCGACAAACTTTACAAGGGCGGACACCGCCGAAGTTTTCAGACCAGTAAGTGCGTTTCATAGGAACCGTCACCGTAGGCCACACACAGAGGACCCTGCGGGCGCGTGCTCAATCCTTACTTGAAATGACGGCACGAACTCCCGCTAGCAACACGAAGTTCTTGTGTTCAGTTCACTAAAGCTCTCTATAGTAGGCTCGCTCGATTTACCTGCACAGGTTTAGAAAAATGTCGAGCATTGTACCTCAGGTATGTGTTTTGAGATACGACCGGAAGTACATCGCCCTACACTTTTCTGCACCGGTTCAGGAGGTGCAGGTGAATCGAACGAGCCTACTTATTGATATCCTGGTCGAAATATTTTTCCGTCTTGTTTTCACTAAATGTTCCCTGACAAAAAACGTATTCAAAGTTAAAACATTCTGCTAGAACTAATTGTGAATACAAATAATTGCTGAATTTGGATTGCCGTCATCTGCAGGACGTGATTCACCCCAGGTACGGTAACGGCCTTGCTTTGAACTCCAACAGAACTGTTAAATAATTGGATATTCCAACTGACCCAATTACCGTCACCAATTGATAGTCCCGCTGGGCGCTCTTAATGGACCATTACTGTAGGAGCGCAAGTAGCCTGTTTATCAATCATTCATATGTTTTCCCAATATGGCTAGTTAATTCACTGAGACGGCCTATAAAGTGTAGAGCAGGATCTTTATCAGGCTCGAGGAAAAGGACGATGTGTACTTCCTACCAAGTCAAAAGGGAAAAACATTTTTACAAAATATTGAGGGATAAAATATGAAGTTTGAGGCTCGCAGAATTCCGTACCTCAGTGAACAAAATACTACACTCTCAGTTTTTTTTTAAGCAGACGATTAAAGCACGCTTACATGCCGTGAATGTCTGATTATAATTCATATAATTCCGTATTTCGTAATTTTGTTTTTATTTGTTGTGTTGAGATATGGGCATGGTATTCCTGAAAATTATCTTCCAGAGAATACGCGCATGACACGAAAGATTGGAAAACTTACCGGTACCAAAAAGAAAAGAAAAAGAGTTTAAGGGACCGTGAAGATGACTTAGAAGTTCAGTTGGACTATTCAAATAGATGGACTGTGTGTTCCAGCTAATGTTGACAAAGTTTTAGCCCAAAGTAGCGCTTGGGCGCTGCACAAGTTAATGTAACAGGTTAAGCAATAATCATGCGGGGACCGATGACAGCGACGCACGAGACTGCGAAAAAAAATGTAAGCTTTTCAGTGACGTAGAGCGTGACCAATTGAGATTCGTCAGACGACTGGTCGAAGTGAACGGAATCAGCCCGTCTTCGTGTTCGGTCGTAAATTGCTAACAAAAGTTGAGTTTTTTTAAAAAATATTATTCAATAGTTACGAAGCCATATATTTTTGACAAAATACTCCAGAAGCCGGGCGAAGACATGATAACTGTAGAAACAAAACCGGCTTCACACAACAAAGACAACAATTTAGTTAGACGTTTCGCCTCCCATACTGGACGCATCTCCAGTAATGCAAAGAGCAAACGAGAGTCGCGCGGAAAGTTTGTGTACACATCCGGCAAGGGGCCACGGTTCTTGTGGAACAGTGATGAGTCACTTCCGCGTTTGTCGTTCTGGATGAACCAAGATTCCAGCAGCTTTCCCGTTCCCCACCTTTTCTCCCTCGCCAAGGAACGATGCTTTCTCAAAGTCAAACTGGTGGCCATGCGTGGTGCATGCGTGGTCGACGAGTTCGGATTTGAACTGGGTGTCGTTCGTGGCCTTGGCGATGTCCCGTGAGTGTTCTTTTAGTCTCGTTTTTTTTTTTTTTTTTGTCCCGTCTTTCCAATGTAGGAAGCGTCACATTCCTTGCACTGCACCTGGTAGATCCCGCCCCTTTCTGTCTCTGAAGGGAGGGGGTATTTTGGCTTTGAGATAACGTTGGCAATTGTTCTGTAGGGTCTGTACATAGTTCGTACCCCCAACGGCCTAAGCGCGAGTACCAATGCCTCCAAAACCCCCTTAACGTACGGGATGCATACGACGTCGCGTGTTCGTTCGGCTGGATTCGCGCGCTGACAGGACATTTGTTTCTTAACGCGGTTGACAAATCGGTCAGGGTCGTTACGTTACTTCAAAGCTTTCCGCAGTATCCACCCGAGCCAAACTTGCCACCGCTAAACGACATGAACTAAAGGCTCATCTCACCGCACACCCCATTTATGAAGATCCGACGGCTAGTCAACGAGAGTGGATTGGCCGTCGTTGTGTTGTGTTGTTACGTTCATCTTAGCAACACAATTGCAGAGCAATTTGCGTTATATATATATATATATATTTTTTTTTAAGTTTGAGTTGCGGGCTTCTAACTCCGATTCCCTCAGACCCTGTTACCGGATGAATATGACACAGCAATACTTCGCTCTCGGCAAAAGGGTTTATTGACTCACTCATTGCCTTGGGGGGTTTCGGGATCGGGGAACGGTCATCAGCGTGGCCGGGAGAAAGTCCGCTGCCATGCAGCTGCTCCAAGTCCCAGCGGTGGTCGTCCACACCGCGTCATGGGGACGTCGTCGTCCAGGGTCGCCGTCTGGTCCGTTAGTCGAGTACACAGCTCGACGTCTCGCCCGCACTTTCCCCGCGCCATCGTCCGTGTCCCGTCGATTCCCGCGCCAGCGTCCTCGTCTCCTTGACACCGCTGCGCGCTACTTCGTTGCCCGCCGTTCAAGAACGCCACCGTCCAAGAGCTGCCGTGCGAGAGAGAGCCTTCCTTTGTCCGGCTTCCCCTTTTCAAGCCTTCGCCCCTTTGTCTTGGGAAGCCAGTCGCGTGACGTCAGTTGGCTTAAGGGAGTGGTCCAGCCGGACCTTGTGGTACTCGAGGCCATCGGCGCTCCCCCGAGGCATGACGTATCTCGGAGGCCGGAAATTGGGGCCCAGAGGGTCGGCGCGGGAGAAGGCAGCCAGATCTCCACACCTCCCTCCCCTCAAGGCTCAGACTCCGGGGGGCTTGAGGTTGCGTGGTTCCCAGGAACTGCGGTGGGGAACTCGATCAGCTCAGTGTCACCGATGATGACGAGGACCCTCGATGATGATAGTGGTGGCACCAAACCAGGCAGGCCAGTGGTGGACGTTCATTCACTGGGCAGCCCGCGACCGACGGAGCACGTCCACGAACTGGTGCGCAGCACCACAGCTCACGACACGCACGGGCACTCAGGCACACACAACACACGCCGGCTCTTAAAGTTCGCTTCCGTCCCTAATATCCCAGACAGCGAATCGCGCAAGAACGAATACCGACACCCTATATCAAACGGCGCGACGAAACCAAAATCTTTCGATCGTTGGACATGGCACGAAATAAAAACAAAACTCTTCATTTCAATACTAACGGGCAGGCAATCATCAAGAACATCACGCTGCACGTACAAGAGGTACCTAAGAGGAAACCTATTCCTCAACTGAGAAGCATTAGTACTCACTGTATACTCAAATCGTACATACGCCCACTATACAACGTTTGCTCCTATAGAACTCAACCGCATTATTTTAAAACAGAAAACAATCTCACCGAACCCCAGAACCGCACACGTGCGATAACAGTATTGATTTCCAACACACTCCCGAGGAACGCACAAAACCTCAAAAATGAACAATAACCTCCCGTAAGACAAAAACGGCCCCAAATCCTGCCCTGTTCGCGAAGTGCGACTAAACTATCTACGGAAAATAAACACGCTGCCAACGGTAGCAATTACTCAATTACTCATGCACTCGGCGTTCGCGACACCCGAGCTACAAACACACTACAGCCAAGCTACGCTGCACGCCTTCATCAGAAGGGAGAATCACCTTACTGAAAGGCTGGTGTTCCGTGGTACCGGCCACTGACACCTATCTAGATCGAGCGAACAGCAGATCTCATTGGACAGCCTATTTACACGGCTATGTCCGCAACGTCTGGGCATGTACCAGATGTTACCGCTTCACTGCTCGGGGGCGACCACCCAACAGGAGCGACGAGCGCGTAACGGCGGTCCGCACCGAACCCCGCACGGGCTCGACAACCGCGACAAGCGCATCGACGCACGTTAGAGTCCTCCCCCGGCCAAACCCCGACACCGCATAACTAAAAAGTCTTCCAGATGATGTCAAGGCCGGCCGGGATCGAGCAATAAAAGTACGCCATCAACGCGTCTCGCGACTGTTCGACGTTCTCGACGCGAGCAACGTGTCCACATACAAACGCAGTAGGTTACGCACAAAGCTCGCTCCCAACCAAGTCAACACGCCGCATGACTGAAAAGTCTTCTTGCGACAGTGAGGACAGGTAGAGTTCGAACAATGTAAATATCCCACACGCGCACCCTTCATCTTCCGCGCAACAAGCGCGACACTGAAATGCCAAATAATCTAACCGGGCGGTCTTGGAAATGGACGAGCTAATGAATTATATTTGCTCTGCATGAACAGTTTCCGCAGCGTCGAAGTGTCTACCGCATTTACCGCTGGATTCCAACACCCGCTACCCATTCATGCAAAGGCTGCAGTTTGTACAGCGACGGGCTGACCCAACGTACGACAGTTATAGGCCGCCGACGGCCATGCCGCTGCCATAATTTCTAGGCTTCCCGGGCACGTACCTGCCGACGTGAGCCGTACGTTTTCCCGGGCCAACCGCGCATCTGTACAGGATAAAACTATGAACAACTCGTCACATCCTCGCAAGACCGCCACTCCCCTCGTGCAGGTCTTCACTGCACGTGGACAGCTCTTTCCCCCCACTAGCTGTCGCTCCTCCCCTAAATCTATAATTTCACTGCAATCCAGGTCTCTGCACGAACAATTACGCTCTCTACGCCCTCGCGTCCCAACGCGAACCCAAGTACGGCCGAGAGCCGTACCGCCGTACTGTATATCCGGCGGCAGCGCAAAGCACGCGCTAACCGCCGCTCCTCCGGAGACGGAGAAAACGAAATGAAAGAGTAACTCCCGCCGCGAGGCTCAACCATCGATATGGCGGTGTGAGGATCCGGAACCAACTGTGTGCACTATTAAACGGAATCAACCTCACGACTCTACAACCAGAAACGCACGGATCATCCCCATCGCGTCAAACTGGACTCCACGGAGCATTACACAAAGCCACTGATAAGTGAACACGGAAACTCTGTGGTTTTCTAGATTCCGACATCTGCGCACCAGACATCGCGTATCCGGCACGATTTAGTGGGCTTAGCCCCTAAATGTAGCCTCTGGCCACAAGGTACTCGTTTAAAGCGATCTTGGTTGGAACCAAAAGAGCGCATACCGTACCTTAAAACGCTGTCAACTAACAAAGCTCAAAACCGCGCTGACAGCTCAAGCAAGGCCAACTGGGAGCTAGCATGCAGTCAAACCGAGACGCTAGGCTCCTCCCGGACAAAATGCAATGCGGGAATAATTTCCAAACACAGTCCATGCATGCAACCGCCATTCGCAATGGGAGCGTTCTCCACCCAGAGCGATGCCTCTCTAACGCGTCCGATCGGTAACAAGCGTTCCAAAACATTACATCGATACGCGAGCAAAGGCGGTTAGGCGCGTCACATCCCCCAAACGGGAAGCTGGCATCTTTCCCAGCAGACGTGGACGGCCGGAGGCATAGGTGGGGTGACGCCCGACGCTACGGGCCTCGAAAAGTGCGGTAATTTTGACGCACACAGCGCTCTTGCTGCAGCTGGAGCAACCTGCCAGCATTCATCGGCGCGCTGAACAGCAAAAAATCAAGACGCTTCTCGTAACGGGGGATACGCGAATTCCTGACAGGCTGGGAAAAAAGGTTAACCCCTAACGACAACGGTCAAGGTCCGTGCCTCCTCGTCGGGCAGGCGATATTGTCAGGACATTCGTGCGGCGCGCCCGCAACGAAACATCGTGCGGCGTTCCTGCGCCGAAGATGACCCCCAAAAGGAGCGCGAAACAGTGCCACAATTCAACCGGAAACAGGTTAGGAATCGGAATGCCTGCCTGATCGAAAATCAGGCCCCAACGTTGCGGCCCAAGTTTATGCGGGCTTCTAACTCCGATTCCCTCAGACTCTGTTCCCGGATGAATATGACACAGCAATACTTCGCTCTCGGCAAAAGGGTTTCATTGACTCACTCATTGCCTTGGGGGGTTTCGGGATCGGGGAACGGTCATCAGCGTGGCCGGGAGAAAGTCCGCTGCCATGCAGCTGCTCCAAGTCCCAGCGGTGGTCGTCCACACCGCGTCATGGGGACTTCGTCGTCCAGGGTCGCCGTCTGGTCCGTTAGTCGAGTCCACAGCTCGACGTCTCGCCCGCACTTTCCCCGCGCCATCGTCCGTGTCCCGTCGAATCCCGCGCCAGCGTCCTCGTCTCCTTAATTGTCACCGCTGCGCGCTACTTTGTTGCCCGCCGTTCAAGAACGCCACCGTCCAAGAGCTGCCGTGCGAGAGAGAGCCTTCCTTTGTCCGGCTTCCCCTTTTCAAGCCTTCGCCCCTTTGTCTTGGGAAGCCAGTCGCGTGACGTCAGTTGGCTTAGGGGAGTGGTCCAGCCGGACCTTGTGGTACGCGAGGCCATCGGCGCTCCCCCGAGGCATGACGTATCTCGGAGGCCGGAAATTGGGTCCCAGAGGGTCGGCGCGGGAGAAGGCAGCCAGATCTCCACAGAGTTTATGGGAAATAAAGCCACACGAAAGGCGGCAATAGAATATCGTTTCTTCCATTCGACTTTTAACTGAATGCGCTCATGGAAACAATACGTTCGTGCTGTTTCAATTTAAAATTCGCATGATACCAGATACTTGAGAAACAAATAGTGCGTAAACATAAAATAATGCGTCTATCCCATGAGAGTCTAAATGCGGCAACTGGCCACAAAACTGGCATGACCTGGAATTGAGTTTACGTTTCCTTCTGCGTTGATTCGATTGAGTCTACTCACCTTCTTGAAGCAGAAAAAAAAAACAAAAAAAGACGAGACAGAGAGTGGATTAATAAATTTAAATGTATCAGATCGCAGTTGTTTTATTAACAGCCTGTATATATAATCCTATTGTTGCATGGTTTACTCATGCTCTTGGACGTACTATAGAATTGATTAAGGTTCTGTCGTGGCTAGGAAATGTTCTTACGGCTTTCCACTGTTCACTACTACTCCACTACCCAAAACAAGTACCGTGTATCCGGAGGAAGATTCCAGTCGAAGTCTTCGGGTTTTAATATTCGCACAACGTTCCACTTCGATGGAGCTCAATCACAAATGTCCCAGTTAACTATCATTCATGGATGGGCGCACACGTCTCGGTGGTTGATGATATCGAGATAATCAATTTTGATCGTGAGCTTGATCAGCGAAGGGGAACTAAGCGGCGAATTAAAACATTGTGGCTTCGAATCGAATAACCTTAATTAAGCGCGAGTGTATCAAACACAGGAATAAGGCACTAGAATGGACAGTGGCCCTTGGAGCCGACCGGACTATGCCTTTGGTGTGTCACGAATGTCCTGTGTTGTCGTGCATGCTTTGCTGTTTCGGCTGGATCCACCCATCTTCGCTTCGTCATGACGTTTCTTCGTCGGTCTAACATTGTATAGAACTTGCCGGCTGAAAGAAATATTAGAATCTACCATCCATTGCACGTTTCCGTCGGCGGGATTTCCGAACACACACACAGTTGCGTGCCCACATTAAAGACAAAGCAAAAAAAGAATGCAATGGAATTTCTGAATTAGCGGGCCAGCCGACGATACTGCCGTCCGATTTTTGACGTAAGTCACGAGGTGCGAAATGTCTCCCTCAGCCGTCATTTATTTCGGTTGCCGGGTGGCTGCTGGCTGGGCTCCCTGGCAAGATATTAGAATTGTTGCGCCGTCGGTTGGAGCAACGGCGTCAAAGACGGCAAGTTCTGTTTTTAGAGTGGGGCCGGCAAGGGATGTCGCTCGGCGGAAAGATTGGACGCGCTCAGTTGCGGTTCGAAAGTGCAGAGGTTAACGACTCTTCCTGCAAAACGGCAAAGACTGACTTCAGGTTTACCAAGCCGCAGCTTTCGGGGTGTTCGTAGTCAGACCAGGTCGGTGTGTGGTTCAGTGCGGTTCTTACTGAAAGTTGTCAAGCCAGGCTTTTGTGCGCTCGGATTCCGGAGTCATGTCGACGAACAAGTTTCGCCTGGCCCTGCTACAGCTCTCGGTGACAACTAACAAGACAAGAAACCTGGAAAGAACGAGTAAGCTAATCAGGGAGGCTGCTTATGAGGGAGCAAATATTATCTGCCTCCCAGAGTGTTTCAACTTTCCGTACGATCCCAAGGACTTCTCAATTAATGCCGAGTCTATTCCCGGAAGGTCCAGCGAAGTGTTGTCAAGCTTCGCCAAAGAAAGCCAAGTCTACCTCGTCGGTGGTACACTTTCGGAGCGTGGCAATGGGAAATGCTACAACTCCTGCTTGGTGTACGGACCGGATGGTTCGATGCTGGCCAAGCACCGCAAAGTACACCTTTTCGATGCCAACGTCCCCGGCAAACTCATCTTCAGCGAATCAAACTTCTTAGCACCGGGCGACGGACTGACCACTTTCGACACCCCGTTCTGCAAAGTGGGTCGCGGGGTCTGCTACGACATTGCGTTTGCCCCCTTTGCTCAGGTGTACGCTCAACTTGGTTGCAAGTTGCTGCTCTTCCCTGCAGCCTTCAACCTGATTACCGGTCCGAAGTACTGGGAGCTGCTCTGGAGGTGTAGAGCGTTTGACAACCAGGTTTACGTGGCCTCAGTGTCGCCCGCGAGGGATGAAACGGCGTCTTACGTCACCTGGGGACACAGCATGTTAGTGGATCCGTCCGGCGAAGTTGTCAAGGAGGCTGGTGTTGCTGAAGAGCTCATTCTTGCTGATGTGAACTTGGAACATCTTGTTTCTATGAGGGACCAGATGCCCAAGAATAAGCACAAAAGGAATGATATCTACAAAGTAGTAAGCTGTAAAGACGTGGGCTCTAACCTTGCGGCTTCCTAGAGGCGGATCTACGAGGTCTGCGAATTCAAGCCGCTTATCTCTGGCACTTGGACTGCAGGAAGAACCACAGTTGTGAGTTTTGCGACTTTCTTTTGAAAGTACATTTCTAACATAATATGCGTGTTTTATGAAACCTGTGGTCAATGTTTTAGAAAAAAAATTGGAAGGTCCGTTACTTCAGAGCAGGGGTTTTGAGAACACGAAATATGTTCGTGTGATGAAAGGCTTTCTTTAACTGATACACAGCGCGCACTTTCCTGATAAATATGAATAAAACGTAAGTTGATGATAATTACTTATTTTTGTTTTTCTTCAGCCACATATTCTGTCGCTAGCATTCGTGTTTATGTTCCTATATTACCGAGCCGGTCACAAGAGAGTAAATTTCGCACACAGCGTTCACCTGAGCTGACGCTTCATATGTGTTACGGTTCTTGTGAGTCATCTTCCGGATTTTGTCTTCACTCAAGCAGGCCCGCCTGAAAGAGTAAAAAGTGTTTGTTTAAGACAACCATTGATACTATAATACTCACCTTCATTTCTAATGACTCCAGGAGTTCATCGCGAGACATGCGCAGAGTTTACCACATCGCCGGATTGGTATGCGGATCTTGAGGAGACACGATTGCACAGGTAGGAACGAATTAAATTTGGGGAGTGATTGGGGCGGTGACAGCGCTATTGTAGAAGCAATCCGTGTATTCAAAATAGCTAAACATTAGGGGGCGTTCGAGACGGAAACGCGGAGGCGTGCTTACATTGGGGTAAAGAACCTGATATTTTTGTTGATGAATGGATGGTTGGATGGATTAATATGAACGCCCGTACACCTTTTAACGGGTTATAACTTGCGGTACCCATCCTAAAAACGTATACCCCCTACGGAAATCTTTGATCTACGGAAATCTACAGAAATGTTTGATGTAAAAGAACCAACTGAACATGCGTGTCAAATGCACGCCACTGTGACCCGAATGGCGTTTTAAAAGTCGTGATCAAGAATACGCGTGATTTTCCGAAAATAATTCTTTCTTACGTGGTAGTTACTAAGGCGAAGAAACTTTATGCAAGAATAAGGCGAGTGTGCTTTGCGATCGAGCACAACCCGGGCCTTTTAGGCGGAAATACGCGTTGTGTTGAAAGAAATCGCCCTGTTCCGGTCATCTATCCCCGGACCTCTCGAAGACTGGAAGAACGCTCTACCCAACGTATCACCTAAATCAAAGAGAAAGGCGGAGTGGCGTCACGCGCAAGCCATGTCTAAAGCTCTGCTCGTTTACTTTTAATCTTTTTTTTTCCTTCTGTTTTTTTTTTTTTTTTTTTTTCAGAGCGCAGTTTTTAGGCGTTTCTTTCCGGGTTGAGCGGCGTCGGCGTAACCGGGCTAAATTTAGCGGGCAAATTGACGTCCCGTGTCCTCAGCACCAATTCAGTGTCCCCGCTAAATTTAGCGGGAAAAATGAACTCCCCTTTACTTTCTGTCACGTCGCCTATAAACAAATTCAGTTTCTCCACTAGATTTAACGGGTAAATTGACGTCACGTGACCTCAACAAGAATTCAATTCTCCGCTAAATTTAGAGTGAAAATTGACGTCACGCGAAATCAACAGCAATTCAATTTCCCCGCAAAAGTTAGCAAGGAAAATTACGTCACAGGACTTGGTGTCACGTCACCTATGAACAAATTCAGTTTCTCCGATAGATTTAGCGGGAAAATTTACGTCACGTGCTGATTAGGAGGAGGGGAGAGGAGGAGGACGAAAAAAGGTGGAAGAGGAGAGGAAGAGAATGGAAGGAGGAGGAGGGGATGAAATGAGAGGAGAGGAGGAGGGGACAAAAGGTGTAGGGGAGGAGGATGGGGGAGAGGAGGAGGAGGGGAGATGAGGAGGAGCGGAGGAGGAGTACGAAGAGGACGGAGGAGGGGAAGGTACGAAGGAGGAGAAGGGGCATACCCTCCCCTCCTTCTCCTCAAGAGCTGCGCTCTAAGTCCGCGTTACAGAGATTTGTAAACGCCATGAATTTTTTAACCTGAAAGGTTTTTAGTTTAAGTTTTCAGAATAAGTAAAGCCACAAAAAACGTAACCGCGATCTAACCGCTGATTGGTCAGTGGGGTGGAGAGGAGGAAAGCTAACCCCTGATTGCCGACACTGATAAGCTGATGAGAACCCCCCCCCCCCCCCCCCCAAACACACACGCACGCACACACGCTTGCATAAGTGACTGGATTACTCGGCGACGAACGCAGCTCCGACAGTTGGAGTAATATGTACAGACGGTTCGCCCCAAATTCTCTGACGAAGAACGCCGCGAACGCAAGCGTCTGGCGGCTAGGTACAGACGCGCGGCACAACGAACTGCTTCGGCGGCCAAAAAGCGCGAGCAGCGAAAGCTTGAGAGACGACCAGAAACCCAAGAGTTTCTACGCGAGCAAAGACGCCAAGCTCAGCAAGATCGGCGTACGCCTCAACGAGCTGTTTCAGCGACCGGCGATGTCTCAACATCCCAGAAGCGCGTGACCCTCGGTGGAGTCGTTGACTCGATTATGGCTGGCGAATACTTCAATAAGCACACGACAACCGATATGTTTGTCATTTGGTGTATGGTAGTAACTCACCGCGGTTTCAATCGGACGTATCGACGGCACGTCCAGAAATCTACGAAATGCTCGCTCGAGAATTCCCCGGTCAAAACGTCACGAGCATCGTCCCGTGTTCGGTATGCAAGTCGACGCTCAAGCGAGATGCGATCCCGCGCTTCTCCCGAAGAAACAGCTTCAAGTATCCACCCAAGCCCAACTTGCCACTGCTAAACTACATTAGCGAAAGGCTTCTCTCACCGGGCATCTTGTTTACGAAGATTCGACGGGTAGTCCACCGGGCTGGACTAGCCGTTTTTGTGTTCTGTTTCTGCGTTCACCTAAGCAACACAATTGCGGGGCAATTTGCAATATATTTTTCTGAAGTCTAAGGTTATGGGAATTAAAGCTACACACAAGCGACGATTGAAAATCGTTTCTTCCTTTCGATTTGTACCTGGATGTACTCTTCGAAACAATGCGTTCGCGCTGTTTAGATTTAAGCATCGAATATTACCGGACATTTGAGAAAGAAAAATAGTTCGTCAACATAAAAGTAGATGCACCTATTCCTTTGACAGTTTAAATGTGACAACTGCACACAAAGTTGGCATGCGCAGCATTTGAGTTTACATTTTCTTTGTGTTGATTCAATTGAGTCCACTCCCCTTATTGAACCAGCACAAAAACGCGACCGACAGTGAATTCGTGTTTATAAAAGTATCACATCGCAGCGGTTTTGTATGCAGCCTTAATGCAAAATCATTTTGTTGCAGGTTTGACTCTGGAACGTACTGTAGAAATTATTCAAGTTCTGTCGCGGCTAGGAAATGGTCGTTCAGCTGTCCACTACCCAAAGCAAGTACCGTGTCTCGGAAGATATGAAAGATTCCAGTCGAAGTATTTGGGGTTTAATATTCGCACAACGCTACCCTTCGAGGGGGTTCAACCACACATGTCCCGGATCAAGATCATCCACGGATGCGGCGCGCACGTCTCGGGTGGTTGATGATAGCGAGAAAATTGATTTTTATCCTGAGCTTGATCATCGAAGGAGAGATAAGCGACGAACCAAAATACTGTGCCTTCGAATCGTATAACCTTAATCCCGCGCAAGTGAATCGAACACAGGGATAGGGCATTTGAACGAACACCGGCCCTTAGAGCCGCCCGGACTACGCCTTCGGTGTGGCAAGAATGCCCTGTCTTGTCGTGCATGCTTTGCTGTTACGCATGGGTCCACGCATCTTCGCTTCGCCATGACTTTACTTCGTTGTGTTTAACACTGTAAAATTTACCGACTGAAAGGGGAATATTAGAACCCGCCATTCATCGCACATTTCCGGCGGGACCTCCGGACTCACCTTTCATGCATCAACAAAATCACGTGATGCCCTCTCCCCCTCCCCCCCCCCCCCACACACACACACACGAACACACACACGCACACACTTGCGCATGCTGTGTTCATATAAAGGATACAGAAAACAAGGTATGAAGTGTCATTCTTTGATTTGGCGGCCAGCTGATAATTCTGTCGTCCGATTGGTCGAGGGAAGTCACGAGGCGCAAAGTGTCTCCCTCTGCTGTCTTTTATTTCGGTTGCCGGGTGGCTACTGGCTGGGCTCCCTGACAAGATGTTTAGTTTCAGCGCCGTCGGCTGTAGCAACGGATTCGAAGACGGCAAGTTCTTTCTTTAGAGTGCCGTTGAGCAGGCGAGGAGATACGGTGTGAGAGTGCGGTTGTTAACGACCCTTTCCGCTAAGTGACAAAGACTGACTTCAGGTTCAATTCAATTCAATTCCTTGTTTATTCAAATTTTGTTTGTACAAATACACAAGCATTTATTGGACTCATAGCCTCGAAGCAAGTGCGGGGTCAAAAAAAGAAAAAAATTCACATTGCTGCGATAGACAAGCATATAAAAAAAAAAAAAAAAATATTACTAACCTAATAAAATGTTTAAGCAGTTCGCACAAATCTTATTCTAAATCAATCATAACGTTTTTTAAACACTTCAAGAAGTTGGACCTTGGTTTCAAATCGTGGGTTTTGAATTCCAAATTAGTGCGCCTCTATATTTATTAGTCTTGGACCATACCTATTTCGACATGAAGGCAAATTTAAGTTAAGATTGGTAGTAGCCCTCGTTTGCCTCCTCCGAGAGTTAAGCAAACGTAATGAGAATGGTTCATTTGATATGCTATGATTTTGTGTGCAGTTTGAGCTAGCGTTAATTTATACAAAGAATGTACAGGTAAGACTCGCATTGACTGATATAAAGGTCTACTTGGGTGAGTGGGTTTTGAGAATGTGATTATTCCGAGCTCCCGTTGCTGCAGATGAATAACCGGATCTAGTATATGTAGGATACGTACTGCCCCAGGATTCGATGCAATAACTTAGATGATTGTGCACAATTTAAAAACAAAGTATTCGCATAATGAACGATTCAAAATATACACCTGCCTGCAGTAGTGTGTACTGAAGGGACGTGAATATGTTCAAAGCTAGCATACATCCGTACGCTAGCTTTCAACATGTTTTGCATTCGACTTTTCCAAGCCAAGTCTATAGCTATGCTCGTTTACTTTTAATCTCTTTTTTTTTAGAGCGCATCTCTTATGCGCCCGTTTCCGTGTTCAGCGGCGTCGGCGTAGCCGGGCGAAAAGTAGCGGGAAAATTGACGTCACGTGACCTGAACAACAATTCCATTCCCCGCTAAATTTACCAGGGAAAATTACGTTACATGACTTGGTGTCACGTCACCTATGAACAAATTCAGTTTCTCTGCTAAATTTAGTGGGAAAATTGACGTCACGTGCGGAGGAGGAGGAAAGGAGGAGGAGGAAGAGGGGAGGAGGAGGAAGAAAAGAGAAGGAGTAGCAGAGAGGAGGAGGAGGAGAAAGGAGGAGGATGGAAGGAGGAGGAAGAATGAAAGGGGAGGAGAAGGGGAGAGGACGAGGAGGAACAGGAAAGGAGGAGGGGAGGAGGAGGAGAGGAGAAATGGGAAGGAGAGGAGGAAGAAGGGAAGAGGAGGAGGAGAGATGAGGAGGAGAACGGGAGAGGATGGGGAGGAGAAGGGGAGGATGAGGAGCAGGAAAGGAGCAGAAGGAGGAGGTGAGGAGGAGGAGGAAAAGAGGGGAGAACGAGGAGCAGAAGAGGACAGAAGGAGGAGAGGAGGAGGAGAGGGTATGGAGGAGGAGGGGCATACCCTCCTTTCCGTTCAAATTCAAATAGGACTCCTAAATATTTGTAGGAAGAAATATGATTCAACTCTGTATAATCTAAGCGGATAAAAAACTTGTAGTTTATTTATATTTTCCTTGAGTGAAACAGTGTGTACTTAGTATTTAGAGCCCAGCTCTTAGGCGCCCATTTCCAGCTTGAGTGTCGTCGTCGTCGCCGTCGGCGTAACCGCGCGTTGCATTATGGGACGTTTCCCATAATGGCGTCACACGTGACGTCACACTTGTGACGTCACACGGCGCCTAAATTGGGTGGAAAATTTACCCGCCAAATTTAGCAAGAAAATTTCTCGCTAAATTTGGCGGAAATTTTTTCCGCTAGATTTAGCGGAAACATTTCCCCCCTAAATTTGGCGGGGAAATTGTTTTACCAAAATTTAACGGGAAAATTACAGCGCCAACTTTTTCCTCTATATTTAGCGGCAAAATTATCCCGCCAAATTTAGCGGGGAGATTTTCCAGCCAAGTTTGGTGGGGAAATGTTTTCGCTAAACTTAGCGGGGAACGTTTTCCGCAATATTTAGTGGGGAAATTTGCCGCTAAATTTAGCAGAGAAATATACCAGGAAATTGTCTCAAAATTTTTCACGGTAAATTCCCCTGCGTACCCTTCCCTCCCCTCCATACTCTCCCCTCCTCCTCCTCAGGAGCTGCGCTCTAATTGGCGTTACAGAGAATTGTAAACGTCTTACATATTTTTATATTAAAGGGGAACTCCGCCAATTTTTATTTTAGCTGCCTAATCCAAAGGCATCACCTGTATGCGGATGGCCTCCTGATTCCGAAATGTTAACTCGTTCCTCTAGATTCACTCTAGTTAATTTAAAAAGTGATATTTTGTTCGCTACCAAAATTAGTACATATTGCTCCCCAGTTTTTCCCCAGTTGTCCACGCCACCCAAACTTGACGTCACCGGCGGGCAGCGAGGCGCGCGGCCGGAAATCGGGTACGCACCCGCCTTTCTCGCGTCAAACAGCGAGAAAAAAGGGGCGTTCGTATTATCTGAAGTTGATACTAATCTCTATTTGCGCAAAATACAACCCTCGCCTACGTGCTGAGCTGAAGTTTGATACTGTAAAAAACGGAAACAATTGGGATTTTGAGAAAACCGTTTCTGCAACTCGGTTCGCTTAAAGGGGAACTCCGACGATTTCTGAGCTACTTAAAGGAGCTGTGCAACAATTTCAGGGCTTTTCTTAAACAATTGTGGAAGTTGACGCCTGACACTTCTGAAGTGAACTATAAAAAACAGATTTTGCCTTGATACCCTAGCTTTTATTTAAAAAAAAAAAATTGAAAAGATCCAGGTTTTTGCCACCTCTCAACTCGTACATCGTCTTCCGGGTCACGTGCGCAGTGACGTCGATGGGGTTGGCGCGGGGTTTCGGTGAAGTTCTCTCTCTAGAGCCATCAGTGAGCAACAACAACTCATCCGCTCGCGACCGCGTGACCACGTGCTGGCGGGCGCAGCGTCCGGCCATACCCGTACGGTCTTGTACCCCTTCCCCTCCGGCTTCTGGCGGCTGTTCGCGGTAGCAGAGAGAGCTGACGGTTTTGTGGACCTAGGATAGATGGCGCCACTAAAACTCCGTATAATAAAAGTTTTGTCGATGATACCATGTTTTTGACGCATTTATATTGATGTTGGAACGACAAGATTTATAGAAAAGTTACCTTTTATCGAGCAGCTATTCGCACAACTTGCTATCTTTCTACAAGACCCCCCATTGACGTCATGCCACGTGTTTCTCATGGCCGCCGCTCGCGGCTGCAGGTCGGGGAATCGCAATAATTCGATGAAAAGAGGTGCGTTTTCTGTTATTTGTGACAAGGTGAACAATGTCAAAAGTAGAAGATGCCAATTATTTCAACGCTAAAATCGTTGCACAGCTTCTTAAATCCAAAGGCATCTTCTGAATGCGGATGAATTCCTGATTCCGAAATGCTATCTCGTTCCTCCAGATTTATTCTAGTTAATTCAAAAAGTGATATTTGGTTCGCTGCCCAAATTTAAACATCGTTTTCCCCAGGTTTTTCCTAGTTTTCCCCGTCATTCAAACGTGACGTCACCGGTGGGCAGCGATGGCGCGCGTCCGGCAGTCGGGTACGCTCACGCCAGCCTTTCTCGCGTCTAACAGCGAGAAAACAGGAGCGTTCGTGCTACAAAAATCTCTAGTTGCACAAAGTATGGCCTTGGCCTACGTGCTGAACTATGAGAAAGTAAAAAAGAAAGGAATCAAGTGGACTAGATAACAGAAAGTATAAAACATAGAGAGGACGAAACACAGACGAGTATATTCTTTCAACTCACAACAAAGTTTATTCCATGGAGTGCGAACGTATGTTCCCCTGCGCAGACTTAGGGAAAGGGGGAAAGGGCAGAGGCAGAGGGGGGAAGTAAGAGGAAGGAAGGGCAGGTGGGAGAGGTGGCTGGGTGCGTCGACCCGTTGGGGTCGGGCAACTCACCGAGGTCGTCTAATCACCCCGGACCTTGGCTCAGATAATCTATCTCTCTACCAGAGAGGGCTAGCGAGGGGGAAGAGACATTGACTCCGGAGTTTTTTATCGCAAAAGATTCGATAACTTCCCTGCCGAATCTCTCAGGATGCCGCCCGAGCACGCGCGTTTTTTTTAACCTTGGCTCACATCCTCCGCATGTGCGGCGATGTGTTGCAATCGGGTGTACCGAATCCTCGCTTGGATCGGCGACCTCTCGGAAGTGCTCCCTCAGGCGGTCATTTAGGCACCGGCCCGTTTGCCCGATATTTGCCCGACGAATTTAGTCGTCTGTGTTTCGTCCTCTCTATGTTTTATACTTTCTGTTATCAAGTACATCTTACCAACACGCTCGTTAGGAATAGAATCAAGTGGGATTTTGAGAGGATCGTTGTTGCAACTCGATACGCTCAAGCCGCGGGTCGCTAGTTTCGTCAAGTCGATAGGAAATTCGTTCTCACTCTGTCAGAAGCTGGCAGTTGCGCTGGCGAAGAAATGTCGACAAGTCAAGCAATAAATACGTTTTTACAAATTACCCAATCACCACTCAGAATGCTCGAAATGGGGATACAGGAGCCCCACAAGCTCGACTTACCTGAAGGAGCGTGCCATTTGTTTAAGAATTCCTTTAGAAACGTTACTGGTTCAGACGCCAGCTCTTGTAACTGCTTTATAGCATGCACATGATCCTTGGTGCTTAAGTTATTTAGCAAAATATCTATAGACCATTCCGGAAAAGCGCTTCTTGTCGGTGCCATTTTCGGCTTTCGTGCGTGTGGCGCGTACGTTGCTCGCCTTCCAAAGCGGCGGACATGCGCGTGCTGGGCTGTGACCTAACACATGTAGACTGCGATTCTCGTAAACAATGAAATGCATAAAATGGAATGAACTGCATTCGTGCAGGTGAGATGACATTTTAGCGCGATTATGAAGATCGCACTAAAATGAAAATTAAAAGAAATCCGGAACCACCAAGCTATACATCAAGGTGCAATGAAAGGCGAATAAAATACACGAACACACTATTCATCTTCAAATAAAGCATATTTGCATGAAGATACAATAGTGCGTAAAGTACAGAAATTCACTCTAAAACTTTAAATTCGAAATAAGTTGAACAAAGGTTACCCGTTAAAATTTGTACTCATATTTCTTCCTTTCTTACTGTTGGAGCAGAATGCAACACGCTCATCAAACACCCATCCACGAGTTCACACGGGGAAAAGTGTAATTCTAAATCAGATTTCTTTTTTTTTAAATTAAGGTCTGGTTTCGCACAGCCCCCATTAGCTCTAAATTGGCATGCCTCTTCTGAATGACATTAATATTTTTTAGTCTTAAAAACTGTTCAGCCCTATATAACATATCTCCGCAACAGAGTAACCCAAAGACGTTTTCACCACCTCTTCTGTGAGAGAAAATTGCATGCCAACCATTGGGCAATCCAGGCAATAGCTCTATCGTATATTAAAGGGATGCTGAACCGAAATCTGGATTCCACAAAACACGCGGCAAATGCGTGCAACGGGATGCTACAAACACCAAAACATCACTCATACAGTGATATCTCGAACGGATGACCGCATTTTTCAAGAAAAGGAGGCGCATTTGACAGGTTTGTTGACGTCATGTTTCTCCGAGAAGGAGAGGGAACGGCCTCGCGTCTTCTCCGCCTCGCCGCCTTGAGGGAGCGAAACGAACGGCATATAACGGGTCTGATCTCGTCGCCAATACCCCGATACTCCCTTCACCCTTAAAGGGGCACTGACACCCCAAAGGTCGTATTTTTTTATTGTCTAAAACGACGCAAGTTGTAGTCATAGACACGCAAAAAAAACCGCATCGCGAAAAAAAATTTCCCCGCGCGCGCGCGCGCCTTTTTATTTTTGGCGTTTAAATCTCCCGCCGCTACCTCCTTGCTTCTTTTGATCGGTGACGTCAAAAATCAGGAAATTTAGAAGCTTTGTAGGCGACATTTCTATAACATTTAATAACGGCAATCGTAAAACATGTTTTTTAACGCAATTGCGAACGCACTACGGCCCCTCTTTTTGAAATACCAAAAATCAGAGTTCGGTGAGATGTCCCTTCCTAGATTTGTGTCCTCTCCCAGAAAACTTGGCCGCGCTCGAGCAGATCGGCGAGTAGGGAAAGAAACCGGTTTCCGCGCCGGCTCCCTTCTATCGCGCCAGCTCGCCTTCCTCCCATCGGGTCAGCGGAGGTCCGAGAGAAAGTCGAGTCGCAGGAGACCGCAAAATTTGACTGACTGCACTGGCGGGGATCGCGCGGGAACTTCAAATTCGGCATTTGGAAATTGTTTTTTTTAATTCACAAATACTGAATTCCGAAGTTTCGAATTTTGAGGGTAATGTCCCGGCACCGTTTTCAATCGTTTCGGATAATAAAAAAAAAATATGATTTTGATGTTTCAGTGCCCCTTTAAGCACGGTGTAAGATAATACTCTTCAGGTGAGGACAGCGCGCTCCTCGCGCAGTGCAGATAAAGTTCGCTTTTCACGCTCTCTCTTTCTCTCTCTCACTATGGTTTCAAGCGGCGCCGGCAGATGACTCGGGATCGTCGACCCGTGGGTACGGCAAAGACGGCGCGTGCCTGGCGTGCCGCCTCATGCTCGACACGTGCAGAGCTCCAGCGAGGTTGTCTCTCGTGCAGAAAGACCACGGTGTACCGGGGTGTCATGGCAACGAGATAATTTTTTTCGCTTTCACACAGTTTCGCCGTTTGTCCGCCGGCGACACTGTCAGCCGCGGGCACGAAGTAGCGCAATGTTCGTCGATGCACGAGGAACGTGAAACGAGCAGCCCTTAGGAAGATTATGGCGGCACAGCGCAGCACTGAGCTATTAGCGACGAGATGTTTTGGTGGCGCCCTCCAGTGGTTCCCCCTTGTGACGTCATTACCTTGCAAACAACAAGTTCGATGGTGTTTGTTATTAGCATGGTGGAAGCTTGAAAGCATTGCGCTCTCAAAGGAACACTGCCAACACCGTCAAAATTAAAGTTCTTTCATTCCTCTTATTTCCGTCGATGATAAATCCCCTTTCCGACGTCATAGCCAGCGTTCGGCCAATCGTAGAAGGCCGACCACAGCGACGCTTTCGGTCGCGCACGGGGCTAATACTCTGTTTCACTTTATGACGTACCACAGGAAAGGCTACAAGCGCGAGCTCCTTGCTCTAGGGCACATCTCGGCGGCACAAGCTCTCGTGCGTTAAGAGCAGCTCCGAACGCTATGAGCTCGCGCTTATAGCCTTCTCTGCGGTACAACATAAGGTGAAACGGAGTATAGATTTCAGACGCCATGAATTTCCCAGAAGTGGCGCGCGGCACGTGCCTCGAGCATTTCTACAACAATGAATGGCGCCACTTTTCCCAGGATAAAGGGGCTTTACGGGCACGGTGGCCGAGGAATAATGCAGCCTTTCGGATGCCCGTCGAACGAACACTATCTGATTCCTCGCGCCGCGCGTTCAGCCCCGCCGTGTCCTCACCTGAAAAGTATTATCTTACACCGTGCCCTTAAGCTGAGTCTGCACCCGAAGCTACAGGCGCGAGCGAACCCGTGCTCCTAGCTTTGAGACGCGCCTTTCTAGCGCGCGTGCTCGCTTGATGGAAGAACATTCCTATACTCTGTTTCACCTTATGATGTACCGTAGGAAAGGCTACAAGCGCAAGCTCCTTGCTCTAGGGCACATCTCGGCGGCACAAGCTCTCGTGCGTTTAGAGTAGCTCCCAACGCTATGAGCTCGCACTTCTAGCCTTGTCTGCGGTACAACATAA
The DNA here is from genome assembly GCA_013358835.2 of Ixodes persulcatus. Taxonomy (NCBI): domain Eukaryota; kingdom Metazoa; phylum Arthropoda; class Arachnida; order Ixodida; family Ixodidae; genus Ixodes; species Ixodes persulcatus. The sequence continues at coordinate 545,023 of JABSTQ010011055.1, forward strand.
GGTGAAACGGAGTATAGTGCCACTAAATAAGCTACGCTTCAGAGTAACGACACTTGACCATATTGTGGCTTAAAATCATGGTTGCCAGTTATCTGAAGCTTTATGTGAAATCACAGGAAACGCTTTTCCGTCCTCCACAAATGTGGAGGACGCCGAGTGCAACAGAAGGGCGAACACCACGAAACCTACGTTCACGACATAGAAAAGCTTTGCGTTTGCCTGGGACTAAATTTGGAGGACACGAAGGCGGAGATTATCAAGGGACTAGCATTGAGCAAACTCAGCTACGCCATGCGAAATCTATCTCACCTTTCTATTGACGACCTTTTACGTGATATTAACAGCTACGAGCGTTTCCAGAAGAATCGCGACGCAAGATTCCTGTGGGGCCGTAAACAACAAGACGAGAGCCCACAGAAAACTTCGAAAGCAAGTTGTCGTCACGAGCTGAGAATGACGATTCCAACCTTGCCCAGAATAAGGGGCCGAAATGTTTGATTTGTCAGAAATTTGGCCAGATTGCACGAGATTGCGCGGATTCACAACGAGAGAAAATGTGCACCCGCTGTGGGGAGCAAGGAAAAAGTACAAAAATTTTCATGAGCGAAAAGAAAATGCACTACAAGTGGTCAAGGATAAAGACCGGCACATAATTTGTGGGTCGTCGCAAGCGTTCAAATCGGTGAACATTGATGGAGAACCAACAGCTGCCCCTCTGGACACCGGTGCGCAGATCAGCCTGATCAAGACGAAACTTGCTGCCCAGCTAGGCAAGAAAAGTAGCAGTTCCTAGCCGAAAGGAACAAGTATGTGGCGTAGGCGGAACATGCAAAACCTTAGGGGAGATCCAAGCTGACCTGGAAGTAGACAGCAACTTCTTGAAGGCTTTGAGAATGCAGGTGGTTCCAGACAACATTTTCACGGGCCCCGACATTATCGTGGGAACAAATGTCATGGACACACCAAACGTTGTGCTACTTCGGAAAGAGAGAAACGATTATGCTGCTAAACGAACGAGACTTTTCATTTCTCAAAGAAATCAAGGTTGACCATGGTGGTATGCGAGTAGCGTTGTCCACCTGAGACAAGATCAAGCTTGAGGAAGAGCACTGTACAATGGGTCACACTTGTTTCAGATTATGACAAACAAGACAGTAATAATTCCTTATAGCTGGATAGGACGAGATGGACTACCTCTGCGAGTTAAAAGACGGGGATACAAGTCTTCCTATTATGAATGTCACCAACTCTGACATCATCCTCAAGAAGGGCCAGAGTTAAGCGTGGAGACCTGGTGGAACTTCAGGATACTGATGAGCTAATGATTTCACAACGTGTAGTCTACTACGTTCGGGTGTGGGAAGAAGGGCCTGTCTACAATCTACATGGAACAGAACAAGGTCGGACCGTCTGTGACCAAGGGACACAAGAAAGAAATCTGTGAGATGTTGAACAAAAAGTGTGAATGCTTTGCAATGAGCACCAAGAAACTGGGATGCATGACAGTTGCGGCCATGACTATACAGGAGAAACCAGGGAGTTCAGCCGTGGGCTGACCGATCCTTACCGCGCATCATGGACAGAGCGGCAACTACTTCGGCAAGCCCCCGGCGACCTTAAGACTAATGGACTCGTAAGGGACAGTGAGTTGGAGTACAGCAGTTCAGTCATCGATCCCAAATAAAAAGAAGCAGAAAATATCATAGTCAAAAAGAAAAAAAGACGAAAAGAAAGCAAGAAAACAGGCAAAGCGTTTCCAAGACGTGACGAACTTTAACTGACTGAGGACTGCCAGCAAGTCAGATTTGGCCGATTGTTGTCGTGTGGCGTATAGTGTGCGCAAAAATCATTATCATGGCGTTTTTAGAAGAGCATCTGAAGCGAGCACGAGACCGAACAAACATGTCTGTCTGGTGGAGTTGGATGGGTCCCATGATGTACTATGTATTCTCCTTTCTTTATTTATTTTCTATATTATTGAACATATTTTCTCAACTTTTAACAATATCGACATTGCATTCCTGATGATTTGATTCAACTGAACCACAGTAATGCGCTTGACATGCTCGATCATGCCGTCCTGATCAGAAACGCCGCTCGGGCTGGTGTCCGAGGCTCGTTACTACTTTGGTTGACTCGCTTTATGGTGGGTTATACCCAACGCGTGCTACCATGTGTCAATGTCCCAAAGCTATCCAGCTCTTTCTGGAGCTTCACAAGGCTCCGTACGTGGTCCAACTTTGTCCCCGTTCTATGTTAACGACATGCCACAAAACAGTAACACCCTACTTGAACGGTATGCAGACAATAGGTTCATTGTCGCCCGCATCACTTCTCCTGACTGCTCTGTCCGCCTTCAAGGCTACATCACTTGCTCTTCAGAGTGAGCGCATGCAAACTGCCTGACCATGAGTGAGGGTAAGAGCATAGTGATGCGTTTCCACAACACCAGGACTACCAGTATTCCCCTATACACTATCTCAGGATCCCCCTTGTGGAAGGTAAAATGTGCGTCAATCCTTGGGGCAACGCTTGTAATGTTTGCACCAGCACTGGACTTATCTCTCCACATTTTAAACATAGTTGCTAAACCTCGGTGCACAGGGCTTTGTGACACGGTTGTCGAAATTCTGTGGCTTCTCAAGATTAGCTTTACACTCCACTTGTTCTACCGAAGTTGGAGCACTGCGCATATGTGTGGCACCCATACCGAGTCCACTTGACTTACCAGCTGAAGGATGTGCAACACCGTGCTATTCGGACACTGATCACTTGTCTCGACCGCTGACGTGATACGCTTCCATCATACGAGACGTGGTTGCAGCATTCAAAGTGGCAGATGGCAAAGCACCGCCACAATGCGACTCCTGTTGCCCTCCAATTACTGCACCTTGGAAGGGTCACTCAAAGGCTCCTAAATCTCAGTGGTTCGACGCAGTAAACGGACTGGACAACCCGTGTTTTTATATTCCAGAACAGTACAGCATCAAAACGCGGTGTTGCCGGCTGCAGTTCGGGCCTTTCTCGGGGTCCCACTCGGCGTTCAGACGCCCCTTCCTGAAACTTGTGAAGAATCGCGAATTTTGTGTCGAGAACTTTCTCGGCACTTGACTTAGCCTAGTGACTTTGTTATATTTTGTGTTATTTGTTTTTCTTAACATCCTTTTTCTCAACCTTAGACGATTGATTGGCTGAAAGGCACTCTGCGTATGGGTTTTTGCCGTTCTGTCAGGCCTCGCGCGTCAACCCGGACCACATGTCGTGCAAATAAAAATTACTACTACTATGCATAGGACACTACAAAGGTTTGGAATTGTGGCAAACCGACAAGGCAGAAACAAAAATTAAGTGTGGTGCAATTGAAGCCTCCTTCGTTCCTACCTTAAAATATTGAACAAGCGCCCCTTCAATCATTTCGTCGTTTACCCTGAGACTGGGGTTTTTTTTAGAAGAGCAAAAGTAACAGAAAAACAGACCTGTCTGTTTTTCTGTTACTTTTGCTCTTCTAAAAAAAAACCCAGTCTCAGGGTAAACGACGAAATGGTTGACTTCCACCAGCTAGCCTGTACTATGACTCTTTTTTCGTTGTCCCTTCAATATTTGTAGATAATCGCGAACAAATAGGAGATGGGCACATCTGAGGTCAGATGTGCCCAATCTCCTATTTTTTCTGTAAGGCAAATTAATGACTCTATAAATTGAAATGAGTTGACACATGGCGCGACCTTTTATTTCCCGTTACATGTAATGTTTTAATCACTTTCATTCCACTCGTGACACCACGTTTCCCGTGAGCGTTCTGGATTGCTTTAAATTTCAGCGCGAGGTAAAGTGGTTGTGACGTCATGACCCTATTGACCAATTAGGATATTTTTGTCCCACAGACGCCGACGCCGATGCCGACGCCGTCGCCGACGCTGGTTTTTCTGCAACACGAGCTCCTAAACGCCATCGCGGTAAAACGAGCAGCATTCACTCCCTCAACAAGCAGCCGGAAGAAGCGGCCATATATGCCGCCAGTGTTGATCATAGCCATGCGCTGGGGTTGGCCAAGCACAGAACGACCACTGAGTTCCAGACATTGTTATAGTTCGGCTATTGTCGTTATTATAATAACGACAATAGCCGAACTATAACAATGTCTGGAACTCAGTGCGCGTTCTGTGCTTGGCCAACCCCAGCGCATGGCTAGGGTTGTCCAATCGCTGTATACAGCGATTGGACACGGGCCACTACTCGAATGCCTGCCGATATGTCGATTATCACGAGCCCATAACGAGTGCTCACACAGTGCTCGGGAGGAATCTATGAGCCTCATACAAATACCGTTACTGGAGGTACTATGCCGACACTGTTGAAAAAAACACTTGCTTTTCCCCTTAACATTACACCGCATCAAGGGAGTTTCTTGGCCAGTGGAATACCGTGCGAGTAAGCTTGAGTCCCTCAAGTGCAGCAAGCTCGTGTAAAGTAAAAAACATTGCAATTGAATATCGTTGTCCCGTCCCTTTAATCGGTTGCTAAGACCGGTATCCTTAATTTTGTCGAATGCACGTTGCAAAAGAACTGTGGAAGCTCGCCATCAGCACGCGCTCAGCAGTCGCGGAAACAGCTATGGCCGCCAGTTATACTCCGAATTGAGGAGGAGATCCAAGAGTCACACCTCTAGCGGTACGCTTCAGCTGTGTGAACAACAAACCGTATATTTTTGTTTCGTTTTTGATCCGGGAAATCGAAGATGACGATTTGAAGGTTGCTTCTCGTGCGACCAAAGCGCTGGCAAGAACGAATCGCTCGTGCCCAGACCTTGCTCTACTCTGTTTCATACTTAGCGTGCAACGCTGTAAAAGCTACTGGCGCGAGCGTGGGGCTTGATCTCGTTGATCATCTGCAGGCGTGCTCGCGCAAACAAAACCTTAGTTGAAGCCACGCGCTCGCGCCAGTAGCTTTGACAGCGTTGCACGCTAAGTATGAAACAGAGTATAGGTGAGGTTTAAGTCCTTTGTTATGCTGTGTTAGTAAACACCAGGCTGTGTGGACACCAAGGTCGATAAAGTCCCCCTATAGTTCGGTCTCCTGCCCAATAGTGAGCTCATAGCCTGGTTAAGTAGAACCGGCTGGAAGTGATGATGTGGGTCCTTTTTTGGTTCTCCGCAGTGGTGCAGAAACGCCACCTGAGCATGATCCGCATGGCGGCGCTGTAGCTCTGTCAAGTGACACGTGATAAACGGCATCTTGTTCTAGCCAATTAGAAGCTTTCTTGTCTAGGATCAGAAATAAATTAAGAGATTGTAGATTATGCAATTAACGCAAAGGCGCAAGTGAGCTGGACAAGGATGACGATAATAATCGCAGGAGAATCGAAATATAGGGGGCCATAGGACAAACACAAATATCCATACACAGCTAGGTGACTGCTGCGCGACCGAACAAATACGCACGGTCCTGGTATCGAAATATAGACCTCTACATTTGCAGTGGAGCGCGCTACCAACTAAACTAACCAGGACTTAGACGTTAGTAGAGCAAACCGGTTTTATCAGCTGCCACCAGTCTAACACCCACAAGGGTGAACGGCCGGCATTTTCAAGTTGTGATGATAATACAATTAATGCAAAACTGTAAGTGAGCTGGACAAGAGTCACCATAATGTTCCCCGGGGAAGGGCAACAAAGAGGGGCAAAGGGCAAGCACAAATCTTTAAACACAGCTAGATGGCTGGTGCACGACCGACTGGAAATGAAGAGGTCACGGGTGGGATAGAAGCGCCGATGGACAGGGTCAAAGTGAAGGAGGTAACAAAAACACGGAGCGCTCCGTGCTGTCGTTACCTCCTTTACTTTGTCCCTGTCCTTCGGCGCTTCTATAAAGACATGAACCAACTGCCCCAACTGAACATTTGGTCACTGGTTCGATACCAGGACCAGGCAATATGTTTTCGATCGCGCACCAGTCACCTAGCTGTGTTTGAAAATGTGTGTTTGTTTTTTGTCCTCCTTTGTTTCTTTTCTCCAGAGATTATTGTCGTCACTCTTGTTCAGCTCGCTTGCACCTTTGCATTATTTGCATTATCATCATCTTTAAAAGGTTAAAACAGTGCAAACAAAGAGGAACGAGAAGCCGAAGGACACATACACAGCGCTGACTCTAAACTGAATGTTTATTCATCGTGACCACACAATAAATACTTGTTTAGTCGAGATTTTAAAAAAGAAGATTTACAGCCATGCATCAACGCTACGAAACCACCGCATCGCATGCGCGCATTTTGCACAAGTGACGAGCGAAATAATCTATTTCTCTGTTAGATAGGGCGATGGACTGACACACTCGGCGCCTAATCTAGATATCTCCAACGCCTCAAATATTTCACGGGTTAGTTGGTCGTAATGGCGTTTCATGATTTTACATTGCTGAAATCTGGATGACAGCCATAATCGTGGCAATGAATACCAAGATGGGCAGATACCGCTAAGTCACATTATAGGCGTGTTCCCTTAATCTTTCGTCGAGACAGCGGCCAGTTTGGCCTACGTAACGCCACCCGCAGGACAAAGGCATAGAATAGACCCCTTTCGGCAGTCACGTGCCAATTATTAGAAAGCCGGAACCCCTGCACAATGACGAAACAACTGCATTAGGGAACGTGCAAATCATTCCATAAGATAGCAAACTTCGGAGCGAGGCCAACACTACGAGTCCATGAGCCAGTCAAACAGCGTCGAAAGTCCAAATTCACTGTTCTCATCACTTTTTTTGTGGGTGTGTTTTTTTCAGTGTGCAATGACGGCGAGGTTTTAGTCCGCCATTGAGAAGAAATTTCACAGCTGCCAACTCAGGGCCCTTTTTCGAAAGGGGTCTATACACAGCCCCTACGGCGCAAGTAACAAGACAATTTCGATGCTTAGTCACACAGAACTTCACTCTTAAAAAAAGGGTACTGTAGTACCCTCCTTAAGGGGGTAACCGACTTGCACACAGGGCAACCCCTTTTGGAGGTATCGTTACCCCCTGCAACGAGGGTGCAAACTTACCCCCTGGGTTAGGGTGCAACATTGCCTTCTTTTGGAGGTAACGTTAGTTCCTTTTGGTGTTAAAAGTGCATCCTTTCAGGGTCAGCCTTTACCTACTTTAGGGGGGAATTTCAACCCCTTTGAGAGGTAAGACGACGTAATTGAGGGCGCTGCTTTTACCTCCTTTTGGAGGGAACTATGATCCACTTTGGGGTTAAATGCACACGATGAGGAAAACAGCTCAGAAATCGCAAACTACGAAGAACAAATAAAACTTGTTGTTGGCCTAGTTGGTTCATGATGCAGTCTAGAGGTTTCTGTGCGACACAAAGGACAATCACAAGCGAGTAAACACTGACACGGACCGTGTTTACTCGCTTGTGATTGTCCTTTGTGTCGCGCAAAAAACCTCTACGAAGAACAAACACGACAGAAAAGTGCTGTCCTGTCGTGTTTGTTCTTCGTAGTCCGGGCTTTCCGAGCTGTTTTCCCCATCATGTATAACAGCAACAAACTGGCCCAGTTCACCACCTTATTACATGTTAAATGCACACTTGATGGAATTACTTTTACCCCCTAAAAAAAGGTACTATGGCCCTTTGTGGTTGTGATAGTACGTGCTCCAAGGGCGGGCCTTATAATAGATGAGGACAGCCTAGTTCTGAGAGTAAATCACAATGTTTTATTGTGGCTGTCACAAACAAAATGACATAAAAATCAATGACATGACTAGACATCTTATAAAAGTTCTAAGATGAAACCACTAAGCGCAATAAAGGCATCTGGAACAACACTTTCAGGGCTCTAGTCGTAGCTAAAGATGAACTAGAGGCAGAATGCAACCAGGACTGCCTCAGCAGGCGACGCGGCTTTGAGGTCTCCCTCCACTGCCACATAGCTGGGTGCCTCAGGATTAGTTAGGCTTGAGCTGACAGCCTCCGGGTAGATTGCACTGCCTGCCTGGAACCAAAAAAATGTGGAAATCATGTGATATGAAGTTGAAACATATCATCCCCAATTTGAAGAAACTGTGAAGAAATATTAGATTTTTCTAAGACGCATTTGGAGCATTTGTTGGGTCACTGATTCCAGCATTATAAAGCATCAACCATACTTACCAGACGTGACCAGTTTAACTGTTGACTAACTACCACTGACTAAAATTATCACATGGCGGGTGGTAATCGTAGATTAGCAAGCACTTTGTATTCACCACTCATGTTTAAATTTGTCACCCCGATTTACTTAGGTGACTAACAAATCTTAGTCAAAGGGGTACAACTAGTGTAGCAGGTTAGCATATACAAGTGATGATTGTTGGGCGAGTTGGCATTGTACGTGAAAACATGATTGCGCTTTAAGACAAGGACAGAGGAAGAACATACACCACAGAGTGCTACACCACATTAGCTACTCAGCACCACAGCAGATTCTATGACCGCCAACCCTAACTGCCGAACTTCGGCAAATATGCAAATATTTTTGCCGAAGTGCTCTTCCAGATGAAAATTGAATTTATGTTTTATTTAGACATGAGAAGAAAAGCACACAAGGACGAAAACACAGAAAAAGAACACACCGAAAAAGACACATTCAAGCGCCTTGGGTGTCTTACTCTAATTTATTTACTCGAAGTATACCCTCAATATTCTCTGAAAATGAACGAACACCACACACACAAAGAAAAGATAAAAATCAAGAACCTCATTTCAAGTGCCCAAATGCGAACAAGAACATCAAAATAATATATCTGACTACGCTTACCTGCAGTTGCGTCCAAGGTAGCAGGCATCCAGTACCCTCGAAGAAATCACCCTACAACGTTGACGCAGTAGGAAAGAAATATATTCAATCAACTTCAAATAATGCAAACTTAGCCATCTGACTCGCCTATTGCATGATCAGCTTTTAAAAATGCCTGATCACACGCAAAAAAAAATGCCAAGACAATATACTTGCTAGTCTCTCTGCCGGCAATAAATTAATGACCTTATTCAGTAATATACTACTATTAATGTTTGCGAAGCGCACGATTAATTTATAACTGCCAAATGTCGAACTTCGGCAAATATGTAAATATTCTTGCCAAAGTAATTCGCCAGATTAAAATTGAATGTATGTCTTATTTAGACATGAGAAGAACAGCACACAAGGACGAAAACACAAAAAAAAAGAACACCGAAAAAGACACAGTCAAGCGCCTTGTGTGTCTTGCTCTAATTCATTTACTCGAAGCATACCCTCAATTTTCTCTCGGAAATCTAATTTATTTACTCGAATTATACCCTCAATTTTCTCTCGGAAATGAAGGAACAGCACACACAGAAAATCAACATAAAAATCAAGAGCCCCATTTCAAGTGCAAAAATTGGAACAAGAAAATCAAAATAAAATATCGGACTCCGCTTACCTGCAGCATGCAGTGTTAAGAACTGTCAGGAGACGAGTCCAAGGTAGCAGGCATCCAGTACCCTCGACGAAATCACCCTGCAACGTTGCAGCAGGACGAAAGAAATATATTCAATCAGCTTCAAATAATGCAAACTTGAGTTATATTTATAACTCGCCTACTGAATGATCAGAGTTATAGAAATGCCTGATCACACGCAAAGAAAACGCCAAGACAATATAATTGCTAGCCTCGCTGCCTGTAACAACTTCATGACCTTATTCCGCAATATACTACTAATAATATTGTGCGAAGCGCACAAATAATTAACTCAGACATTTATATTCGGTACTCCAAGGTAACGTGACATTTTACCAAACTATTTATTAAACCTCGTTAAATTAAAAAAACAAAACAAAACGTTGATATTAAAAATCAGTGTTTAAACCCTGTCTTTTCCAATATCAACGACGTTGAGAATAAATCGCGCCGGTTGGCCGGTGCCGCCAATGAATGCCTGCGGAAAAAAAAGCACCATATGCAATTTGTAAATATTTGATCAGATCCTCAATTAACGCCCGACGCGACACACCAACGGACCCAAAACGAGAAAACATCATACCCCCTCACGCCTTAAACGTGGGCGACCCCCATTCAAAAGGCGCCTTCGCCCGGCCGCCCTGCTCGCCGAACCGCCGCTCTCCCCCTTCCTCCACCCGCACACACATACACCGGGAAAAGCTGCTGGCTACGCCACTGGTTAGCGTATGTCAACCTTCTTAATATGCGCTAGGGCAAGCGACAGTCATTCTGTCTTGCTCTTTATGAACTTCGATGGTCTAAACCGTGTCTGCGTTCGCGCCACACACTAATTTTATCGAACGCTCGACGCCTTCAAACGTGCCAACCTGTCCGCCAACCCTTTGTCTAAGGAAGACGGGGGTCGCCTTCCCGGGCGGTCATAACCGACGCAACTGCCCACCGCGCAGAACATTTCCTTACCTGCATACGGTGCACACGACTTGGATCTTCGACTGAAGTCAATGCAGCTCTCTCGGTGACCTCGTAAGAAGAGACTGAGCCGAACAGAACAATAAAGAACGTTCCTTCGCTGGACGCCTCCCTCGAACGTTCGAGAAGGAAGACCGTTATGCCGTCACGACCAGGCACGTCGGCGGGGCGCCCACGCTCCCGGTCGGCCGGGCAGACGCTCTCCCACGCATGCGCAAAGAATCAAGTGTCATACGAGGAGACCAATTAGCGAACTCGTTTGCGCCTTCCCACAGCCAATTCGCAGCACCCAGGCTTTGGTAGTGCAAAACAGGTGCACCCTCTGGGAGGTAATACGTGCCTCCTTGGTGCCCCTTCGCGGCGAACTTCACCTGGTAGCACCGCATTCTTAGTGTCTGCTGCGCCTGAGGAGGTAACAAGCGGGGCGCTTTACCCCTGGCCGGGAGGAGGGTGGTAAAAGCGGTCTGTTACCTCCTTTTGGTCCCCCTTTTTTCTAAGAGTGTTGGCCTCCTTAGAAACCAACACACTGTTTACAAACAAGCCCGCTTTGCCCACAACAGGTGTGGGCACTGCGCATGCGTAGAAGCCAAATTTGGGAGGAATGAAGCGTTAGCGCATGCGCAGTATCGACAGCAGCGCCACCGCGGTCGTATGACGTCAGCAAGTTGAGTTGGTCTAGAGAAAGGGTTTATGGCCCTGCATAACCTTGGAAGTTTTTCTGTAGCCGAAAAGACCACTTCACTTTTGCCTGCTACTTTTTTTTAGGTTTGTGTGACAACCCGTGTAAATATGTAATAACGATAAAGTTTCGTTCATTGTCCCCACTTTGATTTCTTGGGCCTCGTCCGAGACGTTGCAAGCAAAGACACGGAGACTGAAATCGAGAAGTGTGTATCTGAGGGCTTGAACGTTTTGTGTAGGCTTGGTCTCAAAATTGGTACAGGCACCAGTGAAGAAAGCTTGTGCCATTTTTTAGGGAAACGCCTCCTCCTCGCTTGCTTCGGACAAGGAAGGAGGGTTCTGCGTTCTTCCAGTAGAACTTCATAAAAGTAAGGCTCTTATAGCCATAGCATTTGTTTTCCAGACTAAGTAATGCTGCCTTATGAAATAAAGATCCAAGGCAAAAAGCTCTGTAGAAAGCAAAACCTCAAACCAGCTAGAAAAAACAGATTGAGGGGGGGTGGGGCGAGAACTTAGCTTAGATCTATTTTTCACTGCT